>JAODLI010000008.1:919877-953444 GCA_027575585.1 Percopsis omiscomaycus | reverse complement strand
AAAGCGACTTACAATTACATTGTTCTATTACATAAAGAAGGTAGGGGTTAGGCATCTTGCTCAAGGATGCTTACAGGTGGGCCAACTCTGGGACTCGAACCCACGACCTTACGGCTGGGAGTCCATCGCCTAAACCACTAGACTATCCTGCCCCCCAAGAGAGGGGGGTTGTTATTATAATGAACCAAACCACACTACATTGGAAACTGACCCTAACTCTAGCCTGTTAGTATCATGTCGTTTGACATTTACAGACTCACAATACAGACCAATATACAATTGTATCTCTCTGCCCCTTATAACCATTTGTAATATTAGTGTATTCTGTGACAAACCCTATATCTGTTACAAAGATAATTATCTATTATTAGCCTATTTCTCTTAATTATCAGCACCAGTTAAGAAACATACCTTAGCAATGATTTCAGAGATGTTTTTGAGTGATTGTTTGATGGGATATTTGGCCATGTCCCACTGAAACCTTGTGATGTAGGTGATAAGATCAACTGGAAAAGGCCACACAAAAAAAAATCTACGTATGACAGTAAAACAAGTTATTACCAGGCATTCAGATACCAATACAGTATTAGTATATACAGTACCACTTATATATCAGTGATACAAGAGTTACACGATATAATACATTAAAAAGTACACTCCTCCATTGTACAATGCCCCTAGAACCCCTAGTTTCTGCCCCGGATAACTGTTTATATGAAACACAACAGTCCAAAAAAGTGTGGCTGGCTGTAGAAGGAGAAGCCCAGAGTGTGACCCAACCCCCATACGTACACACAGGCAGCGTTTTTGTAGCTAGCCGAGTCGCTGTGTAACGCTGTGTGTTCTTACTTACCAGATGTACTGCAATACTTTTAGTTAGTTATTGAAACCTAGCTAAGTACTCCAGTATACAAAGCAACCTCTTTAAATAAATAAAAGTGTAGATGTTATGAAATTGAAATAATGATTTACTACCTGCAGATCAAGAAATTCTTTCCATTGTTCGTCAATGCATAGTGTTAACAAACGTATCATTCAAATGGTGATCCTGTGTTCAAGCATTCAATAAACCTCACCAGAGATTCCTACAACCTCGAAAACCTGCTTCCACCCTTAATTTCTTTTCAACTTTTTGTCCCAGTAAATGAACAGGGAAACAAGGTAAAATACAGGAGAATCAGCTACCGCCACAATGAGTTTAATTTCCCCTTTTGATAGGTGAAGTTTTTCAAAGGGAAAGCGTCAGATGGACATATCTAACCTCTGATTGTCTGTCGCTACTTGACCGCTACACGGCATCTCTGAAAATTTGAATAAACATTTGGTTAACTCTCCCTGTCGCCAAGTCCCTGAGATTTCGTCGCAAGCCGCTATTTCTCTCCATGTCACTCTCATTGAAAAAATGACGCTCGGTCGCTTTCTAGCGGGCTGTCGCTGCCTGTATGAATGCAGGGTTAGAGTGCTTTAGGAGGAGGGATAAAGAGGTGCAGGATTCTATTACTTTATCTTTTATTATATGTTAAGGTATTATGTCCCATGTAATTACCAGTATTTCAGGTATTTAAAGCATACAGTAGACTTGCAAATGTGCTACCTCCGTTGGCCAGCAGATTCTCCTGCACTTTGTCTCGGGTGTCTTCCAGCACGTCGGCCATGTACTGAGCCACCTTCTTCACCACACTGTGAACAGTCAGGAGAAACCAAAACAGTCAGCTCTGACACAGCTACATGCACACGCACACACTTCAAAACTCCTCACACATTCCTGTTAAGAAGATTTATCATACAGCATACTTTCGCCCCACTGTTCACCACATTAAAGCAGAGCTTTGTCTACAGTAACCGTACAGTGGAGAAAATTAATATCTATATTTTAAGAGGCAAAGAGATGGTTTCGAAATAAAGCAGTGGTGCTACTCATGTGTTTTTGACAAAATATTTAAAAAGTTTATTTTCTTTGAATAATTTCAGTGTAAGATCCACCTGAACCAGATTTTTTTCTTTGTTTATCTTTACCATGGGTGCCTATAATTCTGGAGGGCACTTTATAAAGAGGAACAATAGCTAGTCATATGGCAAGCATATCTTTAGTTTTCAAATTGCCAGCAAGTAAGTGAAAACACAGATACAGATAAAAGTTAGGAACCACAGTTGACATTTTCAGACCTAATGCACCTCCCTGTACAGGGGGTATATCATCTCAACTCATACTTCAAATTTCCCAGCAGCATCACGCAAGCAATTATTCAGCATAACAGGAACAGATTGGCTGAACACAAACTGTACATTAATATGCAGCTATACATACACAGTTCAGTGAAACGCAAGTGAAACACAGACAAATAGACCTAAATAGAGACAGGAAAATAAAGTATAACCTCTGGCAAAAAGATGCTTTTGCAAGGGCCACAAGATGCTATAATCTTAATATATTATCATTAATGTAATCTTATCTTAAATAAAATAGGTGATATCTTTTTATCTTTCCTGATATTGAACACTTTGAATTACCTTGTATATGAAATGTGAAACACATCATGTCTATATTTTTCTTCATTGTTCATAGGTTGCAGCCAAGCTATGAACTATTACTTTTTGGAGGGGATTGCATCAAAATTGTTGAGAACCACTATCCAAGGCCATGAACACACACACATTTGGAAGGGAAAAGTGAAACCAATGTTGTAATGTTGGTCTTTCCCACAGTCTCTGAAAAGTCCAGAGGATACAAAGCAGGGCTCACTCGGTCAATGTCTGTGTGTGAGTTTTGGATGTCAATTTTTCCGACACTATAAATAACTGTCAAACACACCAGCGGCACATAAGTCATCAGGCTCAAATGTGACTAAAGAAAGAGATGCTGCCGTTTCACCCAAATGTAAATTGCTAACTTTAGTTTGCGTGCCTGTTAGCCACAGGAGCATGTGAAATTCCTCACTGGAACAAGGTAAGGGGAAGGGATTAGGAGAAAGGTAAACTTACTACAACAAGGAATCAAGAGCTCTTCAGGGGGTTAGAAAACTGACTTCTTCAAAACCTTTTTTCTTGGATTCAACACAAGACTGCAGCTCGCAGTTTGATAGAATGATTGTGAAAATCATATCAATTATAATATCCTTAAAATTCAAATTCTTGGAGCAGGAAGCTAATTAAAAAATTTTTTTTACAGTATAAACTTAGAATACTGTAAGTTACCATACCTTTCAACAAAGGTGTCTAGTTTGGCTAGTTCATCCGACAGCCCGACCAAGACATCTAGAGTCCCGACCTGTTCCCAAACACAATAGCAAAACACCACATCAGCAAATCACGACTTTTTGATCTCTTGGTTTGTGTCATTTGGCACTCAGTCTGCCTGCACTGTCACCCAGGGGCCCCATGTGCTTAGAATGGCGCCTCTTTTGTCAAGAACCCTTCATGCGTTACTAACAGTGAGGTTACTTTTGCCTTGCAGCACAGGGAAAGCCCAAAGCCGCTTGTCTGAACCACAGTCATGATAGCCTGACCAAACCAACATAGGACCATGCAGACAAAGCTTTTGAAGATTGCTTCTCATTCACATTATCAACATCAAGGTGAGCATTCTTAATCACGGTATAGATAGACTGTTAATTCTGATTTCGGATGGATTACAATAGGTTACGCAATTATAATCCTGTTTTTAATCTAGAGACACTGAAAACACAGTGTTGATCGAAGCTAAGAGAGGATAATTTGCCCAAAGTAAGGACTGCATACACAAAGCATTGGAACATTTAACAAGCAGGGAACAGCACAGATTAATGCCAACCTTGAGATCTGGGACATTGAATTTGTGGTTGGTGGAGAGATTATTGGTGTGCGTGGTGGCCATCATCATCATGTCCCATGTCTGCTGGCAAGTCTTTTCTCCAGGCGCCGAGATCAACCAGAACTCTGTCATGGTTACAGTAGTCCTGTGACAACTACAAACTAAAATACTGACAAGAAAACAGAATTTTTGTTAGTCTCTTCTGTTGAAGTGAAGTCAAAACACAAAAAAGCACTAGGGATTTTTGTCATTATGCTACTGTAGTGTGTGAATCGCGTTATTGGAGGTCAAAAGTCAACAGGACAAATACTTCTAACGATTGTTGTGAATTTTTAAACAGTACCACTGATGTTAAAAATTGTTTTGCAGATTATAGCATACCGATTACAAAATATTCCAGCTAAAGTACTGCTGCTAGTCACTGCTGCTCATGATCTATACCATTAGACACTGATTGTAAATATATCATGTTCTGATCAATGAATGAACGACACTGTACAGTATGTTAAATTAACGTGACATAGCGTCAGCTACAGTATGACAGACGGGGATTAGCTTGTTAGCTCCAGTGGATACAAAAACATTGGCAGATTATTATGGTTGAACTATTTTTACATACCGGACTACGAAATATCTGGGTGGGTGTCAACAGAAGATATAGATATACCGTACACACTTTCTATGGCTTAATAACTTTCATAGTTGCCATTCAGTCCCGATCGTGAGGTCTCCTGACAACAGCATCAGAGTCAGCTGACTTGCCAGTGTAACAGGAAGGCCTCTCGTACGGTCCTTGCAGAGAAATATCACAAGCGCCCCTAGTGGGTTGGAGTGCGTACTGTAACATATACTGTATGTTGCAATAGAGTCTTTGCAACGTTAGTTACTCCATCACTGTGAGTGGTACTATTGTCCTTTTTAAATAGTTCTGTGGTTATCATTAATAAGCATACATCTGACATGTGAAATAAAGCAATGTGTCAGAATATACAATACATTTAAATGTTTTCCCGTCACCTTGTTGTGGAATTTCACCTTGCTTCCTCAAGGGAGGATATAATAAGACCCCCGCCCAGTACTGAAGTGTTTTTCTGTGGGTTTCTGAAAATTCCGAAAGCATTTTTCTCTATCAGTGAAGGATGCAGACTATCTTGAATGCCCAGTCAGCAGCAAGACGCATTTGAGCCTCTAAATATGGAAAAGCCGGGTCCAGGTTTCCTGACTCTGGGTGTCTCCTGCAAAGAATTCTAGGAAAACGCCCCCTTTGGGATATGTTTATAGTTCAGTGGGTCTGGGGTTCATTGTTTGTGACACAATGCTTAGTCTAACTGGAGCCAATCCTAGAGATCAAATAACAGGGTGAGTTTGCCCATGCCTGGCTTTGGGCCAGTCTCTTGGGACGTTATCAGGACACGCGTACAGGCCATAATCACACAATCAGTCACTTTTAGACAACAGGCTACTGTTGCAAATTGGGAAATGGGACCATATCTTGTGATTTAATAAAAAGATGATTTGTTGTTTTTATTCATTTATAAATGAATGAATGAAATGTTGTCTCTGCACGCTATCTCAGTTTAAAGTTATCCAAGGGCCTTGAGGATGTAGATTCAACCGGTACATAATGTACATTGTCATGTTAACACTAATGCTAACCCCCTCTCTAAATCAAGGAGTATACCTTTAAGGTTGCCTCTTTATAATTTGAGATTTAAAACAATAGCTTAATTTTTAGGCAGAATATTGAAATTATAAAAGGAAGCAAAATAGGCTGAAGAAAGTTTGTAATATATTGACATTGACTTACAGATTTCAAATTAAACCTAATTGCTGATAAATATAGCAGGAAAGCAGTCACTTCTCCTCATCCTCAATTCCTTAACAATGTTGTGACTTCATATCAAAACAATAAAGCCCTTTTTTTTTATCCCTCATGTGCATTCCAAAGTGTGAGGTCTTTCTCTAATTGCATGGTATTCTCTGTCTCACTGTGTCTATTGCATGTTTAAACTTTAAACATGCAGTACCTACTTCACTGGAGTTCAGGTGACTTATATGCATGCGCACATGCATATAAGTAGACAAAATACACAATATTTATAATATATATAATATTTAACACAGTTTACTTATAGAATGTTATACAAAACATAGAATTAAATGAATGCATTAGAACTGAACAATGTTATCTTCCAGAGGTTTTTTTATTTCAAAAATCACTGTTAAAATATATCCTTACTATAACTTTTGAAACAGATTAATGCCATAAATTCATCATTTTTATTATTACAGTAATAACTCATAGCAGAAAGGAAAAGACGGGTTACAGGTGGGACATAAAACAACTGTTTTATTGTTTTAGCCCCATATCTGATCTGCTATATCACTTGACAACTTTGATACTATTGTTATAGTGACATCCTGGGAAAGCACATCCATGCGGGAATATATTTTAATTTAGTTGGAAAGGCAGGCATATTTTAGAACTAAGGTCAAGCAGTTTTGACAGCTTGCTGTTTTGCATTGTCTTGAAAAATTCTCCATATACTATTAAAAAATACATACAACAAAGAAATACAAATGTAGCATTCTTGGAAAATAATGTTTCAGCTGCCTGCAGTAATGGTCTTTGAAGGAGCAAACTCATATGGTATTCACGAAGGCAATGGCTTTACTTAACCTTAATTAACATTCATCTCAGTTTGTTTGGAGCGCTTAACTTAGCAACACCCCTTAGCAAATGAAAAAGAGCTGGAATGCCTGGGGGATAGCTCAGTGTAACAACAACAATCACATTACTAAGACTAAGACTAAGACATTACATAATGTGGGGAATAAATAAAAAGAGGATTGAATGACAGCTATAATTTTAGGGGTATGGATATATTAAGTTATCATTCTATTAAGATTATCTGGCTTATGCCGACTGTGCAAAACAGCAAGCTGTATCCAGTGTGTCTGGGAAATATGTCGTTCAGCCGTGTTTTGTGACATGCCCTTACTCTGCTAATAAATTAGCAAGCTGTATCCACAGGAATAGTGGGATAGCCATCTGAAGTAGTGTGTTAAAGAAATACTGAACTACTACTGAACCCTCAACTCTGTACCTTGTATTTTATTTTTTTATTTAACCTTTGTTTTTAAGTCATAGTTATATCAAGTTATAGTGGGCTGTTTATGTAATGCATTGAAAATGTTTGCAAATAAGAATTCCTGCTGCACACTTAACATGCCCAGTGGCCGTAGTGGCTATTATAATCTAAACAATTGAAATCAAACATTGTGCATTACTGGAAGTTACTTTAGATGCTATGTGTGATAAGACTCAAATACACACTCTGGTATATAGTCGAAAAACACAGACACAAAACTCGGAACAGCTTTTGTGTTCTGGTCCTATGCGAAGACCTTTCCCCTCAAGTCTTTACAATGGGCCATAAGCTACTGTATACTTTAATGAGTAAAACAAACATCTAAGGACTTAACCTATCAGTAGGTTTAGTTAGACCTTAAGTAGGTTAGCTAAATCACATATAAGTGTTTTCTGTATTTGCTAATAAGTTACTACTTATTACTATACTACTATAAGATACATCCACAGATGAATATCCTCACTTGTGTTGTAGAAACGTAAAGAGGAGTGCCAGCCACTAAAGTACTGAGGTGTGCCAGGGGCAGGCAATCAGTTTCAAACCAAAACAGTGTTTTTGTAACACTGATTTCAATCACAAGGCTATTATATTTCCATGTACAGTATATTGACCGTAGGAACTATTTTGTAAACATAGTAGCAGTATCTCTAAACTAAGAGGACATCTATGGACACACACTGCCCCAAGCACTGCAAACAACTGACAAAAGCCCATCATTATGTGACATGGTATTAAAAGACCAGTAGTAGTGTAGTAGTGTATTAGGCCTATTAAATCTTACATTTTTACCATACAGGTATCTGGCATACCCCAAAACTTGGATGATGTCACTATTAGTTTAGGGTTAAAAACAAAGAGAGTATACTAGAGTACACTTCCTGTGTGTTTGAAAACAGTAGCTCAACGGTTCTTGGCACACTCCTCCTCCAATGAGGGAGACATGCAAATGTGTCTTGGAAAAAAATCCCAGCCCCACTCCCTCTTCGGAGGCAGGCAATTTCACAAACTTGAAATAAGGGCAAAGACAGAGACAGACTTTGAGAGCTTGAATTTGGAAGACAAATGTGTAAAATCCACTCTCTTCTTAAGAAATGAACAATTTGTAATTGCTTAGCCTATACTATTTATTTTGGGGCGGGGAAAATTATATTTCTGCTGAATATTATTGAACATCATTCTGTCCATATTGGGGTGCCATGGAAGATATGATGAAGAAATAACCCAGGTAATTTACTGAATATTCAATATTACCTTACTGATTATGTTTGCGGGCTAAAAATGTGTGATGAGGTAACTTGTGCTTATGCTGTTCTATTAGACTTCTTTTTGCAGTTTCTGCTATTATCAATTATTACAAATATAATAACTGAATAATAAAATATTGAAAATATATTTCTCATTCAGTTATTATATTTGCATATATATTAATATTTGTATGAATTGGTAGAGTTTGTGAGCTTGAACCTATCAATAATAGCCTATGTATTGTTTATATTTATTGATGTTGTAATTGTTCATATTTCGAATCACATTGATAGCAGTTCATATTAATTATTATTATAATAATAATAATTATTATTATTATTTTGTTTTTATTGTTTTATGATTTTATGATTGTTATTGTACATTTTGGGCATTTCAGCGTAGACTATTCTTCATTTCAGCTTTGACATTTCAGCTTTGACATTTCTTAGCTCCGCCTTCCATACAGTTTTTCTCCCTGCGAGCTCGACCGTCCCATTCGTGCATGTACACAACATAGCTTGCATAGATAAACCCGCCTTGAGTGATATTTTTCTCTGATCTGACGCGTTCATGGCAGTGTGCCTTTCTTCTTTTAGAAACCCCACTACTCTTTAAAAATTCCGCCTAAAAAGAAAAAGCGATCTATACCCTACTTTGGGCTTTCGGCGCACGTAAGTAGTGACACTGTTAGCTTGCTAACATTAGCGGTTGTTAGCATGTTGCTACATTAATAGCATCTTTCTGGTTCATAACAAACCCTGTTGTGTTACACATAGCAGATATATAAGCATTGCTCTCGTGTTTGTTGACGATTTTACATTTGCGTAAATAATAGCATGCACACCTTACTAAGGCATCTACTACTCAAGACAATCTTAAAATAAACGTGTCGTATAGGTTTAATAATATGGTCCTGTTAATAACTATTATTATAAGTCCGTATAGCCACACATTGTGAAACATTGGTTGTTCACAGTTTTGCCTTTACCCTGTTGAACTAGTCTATGAATGAATACCAGTGGCAAACCTAAAAAATCTAATATTTAAATACATTTACTATATGTCTCTATTAATAAATGTGATATGTATTAGTACGTAGGTAATTTCAATGTACCTTATTGTGTTCATTTAATCTTGGAACTCCATACTTGTCATTATGGAATGTGTAGGCTACTGCATTTTCCCACCTTTGGCACTTACAAAACACCCTATTTAGATCACTACCCCACCCTCATAATCCAGTTAATTTTCTTTTTACGTTATTCACTTCCTACAAATGAGGGCAAATCAAGACTAAAAATATGTGACTACATCAACAAGCTGGTGTCCTGATCAGCATTTGCCTAAGTCGTCGTCTTATGTGTGTGCCATGTTCCCGTCGGTTTCCTTTGCAGGTGTACAACAACTATCCAGCGGGTCTAGGGGCGGCTCTCTACCGAGAGCCGTTTGACTTCAACGCCGAGCCACCTTGGGATCCTAGCTGATAGTGGTGGAGTTCCATCTCGGACTCCATGTGAGTAATGGTGATTTGGTGTAAAATGGGAGTCCTGAAAAACATAATGCATCAATTCTGTTTTTATAGGATGAATATCATGCCATGCCATAATTTGAAGCTGAAAAAAAGCTTTGAAAGGTTGAAACTCAGTGTTTGAAGGCTTGAAAGGTTTTGCAAGCCTGAATTTTTTTTCAAATCTCACTATTTTGTATATACTTTTTCCTTCTTCACAACTGTAGCACTCTTTTTACAGTGTATCTCGACAACACATTTTCAGAATTTTGTCACGGTTTTTCCTGGTGCATCCGTTTGTTTTACAGGTTTGAAATCTTGTAAATGGTGATCTGAATACTGGTGTGCAGATGTTGGGGAATATTTTTTTGAAATGTTGAAACTTGAGTTTCGAAAAGGCAAATCTTTATTTTGATTTAATTTGCGAGCAGAGTTTACAACACCTTTTCAGCTTTGAATAATTGCAAGATTTCTCTTTATGACTGCTCGCATTTTTGTGTGCTGTGACTAATTGTGTCATAGACATGCTTAGGAAGTAATGCACATTCAGCTACACCATGTGCTCATTTCATTTTCTTTAGTGGAATGTTTGATGCCTGTAAATGGTTTCTCAGAAACACAGAACAGAGGTGGATACATTAGCAGTGTGTCCTAGATAAATCACAAACTGTCTTTAGTTATTTCTGACTAAGTATTTCTGATCTATTTTCAGCACTTGTATTCCTAATATAGGTATTATAACTCAATAAGAAATTTTTTCTCTCTAAAGCTGGCTTTCTTAAAGTGACAGGAGGCACAGAATTATTTCTAATAGCAGTTTATACTGGCAGTTTGAAATATAGCTGTTGATTTACTGTTGAACTTAGATTACTTATATATATTAGTTTATCACGCTACAACCTAGTAGCCCCTTTAAGAATGTACTGTTTTAAGCTCTAGTTAAGCATTTTCTAAGTTAGATAAGTTGATTGATGACAAATTTGAACCTTGTCCTTTTTTTTGAAACTGCTCTTAAACTACACATTTTTTAGATTTCTTTTAGCATCAGTGCTGATACTAAGCTAAATTGAGTTTAGATTGCGCTCATGGAGTGACTTAACTCAATAACTCAATAACTCCTTTTCTGTGAATATCAATCGCCCCTTTTCTAAGCAGACAAACAATGTCAGACAAACAAGCAGTAGGCCTAACTCCTGCCCGGTCATCAGCCAGGAGTAATCATGCAATAGACTTTTCAGGCGACCAGGCAACCAACATTGTTTGTCTCCCATCACAAAACTATGCAGTCATTTTACCCCTCTGTCATGCTGATGCACTGTGCAATATTATAAAGACTGTCAGATGTCACACCAACTCCACCAGTATTGTAGTGTGATTAATGCCATCAAAAGGAACCTTTACGGGTCACCAACCCACGGATTATTGGTGATTGTCGAGAGTAAGTGATGGCTAAAATAAACAAACCTTGTGCCTTAGAGTCTGTGCTTTTACAGCCACCATTCAGATGAGCAGGCCTCTTCCACAAAACAAAGCTTTGATTTGGAATGCATTTTGGATGAAGCCATAGAAATTTGCTCTTCTAAATGTTCTAATCAGAAACATTTAACCTTTAGGCCACAACTAATATAAATGTGGGGGTTTTGTTTGTTGTGCTTATGTGTCAATCGAGTTTTCACTTTTGTTTATGCCCAGATTGTTGCATGAGTCTAGGAACCCAGGGGCTCAAGTGGAAGCCAGCTGCACTTCTTTGGACTAGCTGTATTCTTTATGTTAGTGGAATAGCCCTGAACCATTGACAGAATGAAAGAAATCAGCGATGAACCGCAGTATTCTGTTGACCTGCTGGAGGGAGGAGTGGCTGTCAGCGACGTGATTGACAATCACATTTATGAACAAACTCTGGTAATGAGCCTCTGGCTTTTGGAAATATGTTATCTCATTATACAGTACCTGGCTTTAATTTGTATTTTGTGTACATTGTATTAAGGGATGTTCATTCAGACAAATTTTGATATTTGAATAATTGGCAGGGTTCACGAGCAGTTATTCACTGGTGCAGAGAAATAATGCATCACAATTGCCCATTAAGTGCACAGCAATCAAACTTTATTGAACGTGCTTGTTATAAGACATACCAGATTAAAACATCAAATCGGCGTTCGTTTAAAAACATAAAATCAATGAATTCCAAAACAATTATTAACTTCTCAGCTTCTGCTGACTTCCTGTAATGCAATGCGCACGAATGCCCGAATAGTGATTTTAGTACACGAATACTGGCACCCCAAATGGCTAACCGAATATTCGAAAACCTGTGAAGTCCTCTTATTGTATTTGGTGTATGTTTGAAACACAACTGTGCAAAAAGTGGCACATTGTTATAGGAGGGAGGGTCACAGAAGATGGTGAGCTTATGAGGTTAATGTGGCGGCAATTCAGCGCTGAATTGTTGAGGGACATGCACTCTTTGGTTTTCAACCAAAGCAATGTTTTTGTAATACTGCTGAGGAGTGTACCCTACTAAAACACTCTTCTTAATAACAATCCTATATCTTTGACTGTGACTCACAAGTGAGCTTTCTTTAAACCTCCTGTTCTTTTCCTCTTTTAGGCAGAGAAGAATGCTTTCTTTATAGTGGACCTGGGTGTCATAATGAAACAGAACATTCACTGGCGAACCAACATGGCCCAGGTCCGGCCCTACTACGCTGTCAGGTGTAACAGCAGCCCAGCTGTTATTGAGCTGCTCGCTGCCCTTGGCGCTGGTTTCGCTTGTACCAACAAGGTACCTTGTTGCAGGATCTTTCTCATTATTATCAAAGATACAGCGTATAACTAACTAATATTATGTTTTCCCAAATTTAGAACGAGTCATTAATATTTGAATAATATATTGACTACCTCCAGCGTGATTTCTCTGCACCACTTTCACGTATTTAACTTCCGCCCGTCTTTGTTTCCTCTGTGTGCCAGTTTGAATTGGAGCTAGTACAGAGTCATGGTGTTCCCTCAGAAGATATCATCTACAGCGGAGTTTGTAAACAGCTCGCCCACATTAAGTACGCTGCTAAGAATGGGATTGAGCTCCTGGTGTGTGACAACGAGGCAGAGCTACGGAAGATAGCTCGCTGCCACCCTAGTGCCAAGTACGTGCTGTTAGAACTATTACAATTCCACAAAGCTATTTAAGTTTAATTATACGTTTTAGACCAAAAAACTAATGGGTGTATATTGGGGAAACATCTTGTTTGATGGTTTTTTTTTTTGTTTTTTGTTTTTTATCTAAGCTAGATGTCACCCTCAACATATTATGTCTCACTATTATTATTATGTCATATTAGATGTTATAATAAAACACTAAATTCTATATTCTAGTTCAAATCGCTCTCTCATGAGGCTTCATTCTAACTTTTATCTGGTCTTACCTATATACATTTAATATAATGCTTGCTTAAGATTGCCTGTGTGTGGGTCCAGGCTGCTGCTACAGGTATCAACAGAAGCTTCTGTTCAAGGAGAAGAGATGAGCATGACCTTCGGGTGTTCCCTCAAGGACTGCCGACACCTGCTGGAGAGTGCCAAAGAGCTGGGGGTGCAAGTGATTGGAGTTAGGTGAGGCCTGTGGAAAATATCCCTTTGCTGGTGATAGAGTTTTGATGGTCAATATGGTTTACACGCTTAGCTGTAAAGCCAATGTAATTTGTTCAGAATCTTCCATTTGTCTCTAATAAAAACTTTACATTATACAGGGCTTGACATTAACGACTTGTCTGCTAGTCTGGGATGTGGATTTTTGAGGGGGCAAAGTCAATTTTACTTCTCAGACCAGGCTGGTCCGAGAGCATTGTACAGGACAATGCTTAATATCGAGCTCTGCGTTATGAACTATAATTGTGTGTAGTTTTGGCCACAAAACGGAACTTGGCTGATTTGACAATCATTTGAGTCGAGGGTAGTCACATTGTGTAGTAATCGTTATGCGTGTTTGGGTGAAAGACTATATTATATATTTGATTTTTATTAGGCCTCATCTTTCCATGATCAAAACGGGCGTTAATTAATAGCAAGTGAAAACAGAAGGGGAACACGGATGTTTAACAAACACCTTCCTGTGAGATAAGTGTAGCACTCAATGCTGACCGTCTCTGTGTTTTCCGTTTTTAGATTTGTGCTCCTCAAAGATATAACACATATAACGTGTGTATGCTCAGCCTTTTGATGTTTGCAGATGACTGGAAAATATGTGTAGTGTGGCCCTTAACACAGACACACTGCATTATTTGTCTGCCTGTGGGTGCCTGTGTATGTGCTTTGCTTTGTCTAATCATGTCTCGGACTCACGACACAGGATGGCTTAAAATACTTATATAAAATACTAGATCCTGCAAACTGCTACTGTAATATGTGTACTGTGCTCTTAATTAAATGAATTATTACAGTTACCCTGTTCAGTGCTGCACGTTTAAATGTTAAGATTGTGTTAAACTAGCGCTGTTTGTTTTGAAGGATAATATTATGTAAAAATTGAAATTTATGTTTTCCCTCCTCAGATTCAACATCTCCAGCTCTTGTGTGGATGAGCAGGCTTATGTCCATGCTGTCTCAGACGCCCGCTGTGTCTTTGATATGGCAGTGAGTGGGGTTTTTTGTGCTAAAATGTTGATCCACTTTTTACACAGTTCCAATTGGACTGGTGTCGTGCACTCTTTGCAATACTGCAGCACTTATGGAATTTTTCCTGTTTGGATTATGCATTTACACCACTGTTCTGTGTCTCAGGAAGATATTGGCTTCACTATGAAGGTCCTGGATATTGGAGGAGGCTTCAGCGGCTCTGCAACACAGCTCAAAGAGGCCAGTGTGGTACCATTTACTCTGTACATAATGTTAAGTCATGGCCTGCATTGATTTATGGTGTGGTGGCCAGTGAGAGTTTACAGCTAGACTGTTCCTCAACATTTTATTTGAATGTCATTATAGCAAGTAATGTATACTGTATTTAGGCAACCATGAAAAAAACAAAAAAAGGTTTTCATGTATATGTTTTTGTTTCCTCTAATATTTAATTAGAATATTGTGCAGTTCTCTCACTACCTCTCTAGATGTTGACGGTTGATTGCTGTCATTAACAGCTGATGCTCTCACAATAGTAGAAGAACCAACGCTTGCTGTTTTATTATACCTTCTCAAGTGTGTGTTTTCTGTATGAAGACTTGTTTGACATGTTTTTTTCGCCCTCTGTTACAGATTAACCGAGCTGTCACGTCTATGGCAGACGTTTATTTTCCTCCCTCTTCAGGGGTCTCCATTATTGCAGAGCCCGGCAGCTACTTTGTGACTTCGGCTTTCACACTGGCTGCCAATGTTATCTCTAAGGATGTGTTGGCACGGGATATCCAGGGCCAGACACATGGTTAGAGCTAAAAATTATAGACTCCCCCCCCCCCACTGTCAGAAGCTCTCAGCTGCTTATCCATTGAATCTATAAGAAATGTATTGTAGAGTTATTATTGGTTTTTTTTTTGTTTTTTTTATTAAGATCAGTTTTTTATTATTAACATTAAACAAAATAGGAAGGGAGTGTGATATTTTATCAATCATATTCATGTTCCACTGCCTACAATTGTTAGATATGTTATAAGAGAGATAATAATACCTTTTTTGTTTTGTTAGTAAGGTTAGCCTTAGGACAATGGTATGGTATCGTCCCTAACATCGCGATTCTCAAAATGTTCCAATTACCCTTGAAATTGCTGTCTTTAAATATCTGTCTAATGCCGTTCTACACAGACGAGCCATCGGCCAATGACGAGCCAGAGTTCCAGTACTACTTAAACGAGGGCATGTATGGATCCTTTGCCTGCAAGCTCACCGATGTTGCGATTCCCACCCCATCTGTCCACAACGTGAGTTTTGGTCACTTGGAGTATCGAGTTTCCCTAGTAGTTTTTATCTCAATCATAATTTTTAAAAGCGAATCTATCTCGAAAACCATTGTTAGCCAATTGGTTGGTTGGTTTCTTTCTTTCTTTCTTTCTTTCTTTCTTATGTTTGACCTTATGTGAGTTTAGGGGATGAACAAATGCATAAATATATACTGTAAAAACCTGTTGTGTGATGAATTGTGCTGAAAACGGCTATAAACAAAAATCCTTAACGAAAGGCTAATTTAGCCTTGTGTGCAATTAGAAGCGCTCCCTGGATGAGGCAGTGTTCAGCAGCAGCCTGTGGGGTCCGTCCGGTGACAACATGGACCAGCTAGTGGAGTCTTGCCTTCTGCCAGAGCTCAACGTCGGAGACTGGCTCCTGTTTACCAATGCTGGCGCCTATAGCCTGGGTCAGCCCCTCGCCACCTCCATGGACACGCCCGCACCTCCCGCCTACTTTGTCATCTGCTCCAGAGACTGGTAAGGAGGGTAAATGGACTATAAAGTTAAATTGAATATGAAATGATAAATTACCTATATGATAACTTGTATTTTTAAGCACCTCACAAAATTGGAATAGATTTATTTTTATTAATTCCTATTAGTAAACAGGGAATTCAGAAAGGTCGGGCCATGTGCAGAAGCAATTTGAAATCTCCCTGACTGTTAGTTTTGTTGCACTTGTTTGAACATAACAACAGACATGTGTGATTGGCTATTCTACAAAAATGTAATATTGTTAACTTGAGAATATATTTTACTAGTGGAGATGGCGATCAGCTTTGTAGACGCAATACAATTATGTTGGTGGATGTGGTTTAACAAAATTATTTTGCCAAGTGAGCAAGATATACTGAATCAATTTGGGAGGGTTGACCATATGCCGTATGTTTTAAACTGTCATTTGTTGTTGTGGACACACACAAAAAAGACACATTGTCTGATTAAGTAATATTGAACATTTCTATTTCTTTTTTTCTTTTTATTTATTCCAATAGGTATGAGATGCAAGACACTGGCGTCACTCTGGAAATTTCCCTGAAAAACTTCTCCCTCATCCCTTGTTTCTCCAATTCCTGCCAGGCTGCCCTTTCAGTGCCAGCTTAGCAATAGTCAGACCAGGAAGTATTTTCATTCGTATTATGGTTTCTGCTGCCAGTACATTCATTAGACTGGAATGAACCAGTGAACCAGACAGAATGCAGAGCGCTAGCAACAGCATTGTTCTAGTTTAGCGACCCCTAGTGTACAGCAGAGTATGTGGCAGGACCTGATAGGCTGAGGAAATTTTAATTAGTGCGAAACAAAATGGATGACTTAACATATTGATGGAATTGTACCTTTCCTTTGGGTATCCTCTTCTATTACAGTATACATGCAGTTTTCATATAGTTAATTTTAACTATATATATATATTAGCGCTATATATATATATATATATATATATATATATATATATATATATTAGCTATATATACTTTACTGTTGCCTTGTAAAGTGTCTTATCGCTGAGTGGAGCAACATATTTAAACAGAAATCCAGTTTTAAGACCCCTTTGATTCTTTGATGGTGATGGGAAGTATTTATATATTTATAATTGTACTGGTTGTACAGTATTGTTGCGTGATAAACAGCTTATTCCGGTATTGCATTTATAATTCTGTTCAGTATTTTAAATTGGAGGTGAGCAGCACTACACTGCTTGTCTACTTGACACAGTATGTTGAGTCATTGTGATTAATGGACAGCCTTACACTAAAAACACCTCCTGGGAAATTCATTAATATACCACAGGCTGGTCTGGTTTACAGGCAGTAGAAAGTTTATGGTTCAGTATTCACCAGTTAAGTGGTGTTTCAGCGCGCTATGTCTCTAAAGTGCTGAGTGCTACCTTTAGCTAGCTCCAAGACTAGTGAGGGGCTGGCTGGTATGTTGTTATGCAGCATCATAACAAGATTAGACAGAAAATAAACTTTTGACAGAATGTGCTAGAGATGGCACTGGGTAAGTGTTGAGAAGACAAAGCATCTTGTTCACAAGTTTATTTTATTCTATTTTTTTGGAAAGGCGAAGTTTATATGGTTAGTACAATTTTTTTTCCTACATCAAATTATATTTTATTGTGTTGGAAACCCTTTTTTCTCCTCCCAACATTTGTAGTTATGTTGAAAGTTATTTTGCGACTGGGCACGTATACTTGGAGACTGTGTACCTTATCTGTGAATTTGTCTCCCAATCTTTGTCCAAGGCATGATAAATAACGGGCAGTATCCTGTTACTAACTTGTAGCTGTGCTTGTTAACGTAAGTAAGTAATAAACACCTCATTGAGAATTAGTGTTGTGATTTATTCTAGAAGTGTTGCAGACAGTATGTAGAAACCTAAGTGATGGCACCACAGTATGCCTAAAGCTATGTATGCCTAAAGCCCACACCAGGTTTCAACATGCTCAAAATGTGTCATTCAAGATGCTTGTACAATTTGTACAAGATGTACATTATTGATAAGGTATAAGTATGTTATCTGGTAAATAATGTTTTTTAATTTACTTTTTCACTTTTTTATTTTTTAAATCATATGATTGCTTACCTTTATACACTCCAGACACAGATGTCACAAGTTGTCAAAAATAAACACTAGATGGCAGTGGAGCTTAACCACAGACAGCAAATCATTAAAACAGCTAAATTTGCTTATAGCTTTGTCAATATAAAGATGAAAATAAAAAGGCACAATGGCTTATGTAATTAGGAAATGCTATGTTAAAATATTATCAGAACCATAAATAAAGCCATTCTTGAATGCAAAAACTAGAACATACATTAGGCCAGTAGATTGCTGCTGCTAAACTATACATGTGGAATGAATGAAATTATTTTGTATACTTGAATAAAATGTATTTAAAAACTCTAAATGATTGCAAACCAATTTGCAGTAGTGGTAGATTTTATTTCCCATGTAAAAGAAGAGGTTTGTAGTTGTGCAAACTTTTGTTTCATTACTAAATTAATCTGCCTTATTGCACAAAAATCAAATTAGAATGTATTTTAACATTCTTTGGTCAAACAAAAGGTAAACATTAATAATCATATCAGCAATAAAGTTTTAGTCATTAGTCATAATCATTTTAATACTGTGAAATTATACAAATAAAACACATTTTACTACTTTCAATGTTGATTTTCCACAGCAGGGCTGTACATAGTGCAAAATCTAATCTCACGGGTTTGTCATAGCTTGTGTATTTTGCAAGTCAATCTGGTAAACTGTTCCCCTATGGTCTTTTAAGTCTATCAACGACTTGCTTAGGACAATGTGAGCACAGTGGCAGTAAGGACGGCAGAGGGGCCACGCCCTGTCGTCCAACTCATGGTATTTTTTGTTGCTAGGTGTCGCCGGGCATGCTTAGCCAGGTGGTCGCTCCGCATGAATCGGCTCAGGCAAATGGGACAGGTAAATCGCTTCTCGCCTGTATGGGTTCGGTGATGGCGAGACAGCTCGTCAGAGCGAGCAAAGCGCCTCTCACACCCCTGCCACTTGCATTTGAAAGGTTTTTCACCTGTTGGGAGACAGTTATGGAGAATTTATAGCCTTTGTAAACGGCACTCAACAACAAACAATTATGATGTCTCGTTTGAGTACCCTGAATCTCTAATTTACTCCCCAGTTTACTTTTGAAACAACTGTGCACAAAACTGTACCTGGGTAGAGAAGATGTGAACTTATAAGTGCTGTAAGGGGAGGAGTAGAGCAGAGTGCCGCCACTCAGCATTCAGAGCTGGGAGGTGCATGTGTATTCTGAGTTTCAAACCGAAACAACATTTGTAACACTGGCTTTAACCACATGGGTAATGCCGGACACAAACTGAGGAGTGTAGCCTACAGTTATAAAAAGTTACTTATGCAGCATACACAAGAACATATAAACATGCAAATAGCCAAAAGAGAAAACAAATAACCACTGAATCTAAAATGACTCTTATCCACCTGTATGAGTCCTCATGTGGGCCTTGAGGTGAGAGCTCTTAAAGTAGGTCTTGTTGCAGTCTTCTTGGGGACAAACATGATTTCGTACACGTGAGACCTCTGGCTGGTGTGAACTGCTTCTCTGAGCTGAAGGGGTAAACCCAGGTGCTGGTGCGATGGGTAGTAACTTGGTGCCACCAGGGGGCATGGGTGATGGACGAATATAGAGACTAGATGCAGCTGGCTGGGGGACCAGGAACATAATGGGGCATTTAGCCACCTGATGCCCCAAAACAACCACTTGTGGAGGAACCCTTGTTTGTGGTAGCGGTTGTGCGCATTGAGGCTGTTTTCCAGTAACCAGGACAGGTTGGTGAATAGTGGTGATCAATGAGTTCACAACAGCAACAGGTGAAACAGGTGGCTGGGTTTGTTGACTGCCAGTAGCAACCATGTTAGATTTTTCTACAACAGTGGTGGTGACCATAGTGCTGCAAGAACCAGGAAGTATCTGGCAGAAGAAAGGTGCAGAAGAGATCCCAGAAGGGACATTGGGGACAGAGGACACAGTCTGTGATGAGTTAAATGTATCACTGAGGACTGGAACGCACAACTGCGTCTGGTTAGCTTTAGCTGGGCTCGAAGTTCTCGGCAGAGTGGAGGTAATACAGTGTGACTCTGTTATGATACTCTCCTTGGAGTTGTGACTATTTGGTCGTTCTGTAGAGTCCAAAGTCTTGCTGGAGCATTCAGTCTTAAAATGGGAAGGATTTATTTCTTTGGAGATAGTGTGGATGTTACAGGAGCATTGCTGCCTGTCTGAAGTATGACGGATCACGCTGATAGAGTGGGATCTTGGTTGAGAAATAGTGGTTTGTGTCTTTAGAAGGTCCTCCTCTGCTACAGGTAAACTTGGGTGGCATGTATTTATGCTTGGTTCTAGATGCTGTACTCTTTCGTCTAAGGTTGAGTGGGAGGCCTCAAAGTTGGATGGACTATAGGGCGGAGTCATGCACTGGAAAGTCAAGAAACGATAAATATGAATCATTAGATGGTTCAGTCATATAACATGCGACTATACGGCTAAATTAGTAGCATCATTCACTTTATAATGTGAGTACAGTATATTTTCCTGTTGAACACAGTATACAGTATATTTGCCTCTATTTTTTCCCCTATAACGTTATTATGATATACAATACTACTGACTAATGGCCTTTAGTTGTTAAAGTTACGATGATGGAACATGAAGACGATTCAAAAATGTGATGCTCAAAGCCCCGTAGACAATCAGCAATACAATACTTAAAACAATGCTCTTGTTCAGTCTTCTATAGTAAGTCATTATGCAATAAATCATCAATTTACAACTGAAAACATGTCTTTAAATTTGTGACTAACCCAAACAGCATCTTAACTTAGTATTCATTTTACCATTGGAGTCTCCTGGAGAACTATACAGCCAAGATTATCTTCTTCTTCATCTGAAGAGGGGGTCAGGGGTCGAAGCTGGTTGAACATGAGGCTCCTGAACTTCCAATGGTTTGTCATGGACATTAAAGCCTCAACAGCTTCCATATCTGTTCCCAAATAGGCAGGTGATAATTCACTGTGGATGCCTGCATGTGGCTCTTCAACTTCCATCGTGGATTTCTGATGAAATGGAATAGATGATGACAAAATAATACAAATACTGTAATGGTCACAGTGACGGTCTGATCAGTGGCTATTTACATTTACTCATAACCATAGACTTCTTTTACAACACTTTACAACAATATAGGCCTACAATTTTTTGCAGGACATGTCATGTGTAGTTTCAAAGCATATTTATTGATATTTCAATACAGAGTATGTAATTACAGTCTAGACATGTGAACCAAGCGTGATCAGCGACTGTCTTCACGGGAAACTTTCACCTTATTCCCTGAAGGCCACAAGCACTATTTACACCCCCCCCCCCCCATCCCCCCCAACCTCCACACACACACACACACACACACACACACACACCACACACAAACAACACAACCCCTCCCTACTGCTACTAATATTAAATCACAGCGTGTATGACCACACATGAATATTTACTCATCAGAAAGCATTTCGCATTAACTGTAATGCTTTATAACAAGTAATATGTGTTTAATGAATTATTAACGCAAGTACAGGAAATCAGCCCAATTACTTACATCCATATGAAGCTGTAAGGACGAAGAAGTGTCTTCAAATATGGTTAACTGTGAGTAGGCTACTCACGATCAGCCGTCTTCCGTAATGACTTGAATAAACATTGTAGGTGTATTTCCCCTTTGCTCTTCAAGGCCCATTCAGACATCGTTTCAAAAACGGTGGGAAAGGTGGGCATGTCTCGTCACTAGGCCAATGGGGCGTAAAGGTGTGTTAACTGCGGACCAATGGGGAACGAATTGCTGCGTGATCAGTGGCTGATTAGATCATGGAGGCTACGTGGTACACAGCTAATCTCCAAATGAAGACCTCGGAGGAGAGCATTGGTCGAATCCCCCGCGGCATGAGTCACTGCAAAACTTGGCACCCAGGCCAGACACACCATAGATATGAGGGTCTGAAGACTTATCAAACCTTCACCTGATAAAAAATAAGAATACACCATTTTGATACGGAACCTAATATAGTTTACCTATGAATGAGTAGCCTAACACACATGCATAGGTAGATATATACCAAAATTGAGCAGCGACAAAAAAACATAATCTACCCAATTTGGAAAATTAAATATGAATGGAGCCCATTTCTGTCACCTAATGTCTTTATTTAACTCTAAATTTTATTTGCGCATGCTCAGACGCTGACCAGAGTAATAAACTCACAGGGGCAGAGCAGGACATAACTGGAGCCCCAGGGCAGGTCTGTGGATTAGGGAAGTGTTTTCTGTCTAGACTTCCTACAATGGACAGAGAATAAGAACAAAAGGAAGACTGGAGCCACACAATGGAGAAATAAGCAGGTTAATGGTGTCTGCTATATAGTAATATTCCTGAAAAGCATATACCAGGCATTCTACTTACTCTACAACTGTTGTTCTGTGCCATTTTGGTGTCTTTTGCTTTTTTTTATTTGGCAGGTCTAATATGTTGTGACAGTATTCCTGTATTCTTAAAGGGACTCTCCTTGATTTGTGTCCAAAAGTCCTCTTGTGGTTGAAACTAGTGTTACAACAATATTGTTGTTTTAGTTATAAACTCCAAGATTGCATACCCCTCCCACACCGCGGTTCTTAGTGGCTTGTATTTTTCTCTATTTCCCTCCCTACAGCTTCCATAGGCTCATACATAGTTCTCTCCCCCCTACCACCACCCACAAATCTAGGGGCACTATAACACAATTTCATTAATTAACCTTTAATGAACCACTTTCATTAACTACTCACTACTCAGTCCAGCATGTGTTCTATATAAAGATATGTAACAGACAGCACTAAGAGGAGTTATTTTAAAGCCCTACTCCTTGGCTTGGGATCGTGTTACCATGGGACTAACTTACACTTCTGCTAAAGGCCTGAGTGACAAGAGCTGGTGCTTATCCACTGATTGAATATTCAACAGAATAGCAGTAGTGGTAGAAGGTTTGAGCCTCTATTAAATTACAAGCAACATTTCCAATTGATAGACATTCTCCTTAATAGTAGATCAAGTAGAATGAATATCCTCCATGACCGGTCAGACTCAATTCTATATCTAATAATTGAAAGCCCCTGTAGTTCATATGAGGAATTACAGTGTAGTCAACTTTGAAATATACTAGCTACTTTTTATATGTTCTATAATGTGAAAAGCCTGTAAAATAAGACACTACACATTTACGTCACTATACATCACACCATTCTCAATAATTTGACCCATGGAGAAATAAAATGGTAAGAATAATATGTAAAAATGAACAGTTCATGGTGAAAATTATACAAAAACTTGACTTCACTTCCTTCATAATGCTTAATCTCTAATTTGCACTCACACCTGTGCACACATGCACATACAGTACAAGCAGATGCACAAACATGCACAATTTTGCAAGCGAGAAACCCTGCAGCCATGGTGCAAGAGATTCCCAAACCTCTGGCTGCCCCATCTGTGTTACCCACAGTACAACCAGTGTCTGATATTGAATAAAAAAACACAAACAAAGTGCCTCAAGTGCAAGAAACACAGAGCAATATACACTGTGGCATTCTGCCCGTTGTGTGATGTGTAGATTGGCATGCACATCCTAAAATAAATATTACTACTATTGCCAGTATACATTTCCTTTTTATTGTTTTTCTTTATTTTCTTCTGAATTCTCTTTGTGTATTTGCAATATTGTTGGTTAAAACAAGAAAAAACTCTAATGCTCTACTGCATAAAAATATAGCATCTTGTAAAACAGAAGCTACAGTATATGCCACTCATTCTTTCATTAATGTAGAAGTTCTATATAAATTACATCTTTATCACAAAAAAGTAATGGCATTTACATTACTATATGTGCACAGGTAGGCCTAAATGTCAACCATTAACCATATCCTTTTTATATATCTATATAATTGAGATACATTTTATTTTTAATTAATGGCTTTAACCTAATCAATTTGACCCCTAACAGTTTCAAAAGTGCCAAAAAAAGAGCATACAATGGTTTAAAAAAAACAACCCTGCGTGATGATATTGCAGATATTGAGTATTTTGTACCCATATTTAACAACGGCAGAGTTTAGTTGATAACCCTCTGGCCAATCTTCTAAAAATAGCTCCTGGGATTTCTGACATTTTGTTTGAGTTCTGTGAAAAGAGATTATAGGGTATTTACATATCAATGGAACTGGTTTCATTAACCTCAGTTTTATAGGTATCGAGATAAATTCTTAGAGGTAGGTTTGTGAGGGCAGTTTGAGCCCATTTAAGCATATCACACGGTAAGAATTAATCCCATGATATTGATACAAATAGGATTTCATTATTATTTTTACTGAAGATAAGGCTATTAATACTATTGTTAGTAATGTAGGAACCTTTTGTGGAGGCATTAATATGTAATTTCAAACTATTGAACTATTAAAATTATTACTCTTCATTACTTTTCACAAAATCTATACACAGCTACAGGTATACACACCAATTATACTCATAATATGAGAGAATTTCACTGCTTTCTGCTAAGATAAAACACCTGTTTTCCTGTTAAGTGGATATATACTGATATCTTTAAAACACAATAAAATATTTCTTAAGAACAGAACCATACACATTTAAATCATAGGCCGGAAGTGACCTCATGTTAAAATAAATGATAACAACTATTTTAATTAAAATAAATTATGAAAATCAGAGGAAAAACATAATATATCAGAAAACATCATAAACTCGATATTCTTTTATCTTTTTATTTTTAGGGGCAGTTTTAGGCAAACGAAAAAAAAGAAGAAATAAATCGGCCAGTAGGCCTAATATTTGTGTATTTCTTGCATGCTTACTATAGGTAGACTACGTGCCTGTTCTATAAGATACTAAATATAAAAGGTAAACTCTGCCATCTACTGGTGCAAGAAGACTAAAACTTTTATTAGAAAATTCCAAGATCACAACAATGGGCATAATGACTAATCTAGTATGCTGTGATTTACATCAAAATATAACTTATTTATTAATAGCTGTTAGCCTATATATCAACTTCCCTGCAATTGCTATTCTTAAGGTAATTATAACCAAAATAATTCCTACCATTTAAATAAATAAAGCAAACAAATATATGTTTATATGTTACCCATGTTGTAGCCTATATAAAACTATTGATTGTCAACCAAACCATCTGATTCATGTGATGAGGTCAGCAGCTCTTGGCTTCCCTAATGGCTGTATCTAGGCCAGCTCTCATTTTATATCCAGGCCAGGCCAGGCAACAGAAACAAATCAAAATCTGCTTGAAGTAGATTTCTCTTTCTCAGTTTTACTCACATTTATAAAACGGTGTTAGCATAGTATTGATACATGGCTGTTATTAACAATATTATTAACATTAACATTATTGCCCTTTTGTTCTGATTCCAACAACCCCCAACAGACAACAAAAATATCACTATCTATAATGATAATTAGAGAGACTTTATATCTTGACAGCTATAAAGTGCAACCTTAATATGGATTATCCCTCAGGATTTCTTGTTGAAGCCTCTCCTTGGCTTGCACCTTGAGGCAGGGCTGTCAAGGCCATGATGTGGACAGTTGCATACCCTTCACGCCTTGAAAAAAATAGCAATGCAGTAATAACACAATAATAATAATAGTAATAAATAGTGATCAGTTTTAAATTTTAGTTGTGCATAGACATGATCAATAATTACATTGGAAGGATTGGAGGAACATCCACATCTGTAAACAAAATAATATGCAGAATTGAATTCATTGAGTGACAATAGCCTATTTCACGATTTGTGTCTCCAGTAATGGTTGTGCCTGAATCCTGTTGGTTGGGCTATAGCCTACAGTGCAGCACAATTACAGCTTCAAGATGACCTTTAGACAAACGTAATTTGCAAACAAACAACATGCACTACCTTGGCTGCATTAGAAAATAACGGGTTTAGTGTGGAAATGTACAGTTTTTTTATTAAAGTATCGTTGTCTTTCTTCTCAAAGCCAATCCCTTATAATTTAACACATTTCCTGTTTGTGCACAGGGTCCAACCAGCGCAGCGTTTACATGTGCGCTAATCAACACAGAAAGAAGAAGCTTGGTAGAGTTAAGATGGCGGCATGTGGGTGAGGAGGCTGTGGATCTCTACTCGGGATTTTTTTCGCCACAAAAGATTCGTATGAATTATCTTGTATACACTAACCGAGAAAACAACCGTTCCTATATATTTCACACCATAGCGTGTGATTTAGGATTGACGCCATGACATCTATACACTTCGTGGTTCACCCGTTGCCCGGGACCGAGGATCAGCTCAATGACAGGTATTTGTTTCGGGTAGGGGGGGTAAAGAATAAAATCAATATTTTGGTGGAGGGTGTAATGCAGGGGGCCCAGCACTGTGTTCAGTAACGAAGTTGACGCTGTCATATATGTCAATACGAGTGAAATTATTTTTATGACCCCCCCCCCTCCCGGGGTGGCAACAGGGCCCGGTATCTTGAACAATCCACGTTAGCTCACTGTTAGCTAAACACTCCATCCGTTACTATCACAAAGCTAACGCTAGTGCTAACAGCTATTACGAAGCTAACGCTAGTACTAGCCGTCCGTTCTATGGAATGATTGGCTCTCAGTCAAAGTTTAGGTGGACAATGCGGGTTGGGGGATGGGGGGGGCGAAGAACATGGGTCATAAATCGCCAAGTTTCATAAATTCGCCACATCTTCGCCAGTGCATATTATGTAGACCCTCGCTTTGCATTTTACTGTTGGTTTATATTAGTGTTTTTTGATAATTAAGCTCAATGAAGTAGCTAACGTCAGCTAACTGGCGGCTAACAGTATCAAGCTAACTGTAAGCCAATGGTATACACGCTCTTGTCAGAGCCAATTTTTTTATGTCTAGTTATTTTACTTTATATTTTTTGGAACCAGTTGATGTTTCCACTGCCACACCCCTTTATATCAAGAAATTTTATAATTATGTGCGTCAACAAACTGTATCCCTACTAATCTGGTTTGCAATTGGTTGTTTGTGATTACCTGACACACTTGGGCACAGGACAAATGAATAATCAAATTGGAAGGGGAAATTTTTTCCCTACTTTAGTATATATATTTTTTTTAATATTTAAGATGTGGCTAATTTACAGGTCAATTAAAGGTTGATATAATCAGGGATTTATTATTATAGCGTTTGAAAGGTTTCATTTAGTCAGTTCTATTATAGAAATCACGTACCTATGTTCAGCATATTTCTTGTGACCTGTATTTTGGTACCACACGTGAACCTATTTATATCATCTTGTGAGATTGAAGCCATTTTACCATTCAAAAGTTGTTGGCAAGTGTATTTTAGTTTGACCTTGAATTAATTTTAGTGCTTGACTTGAACATTGATGTGACGGACTAGAGATGTATTTGCATTAGGAAAGCCTATCAAACATCTACAGCATTTAGTAGAGGCTTTTATCAAAAGCGACTTACAATTAGTACATTTGTCAGTTGAACTGGTAACCACCAGTTTTTGCAAGCAAATAACATTCTCCTAGAATAAGGACAGCATCATGTCATGAGGTTACTTCACTTATGCATTTTTGTCACTGTACAGACCCTCATGCACCTAAAGAGGTCATGGCTGTTTCATCAAGTTGGAGTTGACAAGTGCTTTTAATGTAAATAAAAGGACACAGGTCCACAAAGCTAAACAGAAGTGTCTGATTGTTATGGTTAGCTAGTATAACTTTCAGAGCTCTTCCTGCAAAGGCATCTCGCGCCATCCCTGATGCACTGAATACAATCATGATTGCAATAATTGTTTCTTGCAATTGAAGACAGTTAAATAGGCTAATTTGTTATTGTAGTAATATTGTACCAATCTATAAATGTTCAATTTCATGGTAAATCAGTGCTATGTCTTTGACTGTTATGGTGGACAGGTGATGTGAATGCTTTTGAGTCGTGTGTAGCAATGCTATGACTGATTCATATCCCTTTTTATTATTGGTTGTGTAGGGTTAGTCAGACATGGCAAGCAAGAGGAAACTGGCTTGGCCCATATTTGTGTGCATTTTCTGTCTAACTTGTACTGATCAGTAACTTTGGCTAGCCTTTCTTTTACCCCATTGAAGTCAAATCTAGTAAAATGCTGGAAACAGAAACAAATAATTTATTGCAAGCAAGGCCTTTTTACTGTTAACAGGCTATCTTCCCCAATTTTGTGTGCTAATGGAGATAAACTACATAAGGCCTTTTCTCACACGCACTAAATCAGACAATATTGACAAATTGAATACCTGTATCTGTAAGAACGTAAATCGGGTATTGGTTGTTTCTTCTGTAGTATTATAGTGCAGAAAGAATAATTTCTCGTACATCATTTAATGTACCCAATGCTTTGTTAGCACTGCGAAGTCTTTTCACCTTAGCAGGGCATATTTCCAATGTCCCTTGTACTATCAAGGTACAGTCTCTCCTAAGTCTCTACTGTCTTGGTCAAATGAGTCATTCATCCCTTTGTCAATGAATGGTTATCTAGATTTTAACGCATTCTGTTATTTTTACTGTTATTGTAAATACTCCCACTCTGGTTTATATTGAAAACAAACATTCAGCCTCTCCATTAGGTTTTTGTTAGTTTTTCCTTAAAGAGTACATATTTGCGTTGTAATAAAATTAAATGGCTCTTTTGTATTTATTAAAATGAATCTATCCTTTTTATCAGGCTCCGCGAAGTGTCAGAGAAACTCAACAAATACAACTACAACAGGTGAGACTGAGTTGCCATGGTGAATGGCTTTTAAGATAATTCGTTGAAGAGTCACGCTCTGTTTATTAGGCCAATCGCATATTTTCCGCGCTCTATTTATCTATACATTTTCTATTTCCAATACAGTCATCCACACCTCAGTCTGCTTGAGCAGGCCACTCTGAAACAGTGTGTGGTTGGACCAAACCATGCTGGATTTCTGCTTGAGGTACCACCGCAACACATACACTTCACCTCAGCGGGTTACTTATCACATACCACTGAAATGTGCAGTGGTGAAGTGCTGGGTACAGGATTAGCATGGGTTTCACAGTTCGGAAAGTCAGCCTTGTGTGCTTATTCTAATGCTGTGATTATGCTCTGAATAATTATCCAGAATACTGACATCTGTGCTTGGTTTTAGCAATAGTTTTGCCTGTAGGAGCACTGTGTGTATAGCAGCGCAATTATCATACAGGCCATCTAAATGACAAGATGATGGTGTGCTTAACATGAAAGATTGGTTTATGCTGTTTTTCAGCACAAGCCAGTGGTTTTCCAGATAGTATTTTTGGTCCAATGCACTCAACATTCTAAAATATTTTTTCTCTCAGTAGCCATTATATCATAACTGTATATCAGAATGATGGGGAAGATTTTGTAGAATAGAAATCCCTCACATTTATCAAATGCATACTAATTTTAAAAATTGACTTCTTTCTTTCAGGATGGACGTGTGTGTCGAATCAGCTTTGCTGTGCAGCCGGATCGCCTGGAGCTTAGCAAACCGGATGGCAGTGATGGGTGAGAGACAACTCTTTATGTTGGGATTCTTCGTGGTGCTTATGTCTGGCTGAGACCTTTGACAAGGGGTTAGAAAAGCTCATGCTTTGGGCTGGGCCTGGCGTAGGATGCTCGGGCTCGATGTTGGTGTGATTTGATATCCTGTCCAGTGCTTGTTCCCCGTCTTTGGCTGGAAGTCATGATTCTTTAACATCTAAGCATGGTTTACCTTAATGATTAATTCTCTCATCGCCGCAACAGGTTCCTGTCTGTCACGGCTGATATTTAAATGCAATTATACTAGTTATATCCTGATCATTAAAGTTGAGGTTGTTATGACACTTTTGCTGGTTAGTTGGATATAGATTAAGGTTCATTATTCTATTACATTTGAAAAGTGCAGGCTGCTGCTGGACTGAAGCAATGCACTGGTTGACATGTTCTCTGCTGTGATTCTCCCAGTAGAACTTTTGAGAAATGTGTGTTCTTCCATTATGACAAAACATTGCAGGGGCCTAGAATTAGCTTGTCGGGTAAAGAAAAGGAAAACGTATATATCTCTGGCTTCTTGTGCTTCTCCCCAGACCAAACCAAAACTAGACCAACTAACCCCAGTATGGTATCCCTACTATTTATCTAAAAGCCCACTGAAAGACACTTACTTTTGTGACTGTATGAGTGTCCGTTTCTTAGTGGTCTGTTTTTCTGAAACAGAAAAGGCCTTTTTCTGACTTTCTGGTAGGGTTTGTGTTGCCAGCATGCATCGATGAATGTCTCTTTGAAAGCCCTATATGTCCTGCCAGCAGAGCAGCATCCAACAGTGATTTCAGATTGTTCAAGGCCCCTCTAGCTGCTAGCCATGCATGTGAATCAGGCTCCGATAAACTAGGGCGTAATGGAGCCGCCCGGTCTAAGCTTTTCTGCAGAGCACATGTTTTGTTGCCTGGCACAAGCTCGCAAAAGAAAATGAGACGGTTTCAATTGGTAATCGCTTTGCAGTCAGCATCATTGTGGGTTACTTGGAAGCCCGTGGAAAAGAGCTGCAAACTGAATATTGGGCACATTTCGATGGCTGGAAAAGGCAGAGTATCTTCCTTACTACTTTCTGAATGCTGTTTTGGCCTCTCTTGTTAAGTGAAACTCTTTTATTTCTCTGACTGTCTCTATATTCCTCTCCCTTGCAAAATGATGGTGCTATATATAAACTCATTACTTTGATGGAGTGTATCCAAATTCTTCTCATCATAGCCTTTGTGCTTTTGTCTTATGTGCTGTCATACTGTACACATTTTGTTGTATTACAAATTGTATTGTGATACTCGATACAACAACATATAACATAGTAATTTAGTATAACATAAGCCTATGTCTTATGTAGCTTTCTATTGTATCACACTATCTTAATGTAGGAGAAAGCAAAAGCAGCCCTGAAAAACCCAAGATCCTTTTTAAAAGGGAAAATTCTTGAAGGAGGAACGAGTTGCAGCCAATTCTGATTCCCAAGGGTGTTGCCATGCTAGTCTCCACCGTACGTGTCTGACAATTATACAGAAGTTTAAAAAAATATAAAAGCCATAATTAAATGGCCTAATTTATCCTCCCCCTCTACACACACCCAAAAAAAAACCTGGGTAATTGTATTTATTTTGTTTCCCCAGGTAAAGGAAAGTTTGCATTAGTCCTCTGTTGGACTCTTAATAGGTCTGTAACTGATCTCCCGTCTTTTGTTTCCAGTTCAAAGTTGAGCAGTGGTTCAGGGACAGGAAGGAGCTCCAGGCCAGGCAGGACTAGTGATCCGCCCTGGTTCCTGTCCGGTTCTGACACACTGGGCAGACTGGCAGGCAACACCCTTGGGTAAGTTCTGGCAGGGCTGTCGAAGAGGAGAAAAGATAATAAGCTTGCTGTGTAGAGCGCAACCCTGACTGCTGTGAGGGTTTGGGATTGATTTCCTTCTTGCACCAAATCGAATAAATGCACAGGCTGTTGTAAAATGAATTATAAACGTACCCACTAAATGGCAAAAATATTGTTAAGACTATTGTAAAATGTGTATGCATTTTTAGCACTTTGTAATGGATATTGGTGACCACAGGAGATCTGTTTTCTCCCTTAAGTCAACATATAAAATTCATATTCAATGGGCACAGAATACAACCCTTTTTATATTTGAACAGAGTATTAAAAATGGTTTGGCTCAGGGAATCTGCCAACGGATTATTGCTTCTGTCCTTGTTAATAGAGTGCCCCTATAGGCGACTTGCATCTGTGTTAGTCAGGGCAGCCTCATCTGATGGAGGTCTTTGTGTTGCTGTACTGTAACAGAAGTCGCTGGAGCTCCGGCGTGAATGGAGGTAGCGGAGGAGGTGGAAGCGGAGGAGGCGCGGGGGGAGGCGGCGCAGGAAGTGGCGGAGGAGGCGGTGGCGGCGGAGGAGGAGGAGGGGGAGGAGGTGGCGGCGGCGGGGGGAGCGGTACCTCGGGCCGGTCGTCCACGGCTGCCCGGGACTCCCGTCGACAGACCCGGGTGATCCGCACGGGGAGAGACCGCGGCTCCGGCCTCCTGGGGAGTCAGCCTCAGCCCGTTATCCCGGCCTCGGTCATCCCCGAGGAGCTAATCTCCCAGGTGAAAATGAACTTTTACTCTTCCCCCTCCCCACACATACACAGCTAGACTGCGGTTTTCCTAAGTGCTAACTTTGCTATCATGCTTCACATTCACCCCTTTAATATATGTTCAGACCATAAGGCAGCCCATTGTGTTTTCATGCTGCATTTGTGTAGGGATGCAAAAGGGATACGCTATATCTAGTGTACCCCACTCTGTTTCCAGGGAATTAGGGTTGTGTCAAGTAACCTCACGGTTGGCTGTCTCTAATAAAAGGCTGCAATAAACACATTTGTGGCCGACCCCCAGGCTCAGGTAGTCCTGCAGGGCAAGTCCAGGAGCGTGATCATCCGAGAGCTGCAGAGAACCAACCTGGATGTCAACCTGGCCGTCAACAACCTGCTGAGCCGGGATGACGAGGATGGTGACGATGGAGATGATACGGCCAGCGAGTCCTACCTTCCTGGAGGTTGGTCAGGATAATCTGCTGGCGTACCTATAGCACTTCAGGAGTATAAAGCCCGGTGCACACTACACGCCAAGCGCTTTAAATCCACTCCCATGTTAATCAATGATTGTTTGCTCTCTCACTTTTTAATTTATTTTTAAACCCCCCTATCTGGAGTCAGTTTTTTCCGCCTCACATTTTTGAAGCGTTTTTATAGACGGTTCAATGGAAATACATTGTAGAAGCAAAAACCCACTACATATAATACTTTACCTTACCCCCTTGCCCCACATGAACGAGTGTGTGTGTGCGCGTTACAGGGACCGGTCTTTTCACCGCCCCCCCTTACATTTGCTGTGTTCATCAGATGAACATTGACATCGTCATGACTGTTTTATTTTGATCTTTTTCTTCTTCAGAGGACCTAATGTCCTTGCTGGACGCAGACATCCACTCTGCCCACCCCAGTGTCATTATTGACGCAGACGCCATGTTCTCTGAGGATATAAGCTACTTCGGCTATCCTTCTTTCCGTCGCTCCTCGCTGTCCCGTCTGGGATCCTCCAGAGGTAACTCCCCTTGAACTAGTGAAGAAAGAACACATTTTTGATGGGGTAGCACTCATGAAAGGGAAGAACAATACAAAACGCTGCACTGTTTTACTGAGCTCTAGCGTTATACAAATGGTTAAATATATTGGTGTGTTTACCCGATAAATAAAATGTTTCGGTGTGGGGGGGGGGGGGGG
>JAODLI010000008.1:891608-919867 GCA_027575585.1 Percopsis omiscomaycus | reverse complement strand
TTTTTTGGGGGCCCCCCCCCCCCCCCCCAGTGCTTATTTCCTCCCTTTTATGTTGAGTTGGTGTTTGACGTAACGGTTAGTGTTGTGTACTGCATGGCTTTACTGTGAGCCCTCTGAGAACGGCCCGCCTGGGACGCTTTAGAGCAGGTTTGTTTCAAAATCAAGTACTTTATTTTTTTAAACACAAAACAAAACGTAGCCACTCCTAGTCCGATGCATGCCTCCTTTGTTTCTCCCCTTCCTCTACTTGGTACGTTAACATGTGAGTATGCCGACTCACCCTACCACCATTTTACCGTAGATCCCCCCCCCTGTCGCATAGCGCGGCACCTTGGAAATTTGCATTACAGCACCAGAAAAACCTCCTCCTCTCTCCTCAAGTTAAATCTGTTGACGGGTCTTTCCCAGAGTGTGGCTTACTTTTATCCCACTGGTGTGACCTTATTGCATACCAGTTCTCCTTCTCCCCCTAGAGCGTGACTCGGAGCTGTTACGTGAGCGCGAATCCGTACTACGGTTGCGTGAGCGGCGGTGGCTGGATGGGGCCTCCTTTGACACGGAGCGAGGCTCCACCAGCCGCGAGGGCGAGCCCAGCCTGGACAAGAAGAGCATCCCTGTGCAGAGCCCTGTGTCTCTGGGCGAGGAGCTGCAGTGGTGGCCTGACAAGGTGGGAGCCGAAGGAGTACTGTCTCATTTGACAAATCCAGGGAAATAATGGTTGGGCTTGATTCATGTGCATGAAGGTTGATGTGGAGCGACTATTTTAAAACGTGTGTGCAAGCCAAGATCTGGGTGTGTCTGAATTGGTTTACCGAGACCTCTTTCTTCCCCAGGATGGCGTGAAGTTTGTCAGCATCGGTGCCTTGTTCTCCGAGCTGGTGGCTGTCAGCTCTAAAGGCGAGCTCTACCAATGGAAGTGGAGTGAACCTGAACCCTACAGAAACACACAGGTGGAGAACTGTGCCATTTGTGACAGAATCCACTAGAAGTCCTCTGTAAATTGCCAGATGGAGTTCCTAATCTGTATGGACAGACCCTGTTAACCAGAGTTAATGTGTAGAGGTTCCACTTTAGAACTCGAGGTCTATTTATCAGCATGCACTGTGTAGCTCAGGAAGTCTGTTTGGCCATATGTTTGCAGTTCGCTATCGAGAACCAGTGGCTTATGTCTATTTAAAAACTGCTTACTCATACCCTCCTGTCGTTTGTACAATCAGAACCCTTCCATTCATCACCCTCGTGTGTCCTTCCTGGGCCTGGCCAATGAGAAGATCACCCTGTTATCGGCCAACAGCATCAGAGCCACGGTTGCCACGGAGACCAACAAGGTAAGTAACGTTCCCTGCCCTATTCGACCAGTACCAGAAAAGTAAATGCAAGTTGTTTTTGTAATTGAAGTACATTATGTTTGCTCCACACAGGTGGCAACCTGGGTCGACGACACACTGAGCACAGTGGCCTCCAAGCTGGAGCACAGTGCCCAGACGTTCCCTGAACTGCAGGGGGAGCGCATAGTTTCTCTGCACTGCTGTGCACTCTACAGCTGTGTCCAGCTGGAGAGCAGCCTTTATTGGTGGTGAGCTAACAAACTGTCTCAGATTTTACAGAGAAAAGTAGCTTTATCTATCTAAATGCTGCTATGTTTGCCTATATTGGTGGATCCATGCAGTTGACCATATGATTTTGAGTAATTAAGTTATTATACTAAAATATGGTGTTTCTTGCAAAAAGTTTTTGTGCTCTGTTTAATAAATAATTATTTAATTCAACTCTATAGTAGTGTAAGGTAACGCAATACAAACTGACGCTCTTACCTTGTTTGTAGATGCTCTCTATAGGCCACTAGAAAGACGGTATAAAGAAATACCCAGTTTGCATTGGAAGTGATAACATAAATTACAAATATTTAAAATTTAAGTAAAAAATGTATGGGTTTCAGCTGCAACTTGCAATTGCTAGATCCTCTCATTAAAACACAATGTTGGATCTTTTCTGGGTATATGGAATGGATAACAGACCTTGAATGCCCCAAGCAGTTATTTCAGCACCATTTCCCTACTCCAAAATACACCTTGTGGCAATAGAGGCATCAGTGCCTACCCAAAATTCCCTTCTCTTGGAAGAAAGAAGTGCACATATTAGGGCTTGATAGGAACCTCAGTGGTGTTTTGACAAGGCACTGTCTTGTTTGCACAGGGGAGTTGTGCCCTTCAGTCAGCGGAAAAAGATGCTTGAAAAGGCCAGGGCCAAGAACAAGAAGCCAAAGTCCAGTGCTGGCATCTCCTCCATACCAAACATTACAGTTGGAACACAGGTGACTGAACTTCAAAATTGAAAAACATCCTTGTTTCTAATGGTGATGTCCCATTCTTCTGGGAAATTATCTCTGGTAATTCCTGATTTAATGTGCCTTTTTATTTGCTCTTTTTGATCAGGTGTGTTTGAGGAATAACCCCCTCTACCATGCCGGTGCAGTGGCCTTTTCTGTTAACGCTGGGATCCCCAAGGTGGGCGTCCTGCTAGAGTCTGTCTGGAACATGAATGACAGCTGTCGGTTCCAGCTGCGCTCGCCAGAGAGCCTCAAAAGTATGGAGAAGACCGCCAAGACCCAGGAAATCAAGTCAGTACCATCAGAACGGGTTTAAATAAAAAAAGAGAGCCAGAGTTTCTCTGTGGTTGCCATCAATACAACGGCAATCGTAGTGGTTATTTAAGTGAGTTTACAGCATCGTGCAATACAGGTCCCAGAAGACCTGTGTTCTGGAAGAAAATGTTCTCAGGAAACGCATCCCTTCCCATGCTCAAACATGGTCTGATTTGGATGGATGTTGATGAATTTTAAACCTAATATATCTTGTATAGCCTGTTATCAATCCTTACTACGCTTACAAATAAAATAAAAACACACACCTCAATACATGGTTCTTGTTATGTAGATTTGATTGAACCCTAAAGAATGTAAGTGTTTAATGCTGCCCGTTCTAAACCCTCTTCCAGAACGGAGAGCAAGCCAGAGCTGGTGAAGACGGAGATGGGACCCCCTCCCTCACCGGCCTCCACCTGCAGTGACACCTCCTCCATCGCTAGCAGTGCCTCACTGCCCTACAGTATGCCAGCTCCTCTCTTTGCTCTCTTTCCAGCTCTGTCTTCAGAACCTATTTCTCTAGGCTCAGTACTCACGACTCATTTGACTTTGAAGCAGATGGCCCAGTCTTTTATCCAGCAAGTTATTAATTTATTTTCTGCTGCCTCCTGTGAAGTACGCTCAGGTCTTTGTGCATCTGTTTGCGTGACGACCTCCCCCCCACCCCCAAAATAGGGGGGGCGGGGAGAATCATGTCAAGCATATGGCAAGCTAGTACAGGCTAGTCTTTCGTGACCAGGTCAGCACTATAGATGCATGTTGAAGAGGTTTTGCCTATCGCATCTTGTTTTAGTCCCTATATGTTTCCCCCGTCTGTAAATTATGTCTTTTCTAAATACCCCTTTACTGAACAGCAATGATACTAAATTGTGCCACTTCAAATGTGTACTTATAGAACGAAGGCGCTCCACACCAGCTCCCAAAGAAGAAGAGAAGGTGAACGAAGAGCAATGGCCTCTCAGGGAGGTCGTGTTTGTAGAGGATGTTAAAAATGTCCCTGTGGGAAAGGTATGTGATGACCACACCGGGAGGATTTTTACCTAGGTTTTTAAAGGCAGTGCCCTTATTAGCCTTAAGCTAGCAAATGCATACACTGATGAGCCAAATCATTATGACCACTTGCAGACAGGGATTCCACTGGTCCCTAAAAAGTCTAAAATCCAATAATTAGAATTTTAAGCCTTAAAATGTCTTTGAAATGTTTTTGACAGGTCCTAAAAAATTGATTGGATTATGAAGTTAATGTTACGTTTATAACGTTGCATTGACTTCAGTCTCACTTTTAAATGTTTTTGGGCAAAAATTACAAATCAAAACCAACATGAAATCAAAAATCGCTAATGCAAACTGCAGCCAGGTCAGACTTTATCGGAGTACATCTGTAGATGTGGTGTGGGGGGCTTCAAATAATTCGGGGACTATGATTTTCCTTCATGTTCTTTGTACTTGTTGAAACCTGCAGCAACCCTGCACAGATTAAGTGAATAATGTTAATTATTTAGTAACAATGCCACATATCAAGGTCTAGGATATAAAGGCAGTAAGCAAACGGTTTGTTCATGTCAACATGTTAGATGGGGGAGTAATGGGCAGGCATAAAGACCTGAGCCACTTTGACAAGGGCCAAATGGACACGGCCAGACAATTGTGTCTGAGCATCTCCCAAACGGCAAGGCTTGTGGGGTGCTCCCAGTCAGCAGTGGTGAGCACCTACCCACAGTGGTCTGAGGAGGGACGAACGACAGGGTGTTGGTCGCCCAAGGCTTATCAATGCTGGCAACGAACCAACATAAGGGCTACATTATGACCACCCAGGTGGTCATAATGTTTTGGCTCATCGGTGTATAAGCTATATACTGCATTTGCTTGCTTTAAGGTTATTTTAAACCTCCATTAAGCATTTTCTTTCGCCAGCAGGGGGAGGTAGTTCCCCAACTGATATTAAAACCAATCAGAAATGTATCGATTGCTCATGCGCTAATTCCTAATAGTATCCCAATATCAAAGGATTTCATATTTATAACATAAAACAGAGTAGGTTGTGATACTCGCGCAGCAAGGAAAGAGCCTCGTATCTAGTCCTTCAGCCTCCTCCCTGGCCTAGGAAAAGCTAAACTGATATTTCCTTGTCTTTCCTTGTCTTTGTCATGTGGATTTTGTACCAAAGAACACAGCTACAACGGCAAACAGTGGGGATGGCTGCAACCCAGTGCGCTACAGGCGTGTCAAAATATGATGTTCATAAAATTTGAGTAGAAAAAAAGTTGAAATAACAAAGTGGCTGCAGGTGGTGCAGTAGAACACCAGCCCTCAATGATATCTTCTGATAGCAGGTTGAAATAAGATGATTTGAACATGTAAAATATAAGTCCACATGCTGACATTTGGGATGAAATATCTCCATTGATCGCTTTTTTTTAAATGAACAGAATTTGGTTGGCGAGTATCCTAGGAATGCATTTCACATGCGACTTGGTATGCAATGGAGGTTGCACAGTATGTGGACTTGTATTTAGGTTAGGAAGCTATCTTCATTATATTTTCAATGTCAGCCAGATTTTCCAACAATTTCTTTCCCTATTTTCACCTTTCAGGTGCTAAAAGTGGATGGTGCTTACGTAGCCGTGAAGTTTCCAGGGACATCGAGCATGAGCAGTCAGAGTAGCGCTGCTCCCACTGACTCTGACCCATCCTCACTGCTGCAAGACTGTAGGCTGCTCAGAATTGATGAATTACAGGTGCAGACCCAAAGTACTCTGTGTGTTTTGTAGTCTAAATGGACAAAGTCACCTATTTCATTTATGTGTGTGTATATATATATATATAAAATAACTTTTTTTTTGCCGTTTAATATTCAACTGTAGTCTTCTGACACTCCTGCCCTCTAATAGGTGGTAAAAACGGGTGGAACTCCCAAGGTTCCAGATTGTTTTCAGCGCACACCTAAAAAACTTTGCATCCCAGAGAAGGCTGAGATTCTGGCTGTGAACGTTGACTCCAAAGGTATGCCCTTTCAATGTTTCAGCATTTTTAAAGATTCATTTCTTTTATTGTTTTAATTACCTAATTAAATAATAAAAGATTTTTGTGTGTAATTTTTGCCCCATATTTTTCTTTCTTTGTTCCAGGAGTCCATGCAGTGCTAAAAACGGGTAACTGGGTAAGGTACTGTATCTTTGACCTGGCCACAGGCAAAGCTGAGCAGGAGAATAACTTCCCTACCAGTAACCTGGCCTTTCTGGGACAGAGCGAGCGCAATGTCGCTATCTTCACCGCTGGACAGGTGCGTTGTCTTAATGTCTTGGTGGAAATCTTTGAAAAGAAATTCAGTTGCACACTAATAAATTAAACATGACATCTATCTAGCCTCTAGTACCTAGCTTTAAAATCTGTAAATTTTAACATTTTGATGGTCTGTCTCCCAGGAATCTCCCATCATCCTCAGGGATGGTAATGGCACAATCTACCCCATGGCCAAAGACTGCATGGGTGGAATCCGAGATCCCGATTGGCTGGACCTGCCGCCAATTGCTAGCCTGGGCATGGGAGTGCACTCTCTCGCCAATCTCCCCTCTAACTCCACCATCAAAAAGAAAGCTGCTATCATCATAATGGCTGTTGAGGTAAAATGCTAGTTCCACATATCATATTGACATTTCATTAAATGTTTCATGCTGTTGGTAGGCTTGTGGAAAAAGTAAGATGTTAAATAATCTTTTGGTTCAAAACGCCACAGAAAACATTTAAAATTTGTTTTGAGTCCCACGTTGCTATTGAACACATCAACAACTGTAACTTCTTCTTCTGGCATACTTCAGAAGCAGACGTTGATGCAGCACGTGTTGCGTTGCGACTATGAGGCATGTCGCCAGTACCTGGTGAACCTGGAGCAGGCCTTCCTCTTGGACCAGAGTGGCCAGGCCCTCGCAGCCCTGCTGGGCCACCGTTGCGACGGCAACCGCAATATCCTGCATGCCGCCGTCTCCGTCTGTTTCCCCGTTAGCAACAAGGAGACCAAGGAGGAGGAAGGTGAGCTCAACGTTGCGTTGGATGATGCATCTGTTAAATGACTAAACTGGAACATTTCAGCAGTAAGTGATTATGCTGCGTTGTTATTCCAGAAGCTGAGCGGTCGGAGAGGAACACGTTTGCAGAACGGCTCTCTGCTGTAGAGGCCATCGCTAACGCCATCTCTGTGGTGTCCAGCAACAGCCCTGGAAACAGGACGGGATCTTCCAGCAGCAGAGGGTAGACCTAGTTTGTCTCTGTGGAACCATGTCGATACCCACTGCTCACACTTGCATTGGGTTTCCAAATGACATGCATTTGTGTATGCTCAGGCTTCGTCTTAGGGAAATGATGCGCCGATCCCTGAGAGCCGCGGGGCTTGGCCGCCACGAGTCGGGGCCTTCCTCCAGTGACCACCAAGACCCAGTCTCGCCACCCATCGCCCCTCCTAGCTGGGTGCCTGACCCCCCACCCATGGATCCAGGTCAGTAGCTGCCAAATTGGCACCCAGTGAACATTTAAAGCAAGAGGTCTAGATGTTCATTCTTGTGTGCATTAATGCATGAGCCACAGAGACTTTGTTCTAATATTGTTTGAAACCACAGATGGGGACATTGACTTCATCCTAGCCCCAGCTGTGGGTTCACTCACCACGGCCTCTACCGGGACCAGCCAGGGGCCCAGCACCTCAACCATACCAGGTGTGTTGGTGTCTTAAGACAAGACATGCCTAGTGGACGCATTTGTGCGGTTCAATGACCAAGACTATATGAGCTAAATCACTGGAATCTTAATATTTAATGGACTCTACTCACCCTCCAGGCCCATCCACTGAGCCGTCTGTGGTGGAGTCTAAGGACAGGAAGGCCAATGCCCACCTAATACTCAAGCTGATGTGTGACAGTGTCGTTCTGAGGCCACACCTACGAGAGCTGCTCTCCGCAAAGTACGGTGATTCGTAGAGAACCAGTTAGGTGTCACTTGAAGGACAACAGTACTCTGGCGTGGGCACTTGAACTCGCACTTTTTTTTTTTTACTGTCGCTAAAAGCTGCATTGCGTTTGTTTGACAGGGATGCCCGTGGAATGACCCCGTTTATGCTGGCGGTCAGTGGGAGGGCGTATCCAGCGGCCATCACTGTTCTCGAGGCTGCTCAGAAAATGGCCAAAGGTAGGTCATACTGTCAGTCCTCCTGGCATACAAGGGTAGCCATCTATATTTATATCACCTCTACAAATATTCTGATGTGGGGGAAATGACCATCCTGAAAAAAGACAAATTAGTAAACCACTTCATTCTGATCAAAATTATGTAGATATTAAAATATTTAAGCTAGTAGAACCACACTGGTTAAGTAATGGGTTAAGCTTTGGAGCTTGTCTGTGATTTGTTTTGCCTGCTGGCCATTCTGCTTCCTACAGCTGTCATGTCGTAACTGTTTCCCCCTGCCCTCTGTGTCCTTTTTTACCTTCTTAATTCTCCACGGCAGTGGGAGACCCTGGTATTGTGGAGAAGGAAGATGCAGATTCAGTGTTTATGGAAATGATTTGCCCCTCGGGGACCAACCCGGATGATTCTCCTCTATACGTCCTCTGCTGCAACGACACCTGCAGTTTCACCTGGACCGGAGCCGAGCACATCAATCAGGTCAGCAGCCGCTGAGGCCCAGATTCATAGTGCTTGATATATTTCGAAATGGGGAATATGTGGACACACGTTGACATTTATTCTGTTTCCTCGAAATCCAGGATATCTTTGAGTGTCGGACATGTGGTTTACTTGAGTCTCTCTGCTGCTGCACAGAGTGTGCCCGGGTGTGCCACAAGGGGCATGACTGCAAGTAAGTTCTAGGCCTTGTTGGTTTTTAAGCTGTATACAGGCTATCGTAATAGTACTGCTATGTCCAATGAGGTTTGTGTCTATAATATAATGTGCACTTGTTGTCATTTCCAGGCTGAAGAGGACTTCTCCAACGGCGTACTGTGACTGCTGGGAGAAGTGCAAGTGTAAAACGCTGATCGCTGGCCAGAAGGCTGCTCGACTGGACCTGCTCTATAGGCTACTCACCACGACCAACCTGGTCACCACACCAAACAGCAGGTAGCTTGTCTTATTTACTACCGCTTTCCCTCGGAGAGACTACAGCACTTTACGGTTGCAAGGCATTTAGAAAGGTTATGCAATGACTACGGCTGTCATTATATAAATTGTACCATAAAAGGTTATGAACTGTGCTCAAAGCACCAAAGTATATATTTCAAATAAACATTTGTATCAGAAATCATAAAGGCGCTGTTGGTTCACATGACATGCTTTCTTTCTCTAGGGGGGAGCATATATTGCTGTTCCTTGTGCAGACTGTCGCCAGGCAAAGTGTTGAGCACTGTCAGTACCGACCTCCTCGTATCCGAGAAGACAGGAACCGAAAAGCTGCTAACGCCGAAGGTGGGTGTCTCACCCCTTCTGTCCACCTCACACCACACCGTGATGAATTACAGTCAAACTGGTACAGATAAATGAAAGCTCCTTTGCCCCCTGTCAGACTCTGACATGCCCGACCACGACCTGGAGCCCCCCCGCTTCGCTCAGCTGGCCCTGGAGAGGGTTCTGCAGGACTGGAATGCCCTCAAGTCTATGATTATGTTCGGCTCGCAAGAGAACAAAGACCCGTAAGTAAAGACTCTCCACTCGTTGTCAAGGGGTAAATTGTACCGAAAAAGTCTTACTGTGTAGTGTTTTGTATAGATTACGAAGAGTTGAAGTCTTAACCCTAACTAACTACAGGGCTGATGTGTTTGCTAGGCTGAGTGCCAGCAGCAGGATTGCCCACCTCTTGCCTGAGGAACAGGTCTACCTAAACCAGCAGAGCGGCACCATTCGCCTTGACTGTTTTACCCATTGCCTTATCGTCAAGTGTGCGCCTGACATCACTGTAAGTACTTTGTCTCTGGACCGTCTGTGCAAGCAGGCACAAGGGTCTCTCTTCCTCTCACCCCGGCCTGTTTGTCTCACTAGTTCATAGACACCTTACTGGGCACGCTAGTGAAGGAGCTGCAGAACAAATACACTCCCGGCCGCAGAGAAGAGGCTATCAATGTCACCAGAAGGTTTCTGCGCTCTGTGGCACGCGTCTTTGTCATCCTCAGTGTAGAGATGGCTTCATCTAAGAAGAAGAAGTAAGAAGAGTATTTCGTTTTCCTAATCAAAAACCTCTTTAGTTTTGTTGTGACAGGTCCTTTTGAGAACCATTGGTATAAATCACATTTTGTTTAATCACTAAATGAGCCTTAATTTAGCTATAGACTAATTTAGCTATATATTTGAGTATAATTGTATTGTTTGCATGTGTGAAATCCTGTTTGTTTTTAGGGATCATAGGTCAGACAATTTTAAACCCTGAAGTTCGATTTAATCTTTTATTTCCCTTCTCAGTAACTTCATCCCCCAGCCCATCGGGAAGTGCCGGCGTGTGTTCCAGGCCCTGCTGCCATACGCTGTGGAGGAGCTGTGCAATGTGGCAGAGTCCCTGATCGTCCCTGTGCGCATGGGCATAGCAAGGCCCACCGCCCCTTTCACCCTGGCCAGCACCAGCATCGACGCTGTGCAAGGCAGCGAGGAGCTCTTCTCAGTGGAGCCTCTACCACCAAGGCCCTCCCCCGACCAATCCAGCAGGTTAGTGTGGTATCCACACAGTTTCACTAGTGGCAGTGACATATAAGCTACATGTAATTAGGGATGCACCGATCCAACTTTTTCAGTCCTGATACAGAGATACCTGGGCTTTGGGTATCAGTACCGATCTGAAACCCGTGTTAAATTAATAAGATGTAGTCCTCACTGTGAAGAAGGGACTGGGAATCATTCTTTTATGTGTAAGGTAACATCAGGCTTGACTTGCCTAACTTTGTAAAACAAAAAGTAGCATAATAAATACATTCCAGTATAAAACAATACAACTGCATCAAAATGTAAACGTTAAATCACAATTAAGTCACAAGCTAGTTTGATAAATTAAATCTCAATTCACAGAAGTAGTATAAACAAGTAAAAACTAAGCATTCAAAATATTGGCCCTATTGCCATGATACCTGCTATTTGAGTCAGTATCCAACATTGGTATCGGATGGGTGCATCCCTACATGTAATGCTGTGAGCCATACAAATTTTTTGCCATTTTAAATTCTGACCCAGATTTGAGCCATTCCAGATACCCCAACATTTTCAAGCATGTTTGAATTTATTGGCAGTAGTGTGAGCAGATGATAATATGAGGATATCTATTGCTATGAAATCCTCACTTGAGAGCAACTACTTTTTGTAAACGTAACACTGCCATTGTGTTTAAATACGATTGGACAAAGCATGCATGCGCACCAATGCAGTGTCTGTGTTAACAGGGACCAGTTTAAGCTCAATGTTGCCCCTTGTGGTAGAAACTTCACACTGCGATTTTTGTTGCAGGTCATTGTCTTTTTAAAGGCATGTTTCTTATTTGCAGTATTCAATTCTCTGCTGGGTTATGGACAATTTAGTTTTTACTACCTTTTTCTATAGGCCTTTGACATTGGCTTTCATCGGTTTCTCTCCCAGTTCCAGCCAGGCAGCCTCCTCTTATATCATCAGGAACCCCCAGCCCCGGCGGAGCAGCCAATCCCAGCCCGTTAGAGGCCGAGATGAGGAGCAGGACGACATCGTCTCGGCAGATGTGGAGGAGGTTGGGACACGTTACAAAGTCATACTGACGTTGTCGACATTGACACATTTTAGGCTCAGACTAGCTTAAATTCTCAGCCCTTGAACTGAATTTTAGGTTGAGGTTGTGGAGGGTGTAGCCGGGGAAGAAGATCACCATGATGACCAGGAGGAGCAGGGAGAGGAGAATCCAGAGGCAGAGGGGCAGCACGACGAACATGATGAAGACGGTGAGAAAGGCTTGACTAGGTCGCTAAATATGACACTTGAAATAGTGACGTGTGTTTGCTATTTCTGTATGCATGCCAGAGGGCTTTGGAATTAGCTATTTTTATAACGACGTCTACTACATGCACAAGCTGTTTCACAATGTTGGTGTAATTAACATATGCCCTGAAATTTTTTTTTTTTATGTCTATATGAACATTTACTAAATCTACTACTTCACACTCTACTACTGAGTTTCACTAGACCAGGACATTTCCTGGTTTTTCAGGCATAGGTCTGCACGGACACTACATTTTAGAGGTATGCAGACAGTTTGTATGGACCAGACAACTGGGTCAGAGCATCTCTAAAACTGCAGCTCTTGTGGGATGTTCTAGTCTGCAGTGGTCAGTTTCATCAAAAGTGGTCCAAGGAAGGAAAAGCAGTGAACCGGCGACCAAGGCTCATTGATGCACGTGGGGAGCGAAGGCTGGCCCACGTGGTCCGATCCAACAGACGAGCTACTTCAGCTCATATTGCTGAAAAAGTGAATGCTGGTTCAGATAGACTGGTGTCAGAACACGCAGTGCATCGCAGTTTGTTGCGTATGGGGCTGTGTAGCCACAGACCCGTCAGGGTGCCCATGCTGACCCCTGTCCACTGCCGAAAGCGCCTCCAAATTCCCTAGATCTCAATCCAATCGGGCATCAGTGGGATGTGCTGGACAAACAAGTCTGATCCATGGAGGCCCCACCTCGCAGCTTACAGGACTTAAAGGACCTGCTGCTAACGTCTTGGTGCCAGATACCACAGTACACCTTCAGAGGTCTAGTAGTGTCCATGCCTCGACGTGTCGGGGCTGTTTTGGCGGCAAAAGGGGGACCTACACAATATTAGGCAGTTGGTCATAATTCTCTATGTCCTGTGTCTCTCTCGCTCTCTCGCTGTGTGCCAGTTTGGCACCAGTTGTGAATAATAATAAAGTGTGTGTGGCCAATAAAGATGATTTTTGCCTTCTCTCCATTTCCCCGCCTGTAGGAAGTGACATGGAGCTGGATCTTCTGGCGGCAGCTGAGACGGAGAGCGACAGCGAGAGTAATCACAGCAACCAGGACAACGCTAGCGGGCGCAGAAGCGTCGTCACAGCAGCCACCGCCGGCTCTGAAGCAGGTTTGTCAGCCGCCATCTTTAAATGCACATTTTTATATTTCACCTCTAAAATAGTAGGCCTTGGTTGTTCAAGTGTTCTCTTGACATTTATAGTAATCTTATCACCTCCATTGAGTTTTGCCCTAGAATTTAGTGATGCACTGCTATCTAAATAATATTTTTCAATCACATTCAGTCCTGCCATAATGACTAGCCTTTAAACAGGTAATTTTTGTAGTTATGAGTGGACAACATTTTGTTGCTCTTCACTCGCTACCCTATCACAGTTTCAAAAATACACTTGTACCTAAAATATGATGCAGTTCAAAACTACATGAAACGACCATCCATGATACAATTATTTTGAACGTCTTGTCTTGTTTACATTGTATTCATTTTACTCAATATATATCGCAGCCTTTTGTTTCATGTTCTGTTTTAACAAGCTTCATATTTTACTTACACTTATGTTTTAGAGACTTGGATTCTGGGACACAATATCCATACCCCTTTATCGTGAAGAACGGGTTACTTCCAACATGTATGTTTTAGACTGGGGCTGATTTGATTTATAGGGGGCTAATAATACAGCAAACTGGTCCCTGGCTCAAAACTGGATTTATTTCATTTACAGGCAGTAGGGTGTCCCTGGCATTTCCTATTTTTGGTATGGGCTCCTTTCTACTTCTACACAGTATCTCAGGGCAGAGTGAATTTTGCAAAGTGCACACAGTTTTCCTCTTGGGAGTTCCTTCAGTGTAGTTTCCATCCTCACCTTTCACTCTTTATACTTTATCCTAGTCTTCATTATTAACTAATACTGTCATTCATAACCAGTATAGCCACATAACATGCTTCCCTGCCTTAATAACCACACTAATCTAAATGCACCTCCCTGGCTGCATCTGTCCAGCCCTTGTCGGAGAGGTAGCTGTTGCTTGACCTGATGCCCCCGGTGGTCGGTGTTGTCATTGTGGTTTGGGCTTGTGGTGGTGTGGTGCACTAACCCGCACTCTCCCTGCGTTTACGTGAGAGAGGAGGAGGTTGAGCCAGAACAAAGCAGCCCATTAAACCCGCCTCCGTTGTCATCGTCTTCCTCTCCCCCTCCCAAGGTGCGAGCAGTGTCCCTGCCTTCTTTTCAGAGGACGACTCGCAGTCGAACGACTCGAGCGACTCTGACAGCAGCAGCAGCCAGAGCGACGACGTGGACCAGGAGACCTTCCTCCTAGACGAGCCCCTGGAGCGAACTACGAGTGCGGCCCATGCCAACAGTGCTGCGCAGGCGCCCCGCTCTATGCAGTGGGCTGTCCGCAACGCCCCCAGTCAGAGAGCCACGGGAAGCACCCCCTCTGGTTCCTCCGCCCCCGCCGGTGAGTAGGGCTTAATGCTTTAAAAAAACGATTGGCTGTATGTTTATGAGGATAGAATGTGCTTTGCTCGATTATGACCAATGCAAATGCTGGAATTGACTATTCAGCAGTTAGTCACAGCCAAACCGAACTGGGGCTTTGACTGTTTCGACATTAATTTGGGACAAATAAAACGCTAGCTCTCCAGAACCAATTGTGAAATCTGTAGACCAAGACCACATTCTACTGAATGCACCCTAATATTTAACATGGCCACTATGCACCAGTAAACATCCATGTGGGTCTGGCCTGATGGAGAAATGCATGTAAATCAGTCATAGATGATCAGATTCACTACAAATTCAGAGCACTTTAAAGACTCGCCATATGCAAGCACATTCAAACTGACAGTACAGTCATGCTGTGTCAGATGCATATTAACCTGTTCAACCCAGAGTTATGTAATTTGTATTCTCCGGGATATGAGTTTCTTAGGTTTCAAGGGGACCTATTATGCCCATTTTCACTGTTCACAAAATTATATTTGTGGGGCCCACTAGAATGGATTTACATGCTTCAATGTTCAGAAAACGCATTATTTTTCTTTTCTATTCTCATACTGTACATGTCTTTTAACCCTCTCTGAATTTCTCTGTTATGAGCACCTGTGTTTTTGACCTGTTAAGGCCTAAGGCGCGTTCTACGAAAGCATTCTAAAACCTAAAGCATTGCGTGTAAACAACTGCCTAAAACTTGAGGGTTTTCTAAAAACCGAAACTGTTATTTCTCAGCCTCTGTAGCAGATAGAAATGTGAAATAAAAACTTTCTTTACAGCAAATCTCTTAAATACGCCAATATTGTGGATGGGGGAAATAGAAAAAATATTTATATTGTAAAAGATCGTGATGTGTATTCCGCTGTCTGAACCACCAGACGTTGTCACGATGCATTTAACAGGTCACAGGTTTCAAACAATGAGACTGTATCCCTCCTTTAGTCACACTTTTGGCAAGAGTCCAGCATTGTAGTCTACCGGCCCAGGTTGATAAAAGAACCTGTCAGTTTTCTGCCAACTGTAGCTGCCAACCCACATAAGCTTATTTCAGCTTATGTGGGCTGGTAGACACTCCAAATACCCAAATGTAGCACCGAAAGCCCTAAAAGTGTTTTTCATAATAGGTCCCCTATTAAAGTATTTTTACATTTGGACTCATCTTTTAATTTGCATTTGATTACTAGGCACCCTGTATAACCAGTAATGCATCTCTCAAGAGTACCATTCATTGTTCTACATCCTGTCCATCACAGCGAGTTCCACGGGGCTCATATACATCGACCCCTCCAACCTGCGCCGCTCCAGTGCTATCAGTTCCAGTGCTGCGGCAGCAGCCGCCGCTCTGGAGGCCAGCAACTCGAGCAGCTACCTGACCTCGGCCAGCAGTCTGGCCCGGGCCTACAGCATAGTAATTCGGCAGATCTCTGACCTCATGAGCCTCATTCCTAAGTACAACCACATGGTCTACTCCCAGTACCCCGCGGCCGTCAAGCTAACTTACCAGGACGCCGTGAACCTGCAGGTGAGTTACCTTTTTTAAATGATGATTATCCTACCAATGTTTTAAAATTTTGCGTTATAATAAAGTGACTTCTGCCCACAGAACTATGTGGAAGAGAAGCTGATCCCCACCTGGAACTGGATGGTGTCCATCATGGACTCTACTGAGGCCCAGTTACGTTATGGCTCAGCGCTGTCCTCAGCCGGGGACCCCGGTCACCCCAGTCATCCTCTGCACGCTTCCCAACACTCAGCCCGCCGGGAACGCATGACAGCACGTGAGGAGGCCAGTCTCCGCACCCTAGAGGGTCGCAGGTAAATGGTTCTCCCCCCCTGTATGTCACACTGGTTGTACAGAGTTATGCAGTACTGTGCAAAAGTCAGAACTCATCGCTTTCGTTCATTCAATTTCCAGTCAAATGGCCATTTGCTACAGATTATTTATTTAGTGGTGTTAAACATGATACAGAAAACGTGATGCTATTATTTTTATTAGTATTTTAATTTTGTTAGACCTGAATCACAAGTGGAGCATTATTTCTTAATTTTTTTATTAATATATTCTTTCTTTTCTTTTTTAGTGTTTTAGTGCTGTCTATCTAAACGTGCACACTCCTAATAAATGTTCTTATTTAATTGAATCAGAATTATCTCTTATAGATGCATTTTAAATGGAAAAGTTTTGTACAAAATGTCAGTGATCCCTTTTGAATGGAACCAGCATTAACTTTGGAATGATGGAAGAGTTAGTAAGCAGTAGTAGTAGGGTGGACAAATACAGATGGATTTAATATTATATTTGGTGTTGGAGGCTTTCATGTAGTTTTATATCAAATTGTTTCCTGCATTATTATTATTTTTTTGGACACGAAAAATCTTGACTGAAAAAAAAATGAAATAAGCAGTGGTTGCTGATTTGTACCCAGTACTGTATCTCTGCTTTGTTGATGGTTGGAGAATTTCTAGTGCCCAGTTAATTTCCCTCAATCTAACCTCCTGTCTTAGCCTTGTGAGACAACATGATCTTCTGAACTTATTTTGATGCTGCTGTTAAACTGGTTTACTCTCAACGTAAAGATCCTTGCGGTAGAGGCGGTGCCAACAGCTGTCAAAATTATAGAAACTATGGGGGTAGATTTAACCAATCAGACATTGTTCTAAGTTTTTAACACAGACACTTAATTCTTTCGTCGTCAACGACTGAACTGGTCAAAAGGCAATCTTTTAACCAGTTCTTTTTGTAGTTCTATTGAGAGTATCCAGACTGACTAGCAGAGCGAAACAACAAAATGTGGAGCTTGCAAGGTCAGTATGGTCTCTTAAGGCTAGTTGATGGGTTTACAAATCGACATTTCGAACGGGAAATAAACACCACCCCATAAATCATAATTTGAGGGTTCCTAAAAAAAACAGTAGGAAAGGTTGGTACCAGTTGAACCATTTATGAATGAACAATAAACATATTATAACTGCATAGTAGCCTTGACAAAGACTGCTTCTCTATGGAAGCAAATTAGAGACATAAGTATTTGAATTTTAACAGCCACTGAATACTTAATAGTGAAATATTTTATTTTGAAAAACATGTATCTGAATTTATTTGTTCTGAATTCACCTCTTATTAGCATTAAGATGAGCAGATAATAACTTCCTGCTCATAGGTCAACTCAGAGTTGGTTGAACCTCCTTATTGAAAACGGGCCCCTTCGATTGTACATAAACACTAAACTTCAATGTAGATTTCAGCCTTTAAAAAGTGGACGGCCACATTTGAGCTCTAACGTTAGCTAGCTATAATGTGTTTTCTTGCTGACTTGGGTATCTACATAGTCACACAAACTATAGCTATGTGTTCCAAACATACTTCTGTCTGAGTTCGATTGTACATAAACAGCAAACTTACCAGAGGATCTTCGTTTTCCCAGGCAGTCATGTTTACATGTTCAATATCCGTGCTGAGTTCTTGGATCACATGACAGACAGGTCGTGCTCTGATAGGCCAGACGTCGGTTCGATTGCATGCAGGCTCAATTGCTTCTCCTACCCTGGGTAGCCCGGATGTTACTGCGCGTATATTTAACTTGAATTTTTCGATCTGAATTTGAGCAGTCGTATTTGACTGACTGAATATTGGAACTTGAAGTTGGAGAACTGGAGTAACCTGAATTAATTTTATCTGAAATTCTGTAAGTGAATTTTTTTTTGTATCTGAATTTTGTGACCATTGAAAAATATTTATCGAAATTCAGATATGGTTTTCGAAGTAAAATGATTTCAAAGAGGTGAATTCAGAACAAATAAATTCAGTTATATGTATTTCAAAATAAAATATTTCACTATTAAGTATTCAGTGGCTGTTAAAATTCAAATACTTATGTCTCTAATTTGCTTCCATACTGTATTCTAGTGTTTGTAGAAGAAATACAGGCAAGTTAACATAGAATTTATCTACAATAACCAGGAAGAAAATTAAATGGTTCTTAAATCTCCTAGTCCAAATGTGACACAAAGGCCTGTTTCCATGTTGTGTTCTCTTTTGTACTTCAGGCGAGCGGCCACCCTGCTGACAGCTCGCCAGGGTATGATGTCGGCGCGAGGTGACTTCCTCAACTACGCCCTCTCCCTGATGCGCTCGCACAACGATGAGCATTCAGACGTGCTCCCGGTGCTGGACGTGTGCTCGCTAAAGCATGTAGCGTACGTTTTCCAGGCTCTGATCTACTGGATTAAAGCCATGAACCAGCAGACCACGCTGGACACCCCACAGATGGATAGAAAGAGGTGAATAGGAAATGGGAGGTCCAGTACACTTTATTACCAGTGGTTAACTGGCTACCACCAGAGATCCTAGTCCCCCCCACCCCCTTCCAGTGGCATGCCCTTTTGTGTTGTGTTCAGAATATAACTAGGAAGCTAGGGTTCTGGGGGTGCTGTTTTGCATCCTAGTTGTTCTGTGCTTAATCTGCACATTTTTGGCAAACTTGTGTGAATATGTATTTGTAGGAATCGTGAGATTCTGGAGCTGGGTTTGGACAACGAGGACTCGGAACACGAGAATGACGAGGACACCAATCAAAGTAAGTAGATCGATCTATCTATCTAGCCTCATTTATTAACTCTGTATATGTAGATAAGACTGTATACTCCTCTTTGTGGACATTAGAAAAATTTCTGTTTGACACTTTCCATTCATTATCTAGATCATTTTCTGTGATACTTCAATATCGGATCAGACTATTAATTAGCAAGTTATTTCTTAAAGTCGCAACATTCACTGCTGGGACATCTAGCTATTACTGGTATGAAGTCTGGCCAGCTTCTTCCTGGTTTTCGCCCTACTTTTGTCATTCTCTATGTAAAGGCAATGGGTTCCTCAGGTGTATTTTAATATTTATTTGGGGCTGTTAATTGACTAAGAAGCACGATCTCGTAGGGTAACTAAGCGATTCATAAAGCAAACATGATGAATCAGAATATTTTTTTGGAGTACGCGCTTTCCTGTATTCTCTGTCAAAACTTTTTGACTTTGTGGGTTTAAAAAAAAAAAGAGGCCCCTGGTCCGTTTCTGTCCGTTTTTTTTACGAGGCTGTTGTGTGCGAGTGCCCCATTAACACTGTGTAATGTTGTGTTTTACAATAAATCAGTAAATCCATTTGCATTATTAACCAACCCATAAATCAGTTAATTTTTCTGATGTTTGCGGCTTTCAGGTTCAACCTTGCAGGACAAAGATGAGGATCCCGTCCCGGCCGAAACGGGACAAAACCATCCCTTTTTCCGTCGTTCAGACTCCATGACTTTCCTGGGCTGCATCCCGCCTAACCCATTCGAGGTCCCCCTGGCTGAGGCCATCCCTCTGGCTGACCAGCCCCACCTCCTGCAGGTCAGAATCTCAAAACAACCTGGAACAAGGACAATGACGGCTACATCGTTAATGCAGACATAAAACAGTTGTGAAATGCAAAATAATACTATTTTAATCATATGATAAAACATGCGATTTAACTATTGAAATTCAGCGATTAATCGCGATTAAGAAAAAACGAATCGTTTGACAGCCCTAATGTCTAATTTCTTTTCACCACATTTGTCTCACATTAATATATTCTCTTTTTCTTTTCTTTTTTAGTGTTTTAGTGCTGTCTATCTAAACTTGCACACTCCTAGTAAATGTTCTTATTTAATTTAATCAGAATTGTCTCTTACCCAATATAGATGCATTTTAAATGGAAAAGTTTTGTACAAAATGTCAGTGATCCCTTTTGAATGGAACCAGCATTAACTTTGGAATGATGGAAGAGTTAGTAAGCAGTAGTAGTAGGGTGGACAAATACGGATGGATTTAATATTATATTTGGTGTTGGAGGCTTTCATGTAGTTTTGGCAGCAGGGTCCTCTTCATCTTTCCTCTGTCCTCTGTTTCTGTCCTGTCTGTGTCGGAGCAGTCGGAGTTTGACACACACTACTCTGCCTCTGAGTGGCCCTCTTTTTTTTGTAAGCCTATCTAACAACCATCTGACCATAACCTTAACCAAACAACGAACAATAGCCAATCAGAGGCAAAGTAGGGGTGGGTCTTCATGGAATACGGGTAACCATATCTTGCTGCCAGTCTGCTGCTACCTAGTAGCGACCATGTCAAAATAACGATAACAGACATCAACATGGAGAGAACTGAGATGGTTGCTCTTTGTTGTTATACTTTGGCCTTAATTCGCCATATAGGCTACTAACATGTGCGGGGAGCGCTCGGGCTCTTCAAAGAACAATACTTGTATATTACTTTTTTCCTTTTGTGGACACATCTCAGCAAGCAAGTTGGGTCCTTTTTATAGGGAAGACCTAACACATAATCTAGTCTAGAGAGTGTGCAGGTGTGCGTTATTGAAAAGGTCAGGCCTTCAATTCCTCTTGTACGTGTGCATAGGATTCTGGGTACTTTAAGAAAGCTGAGGATACATGCATGCATCCTTGAAAATTCTCTGATCGAAGGACTCAGTCCGTGGTAGAATTCAAAGGATTGTAGACATCGGAACAGTACTTGAAATGGCGGCTATAGCGTCCTGGAAATGGTCAGCCGTCAGGATCCTTCCTTGACTTTGAGAAACACCCACTGTCTTCTGTATTTTGAATTATAATTAAAATGTTAATTTATTGAATTTATTAACCCCTGATCAGTATAATTAAACAGTTTAGCTTTAAATCTTGCTCTGGCCACTTTAGTCTTCAACTTAATTCTTTATTATCTCAGTGAAATACTGAAACAAATGTAGCCTATGTATATGTGACACAGAAAGGCAATTTCTAATTTTGGCTGGTAGGAAATATGCTTGGCCGGTGTTTATTTGTATCCCCCAATTACATGATGCTATTACATCGAGCAGATAGGGGTTAGGCATCTTGCTCAAGGATGCTTACAGGTAGGCCAACTCTGGGGCTCAAACCCACGACCGGCTGGGGGTCCAACACCCAGACTATCCTGTGGAATATGTCTTTGGAAACGTATGATTTACGACTATCACCCGAATGTGGCGATTAGCGGATCGAGACAAAAACAGACTGGAAGGCAAGTCCTTCTCCCCACAGTGTTCAACTAATGCTATTTATCACTGCGGATATGCGACCATAGAGTTCCCTACAGGAATTCGGGCACAGCCTTTACTATTTTCCCATTGCCCCAGTGATTCACAATACCATGAAATGTGTTCCCTCTTCGTAATAGCCTAATGCCAGGAAGGAGGACCTTTTCGGCCGCCCCTCTCAGGGCTTGTACTCATCCTCTTACATGGCGACTAAAGGCCTGGCCGAGGCGAGCGTGGATAGGAACTGCCTGGAGGTAAACATGGGCTCCTCTCTACCCTCCTCCTCCTCTCAGGTATACCACCCCTCCTCATCAGACAAACACACCGGCATCTGCCTTCCAATATCCACACTAGGCTTGACTAAGCGCCAGACACTTAGAGTCTGTGTGGATATTGGAACACAGTCTTGACGTTCTGGACCATTTCCATGTTTCCATTCTTTCATTGTCAATATCGCCACTTGCACATAAATAAAACAAGCGCATTAACGCCACTTAACAATGCAACGCTGTGACTTAACAGATCCTTCCCACCAAGATGTCGTACTCTGCCAACCTGAAGAACGTGATGAGTATGGAAACGAGCCAGCGGGGGGGCGCCACTTCCACAGGCCAGGAGCTGGCCGAGCAGGAGCTGGAGGCCCCTGAACCGGGCCCCTCGCCCCATGACTTAGCCGCCCAGCTGAAGAGCAGCCTACTGGCGGAGATCGGCCTCACAGAGAGCGACGGACCTCCTCTGCCTTCTTTTAGGTAGGTTTATTTTGAACTCTCCCTAAAAAAAAAATGCTGTGTCTGCGTTCAGGAATTTAACCGTTTTCCTGTGCGTCTTGTCTCTCGGCCAGACCACACTGTAGTTTCATGGGAATGGTGATCTCACATGACATGCTACTTGGCCGCTGGCGCCTGTCGCTGGAACTCTTCGGCCGAGTCTTCATGGAGGACGTGGGAGCTGAGCCTGGATCGGTAGGATGCAACCTAAGCCTTCATGTCTGTGTTGTGGGGGGTGGGGTAAGCGAAGGCAACCAAATGCTAATGAATAAACAACCGTACATCCCCACACAAACATCTTTTGGTTGCCTTTCTAAAATGGGTAAATAAAGAATAGTTCCAAGCATGTCACGCACTACTGTTTTAACACCCACCAAGATCCTGACGGAGCTCGGCGGCTTTGAGGTGAAGGAGTCCAAGTTCCGGCGGGAGATGGAGAAGCTGCGCAACCTGCAGTCGCGTGACCTGGCGCTGGAGGTGGACCGCGAGCGCGACCAGCTCATCCAGCAGACCATGCGGCAGCTCAACGCACACTTTGGCCGCCGCTGCACCACCACCCCCATGGCGGTGCACCGCGTCAAGGTGACCTTCAAGGATGAGCCGGGCGAGGGCAGCGGCGTGGCGCGCAGCTTCTACACGGCCATCGCCCTGGCCTTCCTCTCCAACGACAAGCTGCCCAACCTGGACTGTGTGCAGAGCGTCAGCAAGGGCATGCAGGCCAGCAGTACGTGTCACCACGATTACAACTCAAGTATGAAGAGACGTATCTTTAGAAACTCTTATTTATGGTGTGCCATTTCACTTGATGTACCAGGTGCTAGTTGCCAGATGCTAGTTTTATGACACTGACACTAATAATTTGGTTCTGTGGGGGTGATGTTTTGTTAAACCCTCGACTCTGTAGGTTATTTTCCTCCAGCATTTCAGTAAAAGATTATACAGCATTTTCAAGGACATTTGAATTCCATATTTAAAAACATCCATATGGTGTCTGCAAAAGCTGGACACTGCCTCTTGTCTTTTAAGTTACTTCAGTAGTGATCGGCTTTGTAGATGTGTTGGAAGTGGGTTTTTGCAAAACAATGGAAGTGAATACAAGTGAGATCTACCGTGAACTGTGTTAAATCATGGCCAACATCTGCTAGAGGACTTGTGGCAAAGTTACAGATTCAGGGTTTACCAAATGTCGCTTCAAGATTATTCTCAAGTCTTCTTAGTCACGTTTTGTAATCTTAAAGGTACACAGTGTGTTATGGCGCCTCCAGAAACCCCAAACTCCCTCCCCAGTTTGTTTTTGAAACTTTCAGGTGTGGAAAGAGCTTGCGCTCTAGCTGGTTTCCCCCCCCCCCCTTGCACCTTTTCTACACATAAACACATAAACACTTCCCTTGGGCTGAAATTCAGGGGTCTGGAGGCACTGTAAGACAATCAAGGAGTGTACTTTTTTAAATGGAATGTGCACTGTGTTTATCGATGGTGATGGTTATTTATTTTTTTCATCTTTGGCCTGTGTGACTACACTTACCCTAATGTTTGTGTGTGTGTTTCCTTGCGCGTGAGAAGACCTGATGCAGCGTCTAAGGAACCGAGACCGTGAGAGAGAGAGGCGCAGCGGAGGAATTCGCGCTGGCTCCCGAAGAGACCGAGACAGGTGCACACAAGGACACATCTGTACTGACTACAGGCATATTGCTACACTGTGACCCATGCTAACTCGTGTGTGTGTGATAGGGACTCAAGGAGACAACTGTCCATCGACACTCGGCCGTTCAGGCCGGCATCAGAGGGCAACCCCAGCGACGAGCCCGACCCCCTGCCCGCCCACAGACAAGCTCTAGGGGAGAGGCTGTACCCACGCGTACACGCCATGCAGCCGGTAACTATCATCCATCTCCTGCCTCAGACGGCAGTGGCGTGTGTTAAGATACTACACAACTTGGAAATGCATTTGTTGAACCCAGGGATTTTTGTGTCCTCCGGCAGGCATTTGCCAGTAAAATCACAGGCATGTTGCTGGAGCTGTCGCCAGCCCAGCTGCTGCTGCTGCTGGCCAGTGAGGACTCCCTCAGAGCCCGGGTGGAGGAAGCCATGGAGCTTCTCATCGCACACGGAAGGTATACTAAATAATGTTACGCTTTGATTGTGGAATGATGGGGAATGGCTTCCTGTTGAAGGTACCAATGAAGCCATGGCATTGATTGGTTAGTTCATCACGCTCTAAACTGTTGTTCTTGTCGTTTTCAGGGAAAACGGTGCTGACAGCATATTGGATCTTGGTCTTCTAGAGGCTCCAGAGAAAGCTCAGGTAAACTAAATGGCTGTTTCCAGGCTATACTGTGTGCATGCGCAACATTTAATGGATGCTTAAACGTCACACTCGAGCCTAGTTTAAGCTACTTTTTTAATATAAATATCAGACCCACATGGTCCACATGGCTTTCTTATGCTGCATCACTACAATACAATGATCTGGTAAGTTGGAGCCTGTAGCTTTAACATGGATTCCTCCTCACTGTCCTTGTGGTGCCAACAGCAGGAGAACCGGAAGCGTCATGGCTCCACCCGTAGCGTTGTGGATATGGAGCTGGACGATGGGGACGACGGGGACGATAACGCTCCCCTGTTCTACCAGCCGGGAAAGCGGGGATTCTACTCCCCCCGGCCAGGCAAGAACACAGAGGCCAGGCTCAACTGCTTCCGCAACATCGGAAGGTAAGGAAGAGAGAAGCTTGTCTATAATTGGAGTAGCTAAGACCAAAAGTACTACACCAGAGCATTTGTTTAATTTCCTAAACGTGTGAATTTTGTGTGATTTTGTTCCCAGAATACTCGGGCTATGTCTGCTTCAAAATGAGCTTTGTCCGATCACACTGAACAGACACGTCATCAAGGTTCTACTGGGCAGGAAGGTAAGGGGACCTGTCTTCCACAACTAACGGACAGTTGCTTTGACTTTGCCCTTGTACTGTCAGTAAGCGCCCATCTCTGCTTCCGCAGGTCAACTGGCACGACTTTGCTTTCTTTGACCCGGTGATGTACGAGAGCTTGCGACAGCTCATCCGACATTCCCAGGCCGGAGAGGCAGATGCTGTCTTCGCTGCTATGGACCTGGCCTTCGCCATCGACCTTTGTAAAGAGGAGGGCGCAGGACAGGTAAGGGGCTATTCCCCATGAGGAAATCTTTTTTTAGTCATTAACCCGTTAAGGCCGGATGCAAAATTTGCGTATACTTCCTTTAAGACAGAGTGCGATGTCTGCGTTCTTCTCCTTTTTAAGAGCGGATGCGAGTGCGTATTAGATGATATATTCGTTTTCATGACCGGTGACTGATTACATGTATCGTGATTTCTGAAATACATTTGGGAAAGGGAAAATTTAGCCAGTGGTCAAGGTATACTACAAAAAACTACGCATCTTGGTGCATCTGCATTACCTGGTTGTTAAGACAGCGGGATACACATACAGATCTTTTATGAATATTTTTTCTATTGGCACAAACTGTCCTAATGTTGGTGTATTTAAGAGATTTGCCAGAAAGTTTTTATTTCATGTTTCTACAGAGACTGAGATTATAGTTTAAAAAGTTTTTCAGAAAACCCTCCGGTTTTAGGCGGTTGTTTTCACACAATGCTTTAGCTTTTAGCTTTTTTTTAAAATCATGTGTTGGGTCTTAATGGGTTAATAGAGTAGCTATAACCTTGTCAACGGTTCACAATTAACAGCACTCCTTAGATATTCATTAAAGAATGCTTCCCATATTTCACTTTCACCGTATTTCTAACCAAACCTCCTATCGATATTTTAATATTTCCCATTTGCTGCAAAAAGAAAATTTGTAGAGGCCTTATTTAATTTTACTCAGCTAGACCAGACTAAGAAGTTCAGAACATTTAATAAATGTACTATAATGCTGTCTTTATGACCAGGAAAATACAACATTTAATCTATATCATGATAACCAAAATACCAATCAAAATGTACACTCTTATCACAATATTATGTTGTCCAGCTCTACTTTGTCCAGCCTGTTTTTACATTACATTTCTGTGACTGACTGTTCTCCTTTTTGGTCCTGCAGGTTGAGCTTCTGTCTGGTGGGGTCAACATGCCCGTGACCCCGCTCAATGTGTACGAGTACGTAAGAAAGTATGCAGAGCACAGAATGCTGGTGGTAGCCGATCAACCTCTCCATGTGAGTTCCAAACCCTCAAAGTCTATATTATTAAACCCATCATCATAGAATGCACTATGTACTCTGTCCAGCTGAGGTCACTTTGATTGTTCCTGAAAGAAAAGTATTACAAGGAGAAGGTAGGGTTTAGGCACCTTGTTTAGGAATGCTTGTAGGTAGGTAGACCCTGGGACCTTTATTAGTTGGCCATCCTAACCACTAACCAATCCTCCCCCCAATCCTTAATCCAGGATTCCTTTTTATTAAAGAAAATAAATAATTAAGCAAACCGGTTGTAGCTTTCAAATGCTAACAAGGCTGGTAAACCAAGCAAATTTTATGAATGGCATTCATAGTTAAATTGCGTACTATCTTGTTCCACAGTAGAATGGCCCACTCTTGGTATGTAATCTGATTGAAGTCTGTGTGTCTCTCTGGCAGGCCATGAGGAAAGGCTTGCTGGACGTGCTTCCCAAGAACGCCCTTGAAGACCTGACTGCGGAGGACTTCAGGCTGCTGGTGAATGGCTGCGGAGAGGTCAATGTCCAGATGCTCATCAGCTTTACCTCCTTCAACGACGAGTCTGGTATGTGTCTCCCTTCTCTTCCCAGCTCTCTTTCTCATCGCAGTGTGTTTTTATTTTTTTATTTAACTTCTCCATTCTCCACATAACAGGTGAAAATGCAGACAAGCTTCTGCAGTTCAAACGTTGGTTCTGGTCCATTGTCGAGAAGATGAGCATGACGGAGAGGCAGGATCTGGTAAGTGTTTCCAACTCAAATAAAGGGAACCTCCTCCAGTTGGGTCTACTTCTCCCCCTGCAGCCACCCACACTTTAGTGCACAGTGGGCTGAAACATAAACAGTGGGCTAGGGTTCTGGAGACACTTGAATGCAATTAAGAAGTGAGCCTTAACTTGTGTACACTCCCATAACTCCTCATCCCGTGTCTTTCTCAGGTGTACTTCTGGACCTCTAGCCCGTCTCTTCCGGCCAGCGAGGAGGGATTCCAGCCGATGCCCTCCATCACCATCCGACCTCCAGATGACCAGCACCTGCCCACGGCCAACACCTGCATTTCCCGCCTCTACGTGCCACTCTATTCTTCCAAACAGATCCTCAAACAAAAACTCCTGCTAGCCATCAAGACCAAGAACTTCGGTTTTGTGTAGAGGTTCGACAGACGACAGTACAAACCTGAGAAGGAGGAGAAAAAAAAAACATGTTTACTGTTGTGTAATATTTACCTAGCTGCATTTTTTTTTTGTAGATTTATTTTTTGTCTATACAGTTTTATGAAATTCGACAAAACTGTCGCTATCTCCCCTGGCGGTTAATATTAGTTTGTGTTGTGAACACAGACGGCTTGTTTCTTTTCATTTTAATTATTATTATTTTTTTCCCTTTTTCTTGTGTTTATGAAGAGTTATACAGTCCGGAACATTCCTGCATTGGCATTGTAAAGATGTAAAAGCCCAGCTCTGCTCTATTGGCTTCAAACTTTACTTCCCAGGAATTTAGCTCGACAGAAAACTGTCTGCCGAAACCCAGCCAAAGACGACAGCAGTAGACGTATTTAAAACAGAAGAAAAGACACACTGTGATTATAATTTTTTTTCTGCCCTGAAAAGAATACTTATTATCACTGACAGTTCACTGCTGCCTTTGTGGAAAGTCATTTTTTCTTGTATAGGGGGAGTAGGGAATTTCAAAATAAACTTGGATGCAAACTATTTGGTCTTTATTTATCCTTACCTATATTTTCTTTATCAATGTCAACTAAACTGGCTTTCCTTTCCCCCCCAACAATGAACCCGTTTGTTTTTTTCTCAATTATTTTACTTGTCAATTACTTAAATTCTTAATTGGCAATTAAGGTTTTCAAAACTGCATGAAATACACATTACCTCATTTGGTCACACCACTTTCTGGTGAGTGATATTACATGAATTACTTAGTGTAAATCCTCACATAACCAACATTAACGTGCCTACTGTACATAATAAATCATACATAAGGCTTGTGTTACGGGTACCGGGCAGCGGCACCCATAGGCAGCTGAAATACAGGAAAAATGGTGAGACAGAGAGACGTAGTGTTTCTTCACTGAAATCTCCGCATTTATGGGGGGAAAA
>JAODLI010000008.1:859907-891508 GCA_027575585.1 Percopsis omiscomaycus | reverse complement strand
TCCATGTAATAGCACCATGTAATTGTAAGTCGCTTTGGATAAAAGCGTCTGCTAAATGACCTCATTGTAATTGTAAACCGAGGAGGGCAACTAAATACAACAGAGGCACAGAGAGTTAAATATGCAGACAGATAAACAGACAATATATACATATATTGACTCAAACTGACAGGCAGGCTAACCGCTTCACTAACTAAGACAGATAAACAAACAGATAGAACAGGTTGCCTGACATCATGGGCAGCCAGACCGGCTGTAGGGCAAACAGACACATAGACTAATAGATAGAAAGGTGTGGATGCAATAAGCCTGAAACAGACTTGACCTGACGGATTTGACTGACAGACCAGGAGGAGGGCCTTCGGGTAATTATGTGTCTTGGTGGCTGCAGATTCATCACTATTAGCTAAACAGATTAGTAACAAATGGAGCATGAACGGAAATATGTCCGAAAACATACAGGCCCACTAAATACACTATTACTGTGTTTAACTGATACTGCCGTTATATGAGTTGAATTGGAACAAATTACCAAGTGGTTGCAACTGCCAAAACTAACAGTCAGCAATGGGAAATATACATTCTGTTGTCGATTTAATTAGAAAGACACCATTAAGAGGGCTTTCATCAGCACTCAGAGGGCACTTGATCTCACAGGCGTTTAATATTTCATCCGTCGAGCATGTTCGTTTTTGAGGACTCTTCTCCTGCCTCTGGGACCAGCTGGATCGCACATGTAACCATAGCAACTACATACAAAACGAGACTCATGCCAATTTCTAATTCAAAGAGAACCTCTGGGATGCAGACAGTCCTGTCACTGTTTCTGTCTCACTCTGTGTGTGTGTGTGTGTGTGTGTGTGTGTGTTTGTGTGTGTGTGTGTGTGAGAGAGAGAGTGTGTCTACATATATATGTAGCTTAGCTTGTAATGGAACCTGGAGGCTTGCAGGCAGGGTGTTTGTTTTCTTCAAAACACGCTTACACACCAAAAAACAGCTACAACTTGAAGATCACAGGCTTCCCACCACCTCCACAGGTGGACTAATGGAGAAAGTCTGAGGCCAGCACTGTCACGCCGTGCAGCGGCTGTCGAGGTGTCTGTGTGGAGGGAGATGCTGGTAATTGCTCTGTATATAGAGAAAATGTCATTCAGGGATAGGGGTATCCCTGAATGACACCTCTCTCCTCTCCTCTCTCCTCTTCTCACCTCTGTTAGGTCCCTGACCTTCCCCTCTCACTTCCGCTCCCCTTCGCATTTCATCTCCTTCCCCCTTGTCTCGCTCCTGTCAGGCGTCACCTTTCTTTCCTCTTTTTTCTTGCTCTCCTCCTCAAGGAGACCCTGCCGAGGTGCCTCCCTGTATGGATTCACACACTGCAGGAAGCGCGGGTTTTGTGTGTTTGTGTGTGCGTGCGTGTGTTTGGGTAGGTTTGTGTGTTATCCTGTGGAACGGTACGGGTAGCTCTCAGACCTGTGTGTGTGTGTGTGTGTGTTTGGGTGTGTATGTCCTCGTGACTACAGCTATAGACCGCGTATGGCGTGCAGAGCACCTGTTTATGCACGTGCGTCTGTGAGTGCGTGTACACAGCAGTTCGCACGCGTACACACCTTTATTTCTACAGTCTATGGTACACACACACTCAGAGAGTGACGGACAGCAACCTTCCATCCTCAGTGCCACTTGTGCGAGCGGTGACCAGACCCTGTCAGAGAGGCAGACATCTTCTTCCTCTCTGCCTCGTTCCCTTCATACCTCCCTTCATCTCCAGCCTGTCTCATTAATCCCGCCAGACATTCTTCCCACAGACCCTCGGGCCGCACATGTAAAATTTTCATGTGCCTGTCGGTGCAGCGCGACAGAGGAGAAGTCGAATAAAGATAATTGTTCTGTTAAATTGAAGATAGGTTTTAATAGGATGGAGCTTTAAATATAGTCTTGCTACACTGCCAAATGCACAACGCCATTGACAGGCAACAGTGCTTAAACTTAGAAGAGGTAGAAATACAAAGCTAAACAAATAGAAGTAGTAAGCAGCTACTAGCCCCAGCAAAATAGTCAATGTGCTTTTTGAACATTGAACATGTAATAATTTGAACATGTAATAATGCTGTAACATATTGTAATTAAGAAAGAATCACTATTTCACAAAATATTAAAATGTACTAGCTTTAAAATCTTGGATGGTATCATTTAGCTTTTTTAGTCAAAGTATTCATCCATTTAACTCAGTTGACGGAGCAATACAATAACAATTAGGTAATTTAGCAGACTCTTTTATCCAAAGGGACTTATAATTACATGGTGCTATTACATGGAGCAGATAGGGGTTAGGCATCTTGCTCAAGAAGGATGCTTACAGGTAGGCCACCTCTGGGAGTCCAACACCTAGACCATTAGACTATCCTGCCCCTGCAATAGGAAAACCATGTGAAGTGTCTGGTAATAGCGGCTATTAATTTCCATGAATCACCTCACCTCCAGCATGGGGAAGGCTTTAGGTGGCCTGGAGGTGGGAACTGAACCTGTTCAATATTTAACCTGTCTGAAAGTATTTGCACTAAACACCTGTCAGCTGTACTGACAGTAATGACTTGTTTGCATTTGCGACGGAATGACAATTGTGTGTTCTCAACAGGCATATTCTTTGCAGGAGTAGCACTTTCAAACTGTTAAATGTTTCAGTGCTTTTCTTTGACCTGATGTCAAATAGGCTAGCTCATGTTTGTCAATATAGTCAATAATATAGACAATAATATTGTCTATAGTACAAGCAGTTATTTAACACTTGAGTACAATGAATGTCCACAACCCAGCCAATAGAAATCATGAATAAGAAGGCAATGTTTCATGATAGCTCACAATTTTTATCCATGTAAGAAATTCAGCCCCTGTCAGATCTATGTCAGACTATGTAAGATCTTGACAGCATTTCAGTCAGACCACTCTCGTCTTATGGTACAAAAGCTATTTATTAGGACATATAGAAGTATGCTATTAACAATTTATCTTTGGCGGAATGGCTAGTTCAGGGGCTTCTACTCATCATACTGATAAGTATGGATGTATCGAAACAGCAGCTTTACTCCCCCGAATAGGCCAGCAGCAGACAGAAGTTTTAACAGCAATAACATGATGGTAAGCATGTATGAACATACGCAATCATGATAACATAAATACAGTAATATGCATACACATTCTACTCGTAATAGGGTCAAGCAATATCTGAAAACAACCCTTAATATTTACGTTTAGTGAAAATTATGAAAGATGTGTACAACAATTGAAAGACAAAGAATAGGTGGAGCTGGGGAGGTGGCGGGTTTCTGAAGCGATCTTGGGAAGCAAAATAGTAACGGAGGACTATTTAAAAGAACCTCCTTCATTCAACGGGCCAATGAGGATGGTGTAGGTGGAGATTTAACAATGAGATGAAAAAAATATTTGTCGCAGTGTTAAATAATGCATTGTTGAATAATAATAAGTTTCAACTGATTACATTATTTTACTAGTTTAATAAATGATCGAATAAAACTCCTCAGCACTCATTCGATGTTACTGTTTGTTTATCCAGCTTCAAAGTGTCCATCTGTAATTATCATATTTCTCTCGCTCTGTGTTAAATATAGCTAATACCTTTGACTTGATGGGTTCTGAGGAGTCTAAATTGTTCACATTACACCAGGCGATAAGGCCTATACTCCCGCTTCCTTTAGTGAGGGGACCCACATCTTTGTTAGTCTTATCACATTACAAGAGAGAAGCGCTCACCAATGACTGACACACAGCCCAGTGGGGCTATGAGAGACGCCGGAGCGAAGCCGTAGGCTGCGAAGTTTCCTGACTCCCCAATGCCCATGAGCCCCACACCACACCACCACAGCACAGAGGTGTAGTAGGGCTTGGAGGCACGCTGAGACTGGCGCACATGGGTGTATTTCTGCCAGAAAAGGGAGACGAGAGAAAGAAAAAAGGTTAATTAGATTTGTTTATTAATTTTTGTATATTAAAGATCTCAAGGCAAATACAAATTGCCTGAAAAATTCCAAACAACCTCCCAGTTCACAGTCTGACACGGTTATGAAAGCAATACTTCAATAAGCCCAAAAGTGAACACCGTAAGACAGTGGCTATCATCCTGTTTCATGTGTTTTCACACCTCAGCGAGGCATGAAATTCCAAGGTACACCTGTCACAGTCTCTCAATCCATCTTGAAAATCCTCCACGCCACCCACACAGCCAGTGTGCACTTTATAAAGACTGACTGAAATATATATATATATATATATATATATATATATATATTTAAACCTACAGTACAAAATAACTAGATGCCTATGTTACATATTTTACCAATTTTTTAAAAATAAGCCATGAATTGGTATGTTAAAATTCACTCTGTGTTGAAAAGGTCTGCAATGCCTATGCTGATTTGCTCAAACATAAGTGCTCAAATAAAATAATGCTATTGTTACTGTAGGTGGGGAAAGGGAAAAGAAAAAATAAGCAGATAAATAAAAAACACTCTTTACAGGTGTAAACTTCCTGCTGTGTGTTTACCGTGTGTTGTAGATCTACAATGATAATGGGGTGTCACAGTTTCCTACCTGTATGTTGAGTGAAACACTGATGAGAACATTCCCACATATGGAGACAATGATTCCCAGGAGATAGGTCTGTGGAAACAGTCAACAGAGAACACGTGACGCTCCAGCAGTCTCATAACATTAAACTCTCGGCAAATTCTCCCTCCATCTGTTAGATCTGGCATTACTAAGACCCCTGCAGAGATGTAAACAGTTTAAAATGGCAGTACACTGTAAAAAAAACTCTACTTGGCTAAGGTACCTTGCTGTCTGAGATCCTAAGCTAAAATGGAATATCAAATTTATTACTCAACTACATTATGTTATTTCAGTTAAACATAGAGTTAGGGCAGCAAGCTAACTGAAAAACTAATGTTTTTTTTTACGAAACTCCAGTGGTGTGTTGTGTTTGTGTCACGATTGGCGTGCCCAGGCCCATGCACACTCTGTACCTCGACTCCCACACATCTCATTAACTATTTATGGGCCTATATTTAAGTTCGCCAATCATTCTGTTGGTTAATTGTACAGAGACGCTGTGTTCTACTTTTGTTCATTAAATATCACGCTTCATGCGTTCACTGCTTCCACGCCTGCCTGCGTTCTTCCTCCGGCTCGCACATACTCTCGCCACACCTAGACGCACCATTACAGTTTGTGTGTTTGAAAGAGGACAACTTTGTGTTTACACACACACACACACACAGACAAACACACACCAACACATACTATCCTATCCTAAAATAAATCACACAGGTCCAAGAATGCAGTAGAGACAGACATTTGGACTGTGACTAAATCAATTTGCACAGCATCAAGAAAATATCAAATTCATCTATGGTGTAGATAAGTCCTCACAAAACATTCCATCACCTGCGTATCATAAGCTGTGGTTATATCTACATTCCCAACACAGTGAAACCAGGCCTGTATGTGTGAAATTACAATGCCATTTTGAAGGCAACTCCCTGTGTCAACACGTAATTGCTGTAAAACAAGGTCATCCGAGAAGCTATTCTCCCAGAGCAATTCAAGGATACGCTATGCTGCGCTGCATTTCCCACACGTGTGGCAAATTCAATTTTAGATCATAAACATACCTTTGTCTGTGGGTGGAGAGAGTTTACAAAGCAATGAACGGCTGAGGAGGAGGACGAGTGCAAAGCATTAAGAAGAAAACTCAATCACTGCAACAGAAGTGGAAGCAGACAAGCACACCAGAGAGTTTATCACTTGAAAGTGCATTAAGAAGAAATAAAAATAAGTGGGAAGGGGGGTAGAGGGAGAGAGCGAGAGAGAGACCCCTTCAGTCAAAGTGGGGCTAATAAATGTTTCTAGCTCTGTGAAATATGCGAAGGCCACTGAGTTCACTGCCTGTTGTGTCGCGCTGCTCAACATATTACTAGCATTAGAACTAGAATTACTAGCAACATCACATACATTTATCTGGTGTACACCTTGAGTTCTTCTTACAAGGAGCACAACCAAACACACAATGTAAGGTGTCACATTGTATTTTAATTAGACATGAAGCAGATGTTCTAATTAGTTCACATTTATCACGTACCATAAACTCTAACAGCCCAACAGTTAACAGCCATAGTGTAATAACACAGAACAGTTTGATAGTGTAGTTCAGTAACAGCTAATGGTGATGGGTCTTCTTATCACAGTGACCTGGATGCGCCATCAGACCAGTTCAACTAAAGTGAACTTATAGGAAAGTCAGGGAGCTGTCAATCAAGCGGCCTGTACACACCCAGACAGTCCTGACAAGAGGTCTCGGACAGATTATGTTTACATTTGCATTTTTTCATTTAGCAGATTTTATCCTAAGCGATTTACAGTAAGTACATTTGTCAATAGTATCTGAAACGGACGCACGCCAGCATAAGAAAAAACAATCTATTAGAACAGTGACATTGGTAGTCACTGCAAGGACCTTGAGTTGCATTCTAAGAACCCATAATATATCACATTTCTAAGTACTTCAGATAACAGAATACAATGAAAGAGCTAGAACTCTGAACACCTGTTATGGGAATAAATGTCCCTGTCGCATAGTAAACAGGATGCTTACCTACACTTTTATCCAAAGCAACTACATTTAGTAGAGTTAGAATAATTAAGAAGCAGGTAGGGATATCTTCTTAAAGGATGCTTACAGTAAGAAATCGAACCCACGACTTTAGAGTCGACCCTAACCACTACTCCATCTGCCCCCACGGTTGACAGTGATTACAACACAAGATTGCACCATTGTTCATTTATTATCTTGTGTACATGTTCCATGCATCCACTGGACTGTATTTCGCCCACCCCAACGATAACTTGTCGTCTCTCCGTGACGTCAATACGTTACACAACACAGTGTTATTACTTCTAGGCTGAAAATAATTGTACTTCTGGGATAGTTAAAATTCCACCAAGCCATTTCTGTGGCTACTCAATTGGGGGGGGGAAATTATTGACTGTCTGTTTCTATCTCATCTTTACACTCTGCTTCACATTAGCATTCACTTCAGACCAGCTCTGATGAGCCCACTGACCCAGAACACACCTGCAGCACGGACCATCACAGCTTAGCAAGATTTATAGCTCACCAACTGTGTGTGTGGCATCGTGTGTGTGTGTGTGTGTGTGTGTATGTGTAATATCAGTGGATTTAAAGGGGGGGTTTATCCTAGAGGTCCAGTGCCAGTGCAGTTCCCTAAGCCATCACCCTACAGTAGCCCAACAGCCCTCGGAAGGAAGCCCACCAAAACCCGATGTTATGAAGCGTAGGTCCACTTCATAAAGGATGCAGGTCGCCCTCAAACACCCTATGAGCGAGTGAGGAAATCTGTTCACTTTAAACTCAAATATCTTGTTTTTAATTAATGAATGTCAACAACAACAGCATATAAATATTAAATTCACATTATTAATATTCATATTTAGATGTAGAGGGGGGCTACAGTTCCATACACATTCTTTATATTACATAGCTTTAGCGCATTTTCCATCACAGTTTTATTAGCAATTCGGAAAACAGCTATATATATTTAAAAAGCAGTTCTCAGACAACAAATTGCAGAAACGGAGCTTGCAATATCAGGATGGTTTAGACCAGGCTACATGCACATGCACATGCACAGCCTCCCGGGAACCTCTAAGGCTGTCTTGATTCAATTTGTCACAACACCCCCTACGCCCACCTACAAAGTGACCCGCGTAACGACAAAGGCATCATTGAGTGTTCGTTTGAACTAAGGCCTTAGGGGTGAGGGTTTGAAGCAAAAACACATGAATCAAATCAAATAAACCCACAAACACACAGAAAGAGAGAGAGACAAAGAGAGGGGGGAGAAGGAAAAAAAGAGTGGCAGCTTCATCTGTCAGTAGCCCAGTAGCGTTGTGTTTACTAAACCAAGATCGATAACCTTTTCCTGTTTTATAGGAGAGAGAGAGTTAGCGGCCAGCACCTTTAGTGTTGCCGAGTCCATAAAGAGACTGCTGGTTAATAACAGCAAGAGCCAGGGGGCCACATTACAGTGGACCCGTGTGTGTCTGCATGAGAGAGAGAGAGAGAGAGAGAGAGAGAGAGAGAGAGAGACTGAGAGATAGTAGTGTGAGGCAGTGAATGTAAATGTGTGACCATGGTCTGAGGCAGACTTCACACAGGGTTTGATCTCATAGCTATTTGCCTCAAATCAAGCTAGCTGCACTTGCACACTGGCAGCTGTAAATCGAAGACAGAGGATAGAAAGAAATTGCTTTTTATCTGTGCGCAAATTGCGCATGCATACATGCATGCGCAATTTGCATGTATGATTGTTAGAGACAGTGAAAAGACCAGAATACAGCAGAGTACATTCTACTGAACAGCAGTTGCCTCCACCCTCCAGCCGAGGCATTAGGAAGAAGTTTTCGACCTGTTTAACTGCAAAGAACTAGACACAGAATGAGAGGAAGGGAGAAGAGAGAGCAAGGGAGAGAGTGACTTCGTCATTTAGGTTGCAACAGAAAGAGCAAATAATGGAACAGAGGCAGGCCAGGTTGGCACACTAGGAGTGCCCTCGACATTGCTGCTTGCTCTTCAAACATTACCCACAATGCAAAGCATGACACCCAACTCCTTCTGTTCCTGGGTTGCTTGTACATTAGCTTTTGTTAGTCTACAGTTAAGTGCCAGCCACCATAAACATTTGATGTATTTTCACATTGTCCATTGTAATACAGTTGAAGCGACTGTAAATGCTCCTCTGTTAATTTTACTGGGGCTCTTAAAAAGCTTTGCCCTTTAGATTATGTGCATCGTTTCAAAATATGTAGCTCTAAATGTCAATAAAATTGTCAATATCGTACCTATTATATCCTGTGGTATGTTATTTGTTATTTGTAATTGCTGGGGCTCTTCAAAGACCCCCTCTGGGCTGTGACCCAAAGGTCGCCGGTTCGATTCCCTGGTCCGGCAGGAACAAATGTGGGCAGCTGAAGTGCCCTTGAGCAAGGCACTGAACCCCGCTCACTGCTGTGATCTGCATAACATCTTGCAAGAGGACAGATATATATTGTATTGGCACCTTCACTGACAACTACTTCTCTTTAAAACAGTGAAACGTTCAGCACCTAAAGCTGTTAGAAGGTAGAATTTATTAGCCAAGTAATCCCTGCTTTGGGAGTATATCTGATGAAACACACCCATTAAGAACAGCACAGAAGGCTAATTGGAGTGAAACAATTGATCAGATAAGCATCCAGCTTTATTCGAGAAACGCCCCAAATACATGAAAGGCTGGCTGCCAAACCGCCGCAAACAAGGACATCTGTGACAAAGATGTCACAAATACTGTTAATCTTCTTCTTCTATATCCCTACCCTACAGTCACCCACACTTAGGTAAAAGGATTTAGGCATCCACACTAGCTTCTCCTAGCTGCCTAAGTGAATGACAGGCGATCTTTCATAAACTGTAAGCACAAACCCCACATCCTATCCCGCACATCATCAGGGACAGAAACACCAAACAGCGTATCTCAGCCTCCCTCGGCTGCCAGGATGAATGAGACCAAATGTGCTCCCTGAATCTAAACCAGAGCTGAAGCGATGGAACAGAACCGGCCCGGAGGCTGACGGGCGGCCTGACAACGCTGGTCGCCGTCCCTCAGAGGAAACACACACACACACACACACACACACACACACACAGGCAGACGGGCAGACGGACATACAGACAGACAGCGTGGCCCTTTGTGTCCTCTGACAATGGTGATCTGTCCTGCCCTAGTATGGGCTGATGTGTGGCCGTACCCCTCTCTGTCTCTGGTCAGGGGTGGGGATGTGTGGGGGAGGGGGGGGGGGACTTGTGATGCAGATAGACAGAAAGAGACAGACAGAAAGACAGACAGGCAGGCAGGCAGATGTGAAAAGCTGGGCCAGTGGTGCTTGGCAGCTCAGACCAGAGGCCAGCTGTTCAGGACGCCCACAGTGGTTCTATTCTGTCACAGGCCACCCACAGGCGATTACTGACAGTCTCTCATCAGCCCTCCTTTATACTCTCACCTCCTCCCCCCTTTCTCTCAGTCTCTCAGGCCACGCCACCACCTCCAGTTGTCATGTCTCACAGCCGAAACGTGCCAGAAATGACGCATACGCAGACAGAATGGGAAGAAGAGCATGCAGAGAATGTTTTGTGTCTGTGTGGTTGTGTAATTAGGGGGACGGAGGAGACACACACAGATGTGAACACACACACACACACACTGTTCTCTGTAAAACAGGATACTAATTTCCATGCAAACAGGCTTTCCCTCGCTCAGACAACTGCAAACCCCCCCCCCCACACACACACACACACACACACAAACACACACACACACACACACACACATACACACGTACACCTAGCTTGAAGTACGAACCCCCCTTTCAACATGACAATAATAATTATGATCGCTTTAGAAAATAGTTCTGACAGGTGCCATCTAGCACCGATGGATCTCAGAGCTGTCAACCATCCCCATCTACTTTGAGTGCTCGTTAAGCTTGAGGCTATATTCTTACTTCCAGCCTAGCTATAGAGCGACGACTTTCATTTTCATTTTGGCATTAGGGTGTAACTTTAAGTTCCTGCGCCAAAATGAGATTGGAAAGAACTTCCTATCTGAAAGCTTAACTTTCCCTAGAGTGTGCTACTTTTTACCGATAACTTGTTCCAGTGGTGCTGATATCAAACCGTTTCAACGTGCTGGTAAGCAAACAAAAAAGCCTGTGTGAAGAAAAATGGTTGGTTTACATTACACTATTTCCAAAACCATTATATTTAACTTGGCTACGTACCCGGAGTGGATTATCACGGATGTCCGTGAGTCCGGAGAATAAGTCATAAGTAGAATTCGCCATTATTTCAAGTCAAGTAATTCGCTCTGAACTTTTCCTGATCCCGACTCTTGCTTACTCCCTCTACATCTTTTTCCGCGGTCAGATTTGTTATCCCATATTTGTCGCATTCGTGTCACTTGAAAGACAAGAGAGAAAAGTTCCTGTCAGTTGCGGAGAGAGAACATGTGGAGTTCAGCATAGAGCAAGGGAGTGTCTAGCCTTCTAGCAGGGCACAGATAACAGTTTCAATAAATAGTTCCAGGTTTTTTGTCAAATGCACAGTAACAATATTGCAGCAGTCTTGCCATGGAATCCTGGAAAAAGATAGAGTTAGTAGAAAAAGGCAGATAAATCTAGACTAGATTAGAATTAGAAGAGAATATAACTGAATTGAATAGGTTGTGTTGAGTTGGGTTGTATTAGGCATTCTTTTAATTATTATTAATGAATAATGAAAACAATTTTTGGCTCTAACGTTGAGACAAAAATAGCAAATGACAACACAAAGATTTGGACTATTCCCACATGTTATGATACAAACTAATCTATTCACACATTCAAATGAAATGCATACAGTGCCGATGTTCCGTATGTCCTTCAAGTACAATTATTGTCTAATCAAATCGGCCATTACAAATGTCGCCATCTGGTGGGCAAAACCTAATAGCGATAAATAATCAAAAAGGGCCTTGGCAGATAACACGTGTGGTTGAAAACACATCTAATCTAAAAGAGATGCACAGTGATGCGGGGCATTTGGTTTCCTGCTAGATAAAAGGTGCACCCTCATGAATTATCCTGTTCAGTGACTAGAAGAGGCATTAAAAACCTAACCTAACAAGCAATGGTGAAAAATGAGGCCTGTTTCATCAGAAGGCTCTCTGATGTGAATTCATACCACCTGTATGTTGGCCCTTGTCAAAGGAGTGAAGTGAACTGCATCATTCTGTTGTCTTTTGTGTCATCACACCTGTCCACTTCCTTTCAGCCAATAGACAGATGATGAATGGCCGTTTGTTCTGGTGCGTTCCAAATATAACAAAATGATCCTGCACAGAAGAGGCCGCTGTACCTTCTTTCAAATGCAAACAACCTTCCATAGCACATGCATGTACGCACTCACACAATACAATGTGTCTCCACATTACATTTGCATTTACATTTACAGAACTGAACAGACGCTTTTATCCGAAGAGACTTACAATCAGTACATTTGTCAACAGCTGAACCGGTTAAACACCAGTTTTTGCAAGCAAACAACATCCTTTTAGAATAATGACAGAATCATATAATCATGGTTACTTAGCTTATGCATTTTAAATATACATTAAGTATACATATATTGCTATTAAAATATTATTCAATCCCCCAAAATAATTAATTGCTAGCAGCCTAAATACCGGCAAAGTGCTTCATATTCTAAGAGCTGATCTAACAGAGCAGAAAGGAGAAGAGAAGGAGGATTTATATTTTTTAAGTAAGGAAAGGAGGATAGACAGACGATAAAGGATAGTTTTAGAGGACTTCTGTTGGTGGGAGTGCTATGAGGTAGAGAGGTCGGTGGCTGAGGTACCAAGGTGGATTCTGAAGAGGTACGTTAAGTCTCTTAAGACTCTGCTGTCCTGACTGCTGTAGGAAGCTCATTCTACAATTGTGGCGCCAGGACAGAGAAGCCAACTCCGAGACTCTTTGCAGTTGGACAAGAGGACACAGTGTGTTCTCAAGGGTAATGGACAGGTCTACAGTCCTTTGCCGGAAGGTAGAGTAGCTCTGTCTTTTCAAAGTTGAGCTTGAGGTGATGCGAAGAAATCCAAGCAATGATGTCAGCGAGACATTCAGAAATCCGAGTTGCGATCTGCGTGTCAGATGGAGGGAAGGAGAGATAGAGTTGGGGGTTGTTGGCATAGCAGTGGTAGGAGAATCTGTGTCAAGAGATTACATGGCTAAGAGATCTAGTGTAAGGGTTCTAACACAGATCCTTGTGGAACCCCAGTGTTGAGTGGGCAGGGTTTGGACAGATGTTATTTCCAGAAGACTCAATAGTAGCGATCTGTCAGATAGGACTCAAACCAGGAGAGCGTCGTGTTGGCAATGCCCAGATCAGCAAGGGTATATAGAAGGTCCTGGTGGTTTCAACCACATAGACAATTCTGGACGAAAATCGAGGAGTGTACCTTTAAGGCACTGATCTCCTTCAATTAGAGGTCAAAGTTCTCTGACTGGCATGACAGTATAACAGCAGACTGTCGACTAAAGGTTCCTACTCTTCCCTCTACAGTATCTACAGTAGAAGGGAAGCCATAAGTGATGGCGAAGGGGTAATAAATGTTCATGGCGAAGGCTGTCCGTAAATACTGCCATATGTTGCATGTTGAATCTCTTCCACGGGCTGTATGGTATTATTGTTTAACATGGAAACTATTGGTTCCATTGTGTAATATTGTATTATTATTATTATTATTATTATTACTGTTACTACATATACTACAGTTTATACCAATACAACTATACTTCTCCAACTACTGTAATACTGCAAATATTATTTAAAATACTGCTATATTATATTCTTACATACTGTACAATATACTTCACATTATATTATCTTGCAGTATATAATTCCACATACCACCCATATTGGTTTACTGCGGCAGCCATCAGTGGGGGGGCAGGATAGTCTAGTGGTCTAGGTATTTGACAGAAGGTTGTGGATTCAAGCCCCAGAGTTGGCTTACGTGTAAGCATCCTGTAAGCATTCTTGAGCAAGATACCTAACCTAGATATTGAACCTTACCTTACCTTGAATGGACCTGGCAATTTCTGCTGCTGTTAACACCTGAAATCCTCAATAGAATAAATTCTCAATAAAAGGTTATCTTATCATAACATCAGTGTGGCGCCGAGCCACTGGTGACGGATCATCCCTCGAGTCTCACGAGAGGTTTATAGAAACCGTAAAATAGAGAATCTGTTTAGTCATGTTTCTCAGGCGTATATATACGCCAGATAGTTAAAACAGAATTTTACTGGGCTCCTCTCTTCCCCTTCACGCCAACATAATCGCATTAAATCTGCTGTGATTATTATGGCAGGGAAGGCTTGCTGAATCAGGGTAGAGCACGAACACGTCTTGGCTTACAAGCTGATGTATTTCCATTCCCATGTTTCACATCACATCTGGTCCTCCTGCAGCTGTAATCAACATGCTTATTAACAACAAACGAGTGGCTTGAGATTTTAAAAGAGATGGATTATTCGACCCCATTTAAATCCCTTAAAGAACCTGTCAAAGACTCAAGGGAGCAATGTCACCCCACTATTAAATGTTACCCTTCTCATTTATGTCCATGTGGGAGTAACGGAAACAGAAAGAAAGAATGAAAATGTGAAAACAATCAGATCACAAAGGGGCACGTGACTCAGGGAACTGCATGCTGATTATAATACAGCAGAGACAACTTCTAATAAACCCAAGGTACCTTCCAAACTCCCCTGGAGTTATTGAATATTATTTGAACTGCTATGACAAAACAGGAGAGAGCGATCTCTTTGAAAAGCAATAGTTATCATCAATAAGCCAGCAGATCTAAGACCCAAGAAGTTATGAATAAAGTATGAGGAATGCTATTTCTTCCTTTACTGAGCTGCCTATTCAACTCTGTACCCGCCAGGGTGCATGTAATGAATCAAAATAGACCTTGTTTCTACTGAAAAGTGATGGGAATTATCTTCTGATCCCATTCATATGAACAGCAATCTCATGCATCTATCCAGAGGAAACCTTTAATAACATGTATGATTACAAACACTAAGGCTTCTCCACTCACACTAGTTAAAATGCATTCAAAAGCATTTAAAAGTGTTTAGAATGTTATATACCAAACATGGTGTAGTTATTTGACCGGAAAAAATTATTTTGGTTGGTTTGAAATAATGTATTTAATATTTATATAATACAAAACAGTGGCTACTTGTCATATACAACAGTATCTCATCAGAACACCTTCCATATACTGTATTTACTGCACAGATGTTGCTTAAATGGGATTAGGGCAGTCCCACACAGTCAGAGAGACAATGGCAAGTATAGCTTCAGTAATGGAGATATTATACATTAAAGCATGAGGAAGCTAACCAGACCTGCAACAGGCCTGGTGGATGTGGACAGTTATATTTCTAACTGGATTATAATCATTACACAGCCGCAAGATGGATCCCCCACGTCCTTTATTGTAAAAGTCAGTAATATCAAAATAATGTTGTCAGAGACGGGGAGTTGTGGGTGCTTTAGAAAAGCCTAATACTATCCTAATCCTACCAATCTAGGGTGAGGGGTGTTGATGCATGTAGGCCTGAAAAGACATGTCACGTCATAATATTGGGAGAATCTAAAAAGCATGGATTTGCCTTTTATTGGGACCATAAGGTCTGCAGACTGATTTGGAAGGTTTATAACTGGGCCATCTAAACCAGGAGAGAAAACTCATTCTAACCAGTGCAGCCTGTAGCTCACAAGCATGCCTCTAAAGTGATACAATGGTGATTTGGTTTAGTGCATTGAAACTAGTGCAATGACATACAGTACATACTGTAGGTGTATAACTAAAATAGCGATTAAACACCTTGGATCAAGTAAAAACATGAATATGAATAGTCTTTTCTAACCTGCACTCAGTGAGAAAATCGGCAACCGGCCTATTTACAGTAGGCTACTGAACGGCTTTACAAATCAATCTGACCTTGATTCTAATATTCATATTAACATCCAATAAAATAACCTCTAAACGTCTTAAAAAACGGAAACGTTCTTAGCCGATAGCTCTTCTCTCACGCTCTCTCTCTCACACTCTGGTCTGTTGCCTCATGTGCGTCGTTCGTGACTTCCCCTATTCCCCGGAGCTTTATATACCTCTCCTGGCACCAGCGAGCTGTTGAGCTCACAGTGAACTGAAGGGCGGTGCAGACAGACAGCTACGTGTTGCTGCGCAGCAACAGATAGAGCGCGGCGGAGGGAAACGGAGTGGAAGAGAAAGAGAGAGAGGCAGAGGAGAGACGCAAGCAAGGAATTCCCTAGCAAAACAAAAGAATCTGCCGGGGCGTGGGTTACTATGCTCGGAGAAGACGTGAGGCTGAGAGATAAAGGTAACCAGTTCATTAATGGAGTAATGGCATGTCCCCAATAGCCCACAGCTGTGTCTAAGTAAGGAGATGTGTTTTTGATGTCTAGAGACTATATCACACCGAAGGACGTAAGATTCTCCCGTTTTAACCAACAGTCGATAGTGGAGCGTCTTTCTTCGCCGCGCTTGTCTCGACCATCTACGCTCCGTGTTGCCCACAACTTGCCCACGACTTCTGACATAAAAAAATATCCTGCAAATAGGCTACAACAAGAATTGCTTTGACATGGCATGCATTTTTGTGCAAGTCTGGTGAACCGGTAAGCTTTATTCCTACCTATTTGTCTTCAATCTTGTATTGTGTGTGTTAACGGTCGAAGTTGAATAGATATTATGGGTGTGTTTCTTGCTAACTTAATTTTTGGGTGGTATAATTGGCTATAAAAAATAGGAGGTGTGTGCTGAAAGGGAGCTACTTTGGTTGTTTATTTCAAAAGCACATGTGGCAGGGATTTAACGCAAAGAATAACATCTTGTATTCTTTCTGCCCCTCTCTTTTTCTACGTGTGCCTGTTGTGCGTGCCTGCGCCAGGCTCCAGACATGACGGGTCAGTGTCTGGGTGTGCGTGGCCCCAGGGGCCGGGCGTACATCGACGACGATGCCGGCGCCATCCGCATCAATGTGGGTGGCTTCAAGAAGAGCCTCCTGTCCAACACACTGTCGCGCTTCCCGGAGACCCGCCTGGCCCGCCTTCTGCACTGCCAATCCAAAGAGTCCATCCTGGAGCTCTGCGACGACTACGACGACGCGGAGAAGGAGTTCTACTTCGACCGGAACCCTGCGCTGTTCCCCTACGTACTGAACTTCTACAACACGGGCCGTCTCCACGTCATGGCCGAGCTGTGCATCTTCTCTTTCAGCCAGGAGATCGAGTATTGGGGCATCAACGAGTTCTTCATCGACTCCTGTTGCAGCAGCGCCTATCACTGCCGGAAGATGGACCCCGAACGGGAGGACTGGGACGATCGGAGCGACCAGGGCAGCACCACGTCGTCTTTTGACGAGCTGTTGGAGTTCTACAGCGACGCCACCAAGTTCGACAAGCAGCCCCTGGGGAGCGCGCGCAGGCGCGTCTGGCTGATGCTGGACAACCCCGGTTATTCCGTGGCCAGTCGCATCATTAGCATCCTCTCTATCCTGGTTGTACTGGGCTCTATCGCCACGATGTGCATGAACAGCATGAGCGAGTTTAGCTTATTGGACAGCGATGGCCAGCCCACCGAGGACCCCCGGTTCGAGACGGTGGAGCACTTCGGTATTGGCTGGTTCACGTTTGAACTGGTCGCCCGCTTTGTGGTGGCACCGGATCTCCTCCGTTTCTTCGAGCACCCGTTAAACTTGATCGACCTGGTGTCCATCCTGCCCTTCTACCTGACCCTCCTCATCAATCTGATGGTGGATAGCAGCCCCGCGCTCGCCAACCTGGGTCGCATAGCGCAGGTGTTGCGCCTGATGCGCATTTTCCGCATTCTGAAGCTGGCGCGCCATTCCACTGGGCTGCGCTCCCTCGGGGCCACGCTCAAGAACAGCTACAAAGAGGTGGGCTTACTGCTGCTCTACCTGGCCGTCGGGGTGTCGTTTTTCTCCGTCATGGCCTACACCGTGGAGAAAGAGGACAGCGAAGATCTCTCCACCATCCCCGCGTGCTGGTGGTGGGCCACCGTCAGCATGACGACGGTCGGTTACGGAGACGTGGTGCCGGTGTCCATAGCGGGGAAACTGACCGCCTCCGCGTGCATCCTCGCCGGGATCCTAGTGGTCGTGCTTCCGATCACGCTCATTTTCAACAAGTTTTCCCTCTTTTACAAGAGACAGAAACAGTTGGAGATCGCGATGCGAAGCTGCGATTTCGACGAGGGGATCAAAGAGGCGCCCTCAGTCAACCTGAGGAACTATTACGCGCACAAAGTCAAATCCCTCATGGTGAGCTTGTCGAACATGAGCCGGAGTTCACCGAGTGAACACAGTCTGAACGAATCGATACACTAAAAAAGGTGCTTCTGTCAAGTCCACGTGAGTGAACGAAGGGCGTTTGCGGAAGTGTTCATTCGCTGTGGCGTGTTACTGCATGCGGAGCTGTCCAGGGTTCTGAAAGTCTCTCTATAGCGCAAACGGCGCCCACTTCCTCTATAGTGATGTGTGACTTGTCTGTCTCGTAGGCTATAGCGCCGTTTCAATAACGTGTAAATCTATGTGTCTGTCACAATTATTGAGCGAGCAGATGCATTGAGCCGCTTCCAATGTGCATTATAGGCCTACTGAATTGGATGACGTCAGACTAAAACGACAGAGAATTCCGTACTTGTTTACAACCGTAGGCTGTGTCACTGGTCCTTCTTTTGACAGTGTGGTCTAGTCTTCACCTATAGCCTACTCGTTGTTGTTATTAAATTTGTCTGAAGTAACTTCAGCAGTATCTCTTATAAAAGAGGGTTGATGTGTTGTTTTAGTGTTGTAATGAGATGACTTCAGATGTGTGAATGAAACCAATCATATTAAAGGCAACACGTGAATTACTGTTATCTCATTTATCACACGCAGAATGGCCAGTTTATTACACTATGGTATTAATTGCCTGACACCAAGTAGTAAGCCTATTAGCTATTGTAAACCTAAGTGTTTATATTGAGTGAAATAGTTCACATCCATACGTTATCCTCTAGGGAAGGAAAGGAGCTAAGGCAGCGAGTGACACAACAGCTAATCTTGTTTGATGACCAGGGTGACAACCATTCATAGCTGTCATGTCAAATAATGTCATATTCACAGGATTATATTTTTTTAACCACTTGGTAGACAACAACAGAGCTTGTTGCTGGCTAAAAACAGTTACTAATACAGTGGCACAGCTATTGCACTTGCAGTACATGGCAGGTTATTAGTATTTCTTTTTAAAAGACACTGTCAAACATTTGCTAATAATTCTGGATTTAATAATATTCACTTAAAACAAGTGAACCTAGCTACGAACAGAGTACAAAATACATATTAGGAGTACTTGAAACAAGTATATTTGTCTTAAATCAAGCCTAAGAGTTTGAGTTAATACAAAATAAACAAACTGAGATTTGAATTTATGCAGTGTCAGAAATGCATTTGCATCATTAGGTCAGCAACCTTCAATATAAACAATGAAAATTTGAATCTTTTATTATAGCCTCCCCTCACAAATACAGTATGTACTCTTATGTAACCAGTGTCTGTCTGTTTCTTGTGTTTTCTTGCTTCTGAACAACTTCGCAGTAAACGCACACTAATCGATTATTTAGCCACTGTTACACTTCATTCTTGATAGAGGGAAATTCCCACTGTCCAACCTGTCTCCATGACAGTCAAGTTAGTGTTTACCGCTATGAGCTAGAGGTTAGCAGAATAAACGATAATCTCTTAGCACTTTGTTTCCCACCAGCGCATCAAAGCGCTGGGATAGAAGATTCCTTCCTCCATAGCTACTGTATAACCAGCCAACCTCACTGTTCTTGCTGCGTTTGGTCAACAATGCAATGGCAATAATGTTGGCTTCAGTAGCAGATTCAGAAAGTCATCTGAGAACACTCAATTAGTGTCATGGATTTTAGATTAAGGAATAAAGAGACATTTGATACAAATCGTCTCCCAAAAATCAATCCATATGCCTTCTCATATTACTACACACTAAGTTAAATAGATTTTTCGTTTTTAAGACAAAAGGTAGAGTAATATAGTTGACACAGAACACAAATGACACATTAAATTCAATCTTATCACAAAGACACCAATACTAGGCAACATCAAAGTAGCCTAATGATTCTAAATATCAAAAGCTTTTCATGAAACTCACTGTGAATAAAAAAAACACAAAATATCCCAATTTTTTGGTTTTTAATTTACATAATACACAATTTACATGCACCATTTAACAACTTGGACAATGAAACTAATGTGCAGCCATCAAACGAATCACCATAATATCAGCAGATGTACCAGGAGAATTACAGATAATGGAGGCTTTTCCGAGAGGTGTCACGGGAAGAAAAAATACTGGTGTAACTCGTACCATTAACTATGACTCCATGTGATTTAGGTATGCCAGTACACCGTATTGACAATGTATTGGTTTCTTCACTCGTTTTGTCTATACTGGTGCACTGGTAGAACCAAATGGAACAGATACGTTATTTGTGTTATGAACTACACCCTTGTTTACCCTACTAAGACCCCTCAGTGAAAAGGACATAAAATCAGGCTGCATTTTATTTACATTTACAGCATTTAGCAGACACTTTTATCCAAAGCGATTTACAATCAGTACATTTGTCAACAGCTGAACCAGTTAAACACCAGTTATTGTGAGCAAACAATAATCTCTTAGAATAATGACAGCATCATGTCATTATGGTTACTTAGCTTTTGCATTTTTCAGTAGACATTACTCAATATATTCTTATTAAAATATCATTCAATCCCCCAAAATAATGAATTTCTAGCAGCCTAAATACCAGCAAAGTGCTTAATATTCTAACAGCTGATTTAACAGAGCAGAAAGGAGAAGAGAAAGAGGATTTTTTTTAAATAAGGAAAGGGGGATATACAGAAGATAAAGGATTGTTTTAAAAGACTTCTGTTAGCGGGAGTACCGAGGTGGATTCTGAGAAGGTGGGTTTAAAGTCTCTTGCGGAAGATCGTAGTGGCTCTGCTGTCCTGACTACTGCACGAAGCTCATTCCACCATTGCGACACCAGGACAGAGACATGCCAGCAGGCCAGCCGAGGTAGTAGATCGAAGTGCTCTGGTTTGGGTCTGGTAGCAGCCGGTAGTATATATGACCTTGTATGGGTATGGTATGGTATGAAAGGTCATACCATACCCATACAAGGTCATGCTAACTATTTTTAGAAATAATCTCTACCCACGGGTGCCAAAATTATATCCATCTACTTTCGTTGATTTGTTAACCTTTTATAACAATTCACCAGGTTGAGGAAAAAGAATATGTATTAAAGGTGACACTGGGTGACATGTTGACATACAAAGGGCTTCAATGAATGAATAGTGAGTGACGGTTCTCCATCAAAGTGGGAGAAGAAACCAAGAAGTGCTAAGATCATTTTCTCAATATATTGAGCCAAGATGCTAACCATTAGCAGGCTTATTTCAAATAGAATAAAGCAATGTAGTTTAAATGAAATATACCAGAATTAAGGAAATCACACTCTGAACCATACAGTAGTCACAAAAAAGCGAGCTCTTTCAGTACAATCATTTTGTTGTGATTTTGCATGCTCTTGTGTGTGTGTGTGTGTGTGTGTGTGTGTGTGTGTGTGTAGGTCACCTGAACAGAAAGATGGAGCTGTCTGGCCCTCCTGTTGCCTTCCCATGGTGCAGCGGTATCATTACCCACTGACGGTGTTGATAGATGCGAGGTAAGACCCAGACGGCCCTGCCTGCCAAGGAAAGAGAACCCAGCTGGCAGTTTATCAAGCCATCAGAGGGAGGCAATGGAAAACACCCGTTTCCTTGACGGACACCGGGGGAAATCCAACACCCATTTCAGGAATTCTTTTCACTGCAAAGTTCGGGTGAACAACAAACAACAACAAAGACTGTGGAGCTGTTGGATGTTATGATAGTGGTGGAAAAGAGAGAATTAGGCGAAAGGAAAATATTTACACGACAGCTTGTGGTCCTTAATGCAGTAGTGGCAGGGAAATAAGAACTGAATGTTCCCATGGCACGCTCGCATATGTGTGTATGCGTCACTGTGTGTGTGTGTGTGTGTGTGTGTGTGTGTGTGTACGTGCACGCCCAAATGCTCCAGACAGTGTGTCTAATGGGCAAGGTATTCAGCAGCATCATCTCCAGTCGGCTCTGTACTGGCGGCATGAAACGCTGTTACTGAGCAGGCGCTCGCTGTTGTCGCACATTACCATCTGCTACTATCGCTCTGTTTTAAACAGTGTGGGAAGATTGGATCCTCTCACATTGCACCGTTATTTCGGTCCCCCTCTCTCTGCCTGCTCTCACCACGCCTGATCTGTGAACATATATGAAAATAGACTTGAAGGCCTATTTCAGAGCGACGGTGGAAGTATTGGGAGCTGGTGATGCGAAGTCTGTTAGTTGATGTGTTACATAGCAAACATTTCATTTGATTGGGCTAAAAGAGTTGGACAAATTGTGGCATTTGAACATTAACATACTTTTTTTCTTCTTTAAAGCTGCAATCTTTCTATATTTGGTAGGGGTAATAAATGATGGATTGCAGTTATAAGTTGTTAGTTTAAATGTATTGCAATCACATGGTCATCAAAAGATTAGCCAAAAGCATAGAAAACTGTCAGCAAAAGCCACTGAAGGACAGCAAATAGTATAAGACTTTCGTAGAATGAATCCAAAAACATTTGAACAATTTAAAAGTTTTGAAGGACAGGAATACTACACAAATGACCTTATTAATATACCTTCTTCTTATGCAGACCTCGACCCAGTGCCATTATGCAACTCACCGAGAGATAGATGTTTTGGCTTCTGAATTACCATACGGTTCACACAGAATTATAATGGATATTCCAGACTGGCCCAATGCAGCTATTAGCGGAAACCAATAACTTTTATAAATATGAATCCAGATATACATTAAAAATCCATGTTCAATCCTGTTTAAATGGACTAAAAGGTTAGAAAATGCATTTTGCAACAGCCAGGAATCCTAATGGTGTACTCTGGCTGTTTCATTGCTGTTTGGATGGCATCGAGGCGGCAGTAACAGCATACACTTAAATAAGATGGCTGAGTTCATATTTATCAGGTCTGGCTGCAGCAAGTGCGTCGCATCCTCCTTGATTATCTGGATCAGACGAGCAACAGCTATAGGTTGTTTTAAAACCCTTGCCCGGTTAGTTGAAGCAAGCTCTTATTTACAACCAAAACCTGGAGGCACGATTACAGGGGCTTTACTGATACAGACACCAGCGAGCTGGCGCTGTGATATTCTTGATATATATTGTAATATTTAGCACTGAGCAGATTCTCTGCAGGAGTTCAAGGACAGTTCAGTGTCAGTGCCTGGCTTGAGGGAGGCATGGCAATTTGTTAAGATTGAGATGGATGGATGGTCATGGTTGAAATAATGTCAATTAAATAACAAACCCCAAAGAGAAAGGTTTTAGGCACCTCTCTTACCACTGACAAGTCTCAACGTTACTCAGTGTCTTCCCCATGTCTTTATGTTCTGACCGTGTACTGCTGCGACTATACCCAGAGGACAGGGCAGACATTATGGATGCATATTAAGCAAATGGTCGGTCATTTACATTAATTAACACTGACCTCACCTACCCATGAGGAAACAACATGAACAAAGCACAAATTACTGCTGATATGCACACACTCTCTCTCTCACACACACACACACGCATAACTTGAAGCATGTACTGTAGGTATTGGTCAGACAGTCCTACTCCCACAGGTGTTGTAGCCAGCTGGCCAGAGTTAGAATAGATCCATAATTAACCTAGGGGCCATCCATCTCACAGTGCTTTACTCACACAGTTAACTTAGATCTGTTTAGGTACAAATCACACTTTTAAAAGTGAAAAGACTGAAATGATTGACATACAGTTTGCAGGCAATTCAATTACTAGTTATATATGAATTTAATACAATCTAAAATGTGCATACATTCTAATGGTGTTGTTTATTAATATATTTATGTTATGCCATTAAAATAATGAGTTCATTGCTTGAGACCCCTCCACCACTTCATTTCGGGGGTTCAAATAGTTCTATAACCACGACTGCACTACAATATACTGTATAAAGACAACATGTATATTCATTTTTACTTTACCTGATCAAATAATGAATCTGTTCACAGGTGGGAAGACAACAGAGTACAAACTATAAATAATCAATTCACAAATGTAAGATGGTGGAACGGGTAAAGGCTTTGTCCACATAATGAGCGTGATAGGTTTCCCCCCTCCCGCCTCCCACCCTCGATCGATCTTCCCGGATCATCGACTCACTTATAAACGCTACATTCACCCGCCGCAACACTGGGGAGCGTTAATGATTGCTTATTTTGTTATAATTGCAGAACTGCAGCACGGCTTGTGTGGGTAATTACCTTTGAAATACACCTGGTGTTTTGCGTTGTACTGCACAGGCAAATCACTGCAGCCTCTCCGGAGGGACAGCACTGGCTAAATGAAAGTGTACATTACAGAAACAATCCTAAGCCTGGCTGGGGCTCTCAGTAATCACCGGAGTAGTCCTGTAGCCTTAAAGGGAGTTAATCCCAGGTTGGAACGTTCTGGAGGCTGGGACGCCCGACTGAGAGAAGAGACTGAGGTACTGTGCTTGATTAATAGTGTTTGTCAGTGTAGATGGTCAGTTGGGATGGGATGGAGATTTGGGGTTATGGGGTTGCTCGAAAAATGTCTATTTAAACAAAGTTAGTAATGTATGACAGTAGTAAACTAATATATGATACCTGTAACTGGATTTGTGGAGTTGTTCGGTATGTGTGTGTGTGTGTGTGTGTGTGTTTGGAAGAATTAATGTGTATGTGCGGGATGCATGTATTTGTCTCTGTTGTGCTCATGACTGGATAAATATAATGACAAAACTGTGCAGCGATGCGAACAAACAAGTGAGATGGTAGAGAAGTTTAAAATGGAAAGAGAGGGGTAGGTAAGAAAGGAAGGACAGAAGGAAGCACAGGGGAGGAAAGAAAATGACAGGGACGACAGAGGAGAAAAATTAAAAAACGTTTCCTCATCTCAACTAATAGGATTCAGGGGGAATCTGGGTGATTCGGCACCCTGGGATCAAAGCAAACCAGATGTAGGATGTCAACTCTAGAACATCATTATCCCACTGGAGGCAACAGCAGCCTGAACAGAAATGGAGATTTTCTCATTAAGGATCAATATACAAGAGCTTCCTGTAGCCAAGAACTTGCTGATTCTGATATAAAATGTTTTAAAACGCACATTATAGTTTCAAATTCAAGGGTAATTCCAGACTAAATGAAGTAGTGCCCTTTTAAAGTCCTGATGTGTAATGTGTCATTATAAAACCTCCCATTTTGGGCTGAGTATTGTCTTATATAATGTATATTCACAATAAATAAATAAAAATTCACAATATTCAGAATTACGGTTTTTCCTCCAAACACTAAGAGCAACTATTTTCCTTCAACGCCATGTTAGCAGTCAGCTTGGCTTGCGTGTTTGCTCAGAACCTGTTGTAACACCACTACCTCTATAAGTAGGATTTACCGGTGTGCTAATGGAAATTGTACCAATTCAAAAAGTGCTAATTAATTGGGAGAGTGCTTACTCTGTCAGCACCATGATGGATGCATGATGGATGTCCCATAATGTGTTTGTGTGTGTCTGTGTGTGTGCATCTACATGTACATGTACATGTGCGTGATATGGTTTTTCAGTAACAACATATCTCAGTTCCAGTCACATCTGTGTGTGTGTGTGTGTGTGTGTGTGTGTGTGTGTGTGTGTGTGTGTGTGTGTGTGTGTGTACAAATACCTCAGCCCTAGCCCCAATTTATGTAGAGAGCAGTGAGTGAAGACAGCAACAAGGGCCATTGAGAAATCCGCAATGGAGTTCCATCACAGTTCCTGTGCTGGGAAGCTCCATACAGACGACCACGATCATGGGACCAGAGCAGCAAGGAGTGACATTCATTCAGTGGAGCAGATGTGACTGTTGCTTTCTGGTGAAATGTCAGACCGATAGCACTGAAGCAAATGATTGGATTCCCATGCATCCCCTCCGCCCTCCGGGAACGGACGCGTCATTTGGAAGCGCTCATTACTCTTTCATGAAGGGTTCTTAGCATTTAAAGCGCACGCACACACACACACATGCTGAGACACGCAAACAAACCTTCCCCCTTGTGCCTTGGTTCATAAGGCCACTCACATGCTTTCACTCTTAAAGTCACCATTAATTAGGCTTCAAACAGTTGTGGCGAATGTGATAGATGGTTGACATTTACCTAGAAAACCTACCATGTTGTAGACAGAAGGGAAAAAAGGATTTACTCAGTCATTCAGTGATGGATTTGATTCGATTTTTTACAAAAGGCTCGGATCTATTTCCCGGCGCGTGCTCTGGCTCTCAGCATATGGAAATGATGCGGAGGTAATGACATTCTCTCACTGTTGATAAGATGTGTGGTCAAATGCCTTCCTTCCCCTTGTGGACCTGATGTTGAAGAAATTAAGACAGAAAGATCAAGCAGAATTTCTTTCTCACTGTGACCAGCTTTTTTTGTTCTGTCTTCTCTGGGTTATTTCATATTTTATTTATCCGACATGCCCAACTAAAGGAACGGCAAGGAAAATAGCAAGGAAACACCTGTGTCAATTAACAGTGTAAAGATGAGTAATTAAAAAAAGACATGTCACTCAAGCTGAAGAACTCAAATGATTAAAATATACTGTATTTAATATTCCAGGCGTGTTAAGAACTGGTGGAAAACAAGAGTAGGCATAGGTGAAATGAAGCTCGAGTGTATATTACCCAATGAAGGCCATATCGAGTTGTACAAAGAAAACAGGGTGTTTTTTGGTCTTACAAATTTTCAGTCCAATTAGAGTTTTGATTAATGAGACAATAATTCTAAAAGGTTGAGTCAATGGTCAATGGTCAACTCTTTCTAACAAGTACCAGCTGATAGAGCAGGATCAATTATAATTAGGTCCATTTATAGTGTTTTATAGCATCTCTGTCATATCTGTATGACTCACTCAGATAAATTCTAAGTGAGTCATACAGGGCAAAATTATTTTTTGCCTTAAAATAAATTGTATTAAAGCAGCTGTAGGTAGGATTTGAGAGTTGCAACGAGAGCTAGCTAACAAAGAACGAAAGTTGAAAGTTGAAAGTTGAAAATCAAAAACCCAAAAACCCTCCCGCTCTTCCCTCCCTCTGGAGCTCATTGGTCTGCAATTGGGAAGCGCTATTGATATTGTTGTAGCTGTGTGTGCACATTAATGTGATTGACAGGCAAGATACTGTAGATTTGCTGAACCAATCAGGGAACAGAGGCCCTGATTGGTCCGAATTCTTTCGGGTGGCATCAAAAATCATAATCGAGGGGCTATCAGCCAGATCAGATATTCTAACTCACTATTAGCTATCTGATATCTATGGAATTTCTAAGAAATTACATTAAATGTATTGCTCTTAAATCTTACCTACAGCACCTTTAACCTAAGTGTACCTAAAACCTATGGCAAACTGTGTAAATGTCTTCTCATGAGTCTTCTCATAAAGCCTTTCACAATGAGACCACTAATCTGTGATTCATGAATATTGAGAATCTTGACTGTAGGAATTAATAATGTTAGGCCTACTTCATCTCAGAAGTAATAGAGTTAGAGTTGAAAATAATTTTCCTCAAAAAAAATAAAAAAAACTCAACATTTTGAGTATAAAACAGCATTGTTCTGGCACGCTACGTCAACCTATTTTCATTAAATGCATGAATGTTTCTATAAAACCAAATAACATGTTACATTATCTAACAACATGGTGGCCAGTGTTGCTAGCATATAAACTACAGTAGTTTAGCTAGTTCTACTAGTTAAGCTACATTTACACCATTTAGCAGATGCTTTTATCCAAAGTGACTCACAATCAGTACAGTCAACAGCTGAACTGGTTAACCACCAGCTCTTGCAAGCAAACAACATTCTCCTAGAATATGGACAGCATTATGTCATCATGGTTACTTCGCTTATGCATTATTCAGTATATATTACTCAATATATTCCTATAAAAATCATCATTCAATCCCTAAAAAGTTATTCATTGCTAGCAGCCTAAATACCTAGCTAGAGTGGTGTTTCGTAGAGACCATCATGATTGTATGAGATTGTCGCGTTTCACTCTTGTATAGGCTAATTTAAAATGAAAAAACAGCCTAGTTTATAAGATCTCCACACACACACGCAAACAAATGGTAGGACGTGGAGGTCAAACAGACACTTGGCCATTCAACGGAGTAGAAGATAGAGGAAACCAATATTCACAAATATAGATTATATAGATTTCTATGTGTAAATGTTCCTCTGTAGACAAGTGGCAGAATACAGACCAACTGGGGGTCCAAATGGGAACCGCTCAGAGAATAACAGTACAACTAAGCTTCCATTCTCACCCAATTGGCTCACCGATATAGACTCACTGTTCTAAGAAATCAATGTTTAGAGTTTCAGTACAATATTCAATCAAGGGTGTCAGGGCTCATATAGCAACCCTGATACTAAACAGTAATTTTCATCAAAAAGACATTATTATGGGCTGTTGTTTCCCAGAAAATCAATGTTTACAATTATAACATAATCCCTATTCGGCAATAGCTGTAGGGTGAGATGGGAATTCAGATTAACAGGGGTTATAAGGATCAGAAAAGCAGGACAGTGTGTGTTCCCAGTGTGTGTGTGTGTGTGTGTGTGTGTGTGTGTGTGTGTTTAGTGTGTCTATTCAACAGCCCGAAGGGTTCTCGAGGAATAGGTCATGTTCTGCTACCACTGGGAGACACCCCCACTTGTACAGACAAAAGGAACACACTCATACAGGTCTGCAACAAACACCCACTCATATAACCAGCACGCATAAACACACAGACACGCACAATAGACAGGTGTACATCACACATCACACAATGTACCGCCCACTTAAACACACACATGACAACACTAGCTCATTAAATCCATTGATCTGTTGATCACAGGGATCCATGCAAATCTGAAAAGTTGTCGATCTAAAACCCACACGCTGGGCCGTTGCTGTGACAGGGTTATTGACACGTCATCCAGGGCTAACTGGGAGAGAAACTGATTGATGACCAGAACCTCTTGCTAATGGTGTGTTCTTGTAGCCAGAGAAACTGCTCTGGGAGATTTACTGGTGGTTTTAACTGTCTTCCTGCTCAGTGGAAAGTGGGATCCGTCTCTCGTTGTCTGAAAGCTGCTGCTGGGCCTTTTACATCAGGACAGTACATGAACTGCTAAAAGTATGGAGTAGTATTAACTAGTTTAAGCCGGGTTAGCCTGATTTCACCTGATTAGCCTAGTTTTAATGTAAAGGTTTTAAAATCTTACATTCTCTTATTTTAAATATATGTAGGTATTTGGAAGTTGAACACACTGCTTGGTGTTTTGGCTCTATAGCTCTATAATCATAAAAACCCAGAACACCCACACAGGTGTTTTGGTAATGAGGCTGAAAATCTTCTCAGGACCTTCTGGCAGTGTACAGACCCCATTTGATTGACATTTCCCTTACTCCCGTATGTCAGTTTTGTTGTTATGGTGGGACAACTGAGACCTTCTTTGGGATTGGTTATTTTCAGCACTTTGCTGAACTCAGAAAACTTGCAGCATAGCTTCCAATAGTCAGCAAAAACAACCCAAAACGCCTGTGTGGGTTTTTCAGGTGCTTAAGATAGATACATGTTTTGAATTCAAAACAAGACAATTAATTCAAAACTTCACAGCCCTCTAACTGTCTGTCTGGCCAAAAATATATAATCTGTATTGCCAAAATAGGCTCGTTGTTCAAAAACCACAAGACCTCTACGACAAAATTCCCGGTGACATTTGTGTATTCTACTGTTCGAGAACTAAGCAACAATTGTGCTTGTCACAAATTGAGACAAAGTCTGCACAGTGATGACTTATCAAACTGGCCCTGAAACATCACTCTTCAGACTTGAAAGAACGATATGAATAACTTATTTACCCCCTATTATTGTTTTCGCAGTATAACAGAATATAGGGAATATAGGTAATCAAACAAGCTAGCATGCCCATTTCTTGTTAATGTGTTCCCAACGCTTCACTTCACATTAGCATGTAGGCCTATCTCCATCCACCAGTAAACAGTAAAACTTGAACTTGCTTTAAGTTGAACAAGAAACCTTAAAGCAATGTCATACTGCCATTTCAAACATAGGGTTTGGTTGTTTGCAGTGCGAAAACACTTTTTTGGATGGTTCGGACTTTCTGACCAATTACAAGAAATGAAGGCGGGCTATCGTCACCCATTATACTATAGAAGAAGAAAAATAACTGGAAGAGAAGTAAAAGTGAGCCACGGTAGCACATAGGGAGAGGAGGAGACAAAGTATTTAATTGTAATTTGGATGAAGAAATCAAAAGTCAACAAAATGTATCTGTTTATTAATTTTTCTTCATTCAAACGGAAAAGGCTACGCCGAATTGACAACATGCCAATGTCAGACACATTGCCATCTACAAAGCAATCAATGTTAAGTATAGGGAACGTAGGTGATGACGACAGGACGTAGGTATGTCATGCAAAGTTCTTTAGAGCGCTCGCAAAATTGCAATGTGAAACCAAACCTAAAATGCTAAACGTATCAAATGTATACAATGAAACAAAAACATGAATCTTTGTCTGGATATTTAGGTGTGAAGACGCCCTAAGAGCTCTGTGGTGCTGAAAAACAGCAAAGTCTATGAAGCAATGCAGGATTTACCATACAAAAGAGATCGCCACTATACACATAGTTCTATATATAAACTAAGTAATGTTATAAGGTAGTTAGAGACATCAGAGAGGTGGAACCACTGGGTAAATGAGAATCTGTGTATGTGTATTTATGCATTTATGCTGTTAAATCAACTGTAGCTAATTTCCAGGAGACAGACGGACAAACTACAGTACAACAGTGGTCGCAATTGCCCACATAAAACACTATATAAAGACGAAGCTACACTGGAGTACAAAATGCATTCGCAAATGCATTGTGAAACATTATTACACTACTACATTTAACGTTGTGAAAAACTATATAATTGAATCAATCAGGAAGCAAAGATATTTATTAGTACATTTATTCAGTACCAGGTTTTTGTTAATTCATTAATGAATGAATTAACAACACGTAAACATTTTATTTTGAAGATATGATGCAATAAAGATATGACACAAAGTACATACAGTACGATACAATGTGATACTAATGCAATACGAAAAGCACTTGATCTGGATCCAAATGTATACAGTATATGTACAGTATACAGTATGTCTATGTTTGTGTCAATCAATGTGTCATGGTGAGACTGTATCTTGTTGTGTCTGTAACAATGTTGTATGTGTGTTTGTTTGTGGGTGAAATGGGGTTGGGGCCAATAATCAGCCACATTACTTCCCTTCTCAGCATATGTTGCTCCTCTCCAAAGGGACCTGCTGCGAGTCAGACACACAATCTTGATTATTTTTTTTTTCACCAAAATAATAGGCCCTCTCTAAGACGAACGTCAAGGCTGTATTACACATCCACGGTTCCCTGAGCAGGTACCGGATCATCTGATCATGTTAATGTTTATATTGGGAGAACTGGGTTCAATGTACACAGATCTTTCCAGACTTTGGATGAAGTTTGGGACTGCTGATGGAAATGCAGGAGGACGGGGGAGCGGGGGGCGGGGGGC
>JAODLI010000008.1:825345-859807 GCA_027575585.1 Percopsis omiscomaycus | reverse complement strand
CTCACACACACACACACACACACACACACACACACACACACACACACACACACACACATACACACACACACACACTATACACCAGTGGTTCTCAAACTTTTTTGGCTTCTGTACCAAGCCACTTTACCGAACTAGAACATGTTTTCAAATGAACTAGAGAAGAAAAATACATAAATAAGTGTATCACATTTTAAAGGCTGTTAACATACTGAAGAATTTCAAACCCACACTTTATAAGACCAATCTATTTATGGGCCTATTAAAATTTATATAATTTAGAGAAATACTAGCAGTGTTATTAATATTATTTATTATTTACATTTTATTTCCACTTTCTTTCACATAGACTCTGTAGTACCCCCAAGAACCTGTAGGGATATTTGTACCCCTATTTGAGAAACACTGCTGCACACAAGTGACAGAATGGCGGTTCACGTCTCAATCGTCCGCCAGCGGCGCTACTCAGCGCTACGCACTGGGGAGATTTACACTTTCAGAGACGGGTTAGCAACAGCTGGCTATGCTGCGCGAGAGGGAAGCTAATCTTGCCCTCTCAAACCAGGAGAGAAGTAAGTCATGTAATACTTGTATTAAAAATAAGTGCAGTAGAAACGGGCCTACTGGCAATGCGCTGCGCAGTAGAAGCTTTGTGGCCCAGCCAAGAGGGCCTGTGGTGAAAAGCAATCGATACAGCCAATATTCCTCAATGTGCTCTCGAATAACAATAACCCCTCGTTGAGGCGTACACCACAAGACCTAGGCCTGGTCCAGAGAAAATAGGAGAGCCCACTTGTTACGTCCATATCGATTGGAGCAGTGTGGTGAATATGATGAATTTTAACATTCATTGGTGTGTGTGTGTGTGTGTGTGTATGTTTCTTTGTACACAGTGTCCTTGTGTGTGTGGGTTTGCACACTATATTTCAAGTGTAAGTATGTGCAGACGTGTCTGAATGTCGGTTTGAGTACTCGAGACTAGAAGGTGAAAGAATATGATAACATAATCATTTTACATTTCACAGTACAAGCCCTGTATTCACAAGTGGCTCCATCAACATTTCTAATAGTGACAGCTTATTATTTTGGTCTAATGAACAGCGGCACTTGATATATATTTTTTAAACCAATTCACAACATTTAAACTCAATCTGAATTACACATAGTAATGTAAGCTTTTTCTGTAATTCGGCTGGACACTGGCCTCAAGGTCCATCTAAACTATTCTCCAAGATGTTTCAGAACAGTTCAGTCTGGAGGCCTGTAAACACATTCCCCTGTTGTAGGCAAGGTTCCTGTTTGGCTGACTCCTAGTATAGTTTAAGCTTTGCCAGCTAAGGTACAGGAGCAGTCAAAGCTGCAGTCATCTCAGCCCTCTGGTGTGCTTTAAAATGAAACAATTGAAACTCACTAAAAAGGTGAGAAGTAGTTCAGGGCATGAAAGAATGCTTTGAACAAGTACCTAACATCTCGCTGAGGACCCAAACCACCGGTAGAAGTGCCCACGGCACAGTATGGAGGGTAACAGAGGAAGCACAAAGCAGCTGTAATGTCAAACCTAGTTGCCAACCAGCCGTAGCTTACCACAAATGAAAAGTACGAGCTGGTAGTGCACCTCCCTGAGGTGCCCTACAGTACAGCGTTGAATTTTCCAAGCCTGCTTGCTTTTGCCCAAAATACCAGCACTCCACTCCTTCTATTCAGGGCTGTTGTTCAGATGACAGATTTATGAAAGGTCTGGTAGCTTAGAATCACACACGCACACACAGACGAATACAGACACCCACATAGGCCTACACACATCATACGAATTTGGGTTTGAACACCTAACAAAACCAGCTGCAGAAACTAGCGTTGCAACTCTTGTACTAAGTTGAATAGAGGCTATTTAAATGCAGTAAAACAAAGAGTTCATATCGTCAAAGTGTTGATTTGGACTAAATACCTTAAAAAATACAGAGCTGATATTGTAAGCAACAAATGAAAGGAAATAGGGATATAATAGTGGGGGGAAAACACTACGGAAAAGCTTGTTCTTTTTACGGAAACTACATTTTCAAACTGAAACCATGCAATCACCACATTAAAGGGCTGCCATTCTTTAGACAACCACTGGTATGCACGGTGCATGCCAGCGCAGTGTTTTTCATTAGATTTCCCTTGTTTTTTTAGTTGATCTGGCAAATTAACTTACAACAGCCTGAGCACAAGATGCAGCCTGGAAAAGAGCATAGCAGCAAATTGCATTTATCAAAAACACTCACTGAAACTGTTTACTTTACGTGATCTAATAAAAAAAGAAGCACAAAAAAAAGAAGTTCATGCTGCGAGGTTCAGTGTTTGCATATGGACAGGGAAGAACAGCAAGCCCAAACCACATGAAGAAGTTCCACGTTTAAAACCCCATCACCGTCATTTGTTTGTCACTTGACTTATTTGTGGTGTCCTTGTGACGACATTCTTTCCCATGCCTGCTCACCCGATGGTGTCGCAATGGCTCATTCTCATTGTTATATTCTTTGACGATAGCCAGGCTGATAAAAGCTGCTGGGTCATATCCTGATTTACTACTTTTATGTTCCACGTTTAAGTGCAATTTATAGTAAATTAAGTGAAATTACATCTTCTGATGAATGCTTTAAGACAAGCATCGGCCACGACACATTTTTCGTGAGTTTGGTATGAAAAAGGCGTAACGTGTAGGTCGGGTTTATGGCGAGCATAGTAGTGTTTGGGCAGGTCCAACCCTGCCTTAAATGAGCTGCCATCCAACCACAAAAATGTATCTGAATTGTTTCAGTGGAGCCTTTAATGATCTTTATGCTTTATGTTTCAGAAACAAGACTTGCCACCAAGGACGATTTCTGGCTAAAAATGGAAATGTAATCATTTCCTGTTTATTTCCATCCCTCCAAAGGTGCTTCCCAGTAACCATATAACTGTCACTACTTAATCTGTTGGACATCATCTGTGGCTATCCAGGGGAGCTGTTTGGGCTTGGCCCTGACCTGCACCTTAGGAAACCGATCAAAGGAAATGTTCAATGTTTAAATGTGAGGAGAAGACCTCAGAACAGACCGGCAGACAAGAGCAGGGATGACCCTGTAAAACACATCAGAATGTACACGGTACATATTCCAATGTACCTTCTTTCCTGACGAGCTTCACAGATTCTTTGGCTGAGAATCGAACAAAGAAAAAATAAATCTAAGCACTACTCCACCCCCCCACTCCCTTTTTTTCAATTCAAATAATTTCTGCATTGTGTTGAACTTGGGCTCAGAAATGGTTTATTGTAGGCCTACTATATATATTTGAGCCGCACCAAATTGAATTCCCAACACCCTCCCACTACATTCCCAGTGTCTAAGTCCAGCTCAGTCCTGCGTATAGGGGTTCTTAAGGGTCACAGTCAAGCCAGTTTTACGGCCCTCTTTAAATCATCAAGTGCTTAGCAAAAATGGCTAAGTGTCCAAAACGTTTAAAAAAAAAACAACCCAATGCAGCCAGGTAAGTAATGAGGCACTCATACTGCAGAGCACAGAGACCACCCAGCCGGCACGCACTAGGGTACAGGCGTAATCGCAGCTGTTAGCTTCTGAGACTATACGGATGGACCTCCCAGCACTGGTCACCAGCTTTGATTAGAACCAAGCCTTGGAGTCTTCCAGGAAACCTTTTTATTCAAGACGGAGAGCTAAAAGTGATGAATTGATTTCTTCTTTTTCTGTCCCACTCTGCCTGTTTCTTCTCACTCTTGCTCTTTTTGTCTCAATCATTCGCTCGTTCGAGATGTTAATAATGTGACACTTTTATTGATCCCATAGGCGAATTCCCTTTTCCCTCCGCTGCACTCGAGAGCGGGGGGTCAGAATGCTACAAAACGACACCCCTGGTGGCGGAACAGATTCACAGTCTCACTCAAGGATACTTCAGCAACTTGACAACAAACAGCTTGAATGTGGTCTTTCAAATAAAGGACTATTTTTTTAACTACTCATCCACTATGGTGTGTGTGTGCGTGTGTGTGTGTCTTCCAGTATGTGCAATTTGCTCTTCTCTGCTGTGAGCAAATTACCCCACAGTTTGGCCTAAACTTTATCTTTGGTCATCAGACCCTGCACGTACAGTATTGCTGACAACTGTCTGTTGTCCTCCATAGCTCACTGTCCACAGAGAGCCATGCAGGAGAGTCCTTAGAGTAAGGAAAGGGTATCAGGAGGACACCAGCCAAACACAATAGAGGAACAACCGAAACTAGATCAGTGCAGAGGGGATACTCGGTGTGGGAAAAATTAAATATTCTCACACCCAAACCACAAACTTCTGGTGGAAACATGTTGTCGGCTCATCATGGTAGCTAGCTTAACAGCCTGAAGTGTACATTCTACCCTGCTGTCCTAGGCATAGATAGTCTTTCTCTCATAGTCTGTCTTTCTAAAGGTATACCAAGATGCTGACAAGATAAAAGCTCACAAGGGCCAGTAAATGTTTCGCTAGAGCTGCCCGCTCAAAACCATTCCTTGGACACAAAGACTGCACTGGAAATAAACACTTCCAACCAAAGTCTAATGCTCCCATCCTTTTGTTTCATATCAGATGGATGAATTTAATATCGGTGAAACCAATGTGGACAGAAATAATTATCATATCCCTTATTCTCTGTGAAATAACCAATTTTATCATGTTGACTTTTTGAGAGTGGAGGCCCCGATGGAATCAGAACTCACCGTGCAATGGCCAGGCGGGCCAGAATCAACCAGTTTCGCATGACCTTTCATGTTAGGTTGTACGTTCCCAGCTTTTATCTCCCAGTGGATTTTCCCTATAAAATGCAGATACTACAGACCTTTCAAGGTTGATTTGAGGACTGTGGCTATCTCATCCTCGCTGAGCTGTGCAAACGAAAACATACACATACATTTTCCAGTGATTAAGATGCTTAAAAAGGCATCAAGGCTCCTCGTGGAATAGTGAGACAGGTTTAAGGTTCTTTGCACTTATGAGACAACAGGTGTTAGCACTGGTCAATCCCGGTTTGATTTATTGTAAAACATTTGTGGTAGCAGACACTAATGCCTAAAGTAATCCCATCCATCAGCGTCTGTAAAACACATTTAGTGCTCAGAAACGAAGCCTGTGAAGTCTCCTAAGCTTATATCTGTGTAGATGTTGCATATTTCCTTGACTTATACAAACTCACAATGAGGTGCTTGTTTTAATTCCAGCCAATTACTACACAACCTAATTAGCGCACCACCAAAACCCTAAACTTAATTAGCGTGGAATTAGCTGGTGGAAGGTCTGGGGCGGAATGAAAACATTAATAATCCCTTGCTGCACATGTTTGGAGACCATTGCTCTAAATGGTCGCCAAACATAAACCAGTCACAGCCAGCCAGTCAATCAGACAATCAGCCAGCAGCCAACAGTGGCAAACAAGTGTCAGAAAGGTCTATGAATCAAACGTCCTCTGGCTGATGGCTGGCTCTACAGTGACTCACACACACACACCGGAGCGGCAGTGGCAGCGATTGAATCAAGCGGGGATGGAAGGAAACAGGGGAAATTCCCATTAAGGGATGGCCAAGTAACCAGTCTCAGTCAAGCGCCGAGGCAGAATGTGCACTTCATTAGTGGGAAAGTGCTGGGGAGAGCCGGGCCAGGCCAAGTTCTGTAAGGCCCGGGAAAAGCTAATAAAACCCAGAGCCAAAGAACCATACAACGGGTCTTAGAGTGGGAGCACAGGCCTCTTCAGAGGAAGAGGATTATCTCCATGGTTTATGTGATACAAACTGCCCCTGCTGCAGTGATGCAAATGTCGAATTTGTGTACAGCTCATACAAGCTGGCCAGCATTTCTTGTACCTAAGTGTCTACTGAGAAGGATGTTAATCCTATAGAAAGTTCCAGATGAGCTGAGGGGTTCTCGACAGTATCTCTGTGGCCAGTGTTGACTTCTGACTTTACAGCTGGGCTGGAAGAGTTTTAAGCTGACTTCCACCACAACGGGTCCAGGGTAGAACCCCTGGAGCTGTATGTTAGCTCAGCCCCAGAAACCACCCAGCCCCTCCGAAGCAGAGAGCGCTCACCATAAAACACAAGCTGTTTCATTGCCTTGACGCATAGTGCTGCGCAATGCCGCTTGACTTATGTAAAGTGAATTGCTGTTGCAATGCCACAAAGGCCTTTACTGAAACATAAAAACCTGGAGAGGTGCGGTGAAAGTTGAATATTTATGAAATTCCAAAAGGGCTGGAATGAGAAGTGTTTTCAGCAGTTCATTTCGGAGAGAAAAAAAAGGACAGCAGAGGAAGCTGAATGGGACCCCATCTATCTTAGATTTTTCCCAGGCCAATGAATGAATACGCGCTCACACACATGCACACAAACGCAGATGCCAGTGCACACACACACACACACACACACACACACACACACACACACACACACACATGCACTGCAGGATCCCAAAGGGATCATTAACTGTTGGTGTTTTTGTTGCTATCGAAGCCCAGAGCACACAAAACCTGGATATTTTATAGGGCAGGCCTTTTCTCATCACCAGTGGCGGAAGGTTGGGCCCGAGCTCGGCAACACCTGGTTCGTTACACATCCCCACAGTCTACTTCAGCTGGCCGGATGCACCATGCACCAGAGGAGCCCCCGCTACCCCTGCAACCACAGGCCTCTCTGCTCCCATCTCTCACTGTGCTCTTAGTCCTGTTGATTTTCTCAAATAGTAACAAAAGGACTGGGCCACTGAGAACTGTATCTTTTTACAGCTTGGTGACATCACTTGTAAAAGGAGCAAAGTAAACGAGCTGGTGCACGGGCTCCCGGTCTTCCAAGTTTACGGTTCCCCGCTTGTCCATCCAGAGGGGGCCCCCGTGTAACCCCTGGTGACCCCCACACCGCTGCCTGACTCCTGGATGGGGTCAGGAACATTGCTCATGTTGGTTTCACAACCCAATGAAATCACCCAGACCGACGTGGTGCTCCATACTGTTCATTTGGTTGGGCAGGCAATGGGAAAATAGCGTTTTTGGGGGGAGGGGGGGTTGTTTGTGGTCCGTTTACTGTAACAAATGACGTAAATGAACTTTTGGCACTACTCAGACTGAGATAGTGAATAGTAATATAGGAATTATCAGCAGGAACCATATGGAATCTTCTGGAGTTGGAGAAGCATGATAGAGGCCCTTTAGCCCTGATGGTCCTGAGGGGTTTTTGGTAAATACGTAACTATTATTATCATTTCATGTACTTGAAATGTTTAAATAATTATAGAGCATTGAGTGCTTATGCTTTACACATGCATGCCTTTAGTTTTCTGCTATCTAATCACCCCAGGGAACATTAAGTGTCAAGTTTAGAGGCAAAAATATTAGATCTTTATGTTTATAAGAAAATGTTTTAAGCTGGCAGGTGTAATTGGGATCCTAGAGCCTTATCCTAGTCATTTAGCCTGAGATGTAAGCACTTAGAGCTGTACTTCCCATATTTCAGATATAATCGTCCGAAAGATCTGCTATTATAAGATCACATGGCTTACTGTTACGACTTGGCCTGAAAAACAGCTGTTGCACATTTCTTGGATCTGTATTTATTTAAATCTTTTTCCACTGTCCATGTTTTCTCCCACTCTCATATGCTCATATGTGCAAAGTGACTCGATAACGTCCGGATTTTGCAAGCTTGGCCACAAAGGGATGCGGTCTAGCTCTTGAGTTCACAATATGAGCTCAGTTCACTTTGGGAATGTATAGATCTGCCCAATGGTGTGATTGAATATGATAAATGGCAATTGAAGAGTCCTTGTTGGTCAACTGCAGCTACAGTGGTTGCCTTTGTAGTATCCCGCCATGCATCTGGCATTGCTCCTGCAGTGGCCCGCCACAAGCTGTTCTATCTGAAACATAGCAAAGTATAAGTGAATGTGCTTTAGTGTAACAGAAACCAATGAGTATCAGCTGATCTCCAGCTGTAGAGCCACAGTGTTGGTTTCTGCTGGTTACTGGGCCACTGGGCTGCAGTCAGCGTCGTAATGAGGAGCATTTGTCTCTGCTTCCGCCTCGCGGTCACTTTGACAGCATCTGGTGACTGCAAATCCAACCCCCCACCCCCATTCTTCCATTCCCCGAAGTCCAAAACAGCACAACAGCAAAATAAAAATCACACAAATTGGCCATGTGGACCATGGTAAAACATTTACAGCTCCCCCGCAAAGAGCAGATAGCTCTGAGTATTGTGTGCTGCAGTTGTGTTACAGACACCGCACTGCAAGTTAGTAAGAAGCCTGGATGCCCATTTTATCCCCAGGTTGTAAGTATTCATTGTTGACTTTGACATGGTACATTGTCATGGTAACAGAAACACAGGTGTTTTTCACAATGTTGTCCAGACATCAAGAGTAACCTTGTTTTTACACATTTCGGCTTTGGTTTGAAAGTCTTATATGAAGAGGACTATACTACCCTCCAGCTCAATGTGTTTAACATTGACCTGTCCGGGTCACTCTGTTACCATGTCTTCTGTGCCAGATTCTGTAAAAATCTGTTGCCTTCTATATTTATGGGTTCATTTATAATTACCAAGTGCACTGTTACCTATGGGGCGGCAATCAATTTCCATGTTTAAACTAGTAATACATCCACCATAAGCATTAGCAGAGATTTATTAATCTAGAAGTCCAAATAATTGTGGATGTGGAACTTTTATAGTGTTTCCTAACAGCTCCCAGAGCTTTGGAACCAGGGCGCGGGCCCCTGGAGCTTCGTGTGGGCCCTTCATGAATATCCAGGCAGAGATGACTGGTGCTCTGAGCCCAGGGACTGCACTCTGTTTCCCCCTTTCCTCTGCATAGGAGCCTTGGTACCTCTCCTCCACATGTGAAATCAATACCACATCATTTATAGGCAATTCTCACTTGTACCATCAAATCTAAAACATATTGCCAAAAGTATTACCTTTTTTAGTTTCTTTCCCTTAAAAATAAAATCCGGCATATGGATAGAAACAAAGACGAGATAACACATGGAAATTATGTGACAGCGCGCCACAAGTAACGTTGAACATTATCGATACTTATCGATACCTATCGATGCATCGATTCGATGTCAGTCTTATTTCATGCAGTTGGATGTAAATGAAGCCTTGAGAGCCTTTTTAATTTAATGGCCAAATGGCGAGTGACGTGTGATGAGAGACGCCCAGCGCGGGCCTAGTTGGATGTACAGAGCACCCCCCACCCCCCACCCCACCCCACCGGCTCCAGGCTCTCTCATAGGTGTTTAATAACAAAACCTTGGTTCATCCAGCCCGGCACATTGACTGGGATTATGTGCTTCGCAGACCAACCCCAGAGGCCTTTAACTTTCATAAAACATAATCCTGGAACACACTTAAAACATCCATCACGCTGACGCACACCCCATAGGCAGAGACACCCCCCTTTCCGCCGCCCGAGAAGGTTTTTGTGTGTCAGGTAAAATTCTTTAAATTAAAAAAAGTAAAAGGCTTTCAGGCTGCACTAAATCTACCCAAACACCCGTCCATTCCAACACCAATAGTATATTTCGCCTGTCCTATTCCGTATAGAGTAGGAAGGATATATTTTTTAACAAGCAGCAACAAACAGAAGGATTGTGGTGGACGAGAGTCAGAGCCATGAATTTGAACCTCCACAGAGGTGAGAAATGTGTGATAGGCAAGCAGGTTTAACACTACATCACACCTTTCTGCAAGCCCCACAACGACCAATTACAGCGTTCACACACCAATGTTTTCATCCAAAACTGGGAGAGAGGGGATGTGCCCCCCCACCCTCTCTCTCCCCTCTGGTGTTTTTTAACCAGTACCTGGGCACCAATCAAAACACGGACAAATATTTCTGTTTCTCCAAACCTTTCCACTCCCGCCAGACACATGCACGCTCCTGCCACCGGGGGTACTGTTTCCATCTTCTTTAAACAAATACCCGAGCCGTGACTCGAAGTCCCTGTGGTTTTATGACAAGGCACCAGTGTTGGTGTAAAACAGGTCATTGGGACCTCCCTGAGACCAGTTTTCTGGAGCCATACAACCTACATACAACCTGCCAATATCCACAGAGCACCCAATGACCTCCCCACCCCTCAACCAACCAATAACTTTACTCTCACCCGCACGTCATAAACAGTTCTAAACCCTATTAAATGCGCAAATATATTTCAGAAAACGTTTCTAAAAACAACATTTCCTCTCGGCAAGTTGACTGTAAATAATATCTTCAGAAGCGCGTTACGTATTGCTGTGTGGCGGTCAAATTTTTTCCCTGGCTACAAGCTGCGAACATGCATCCTATAAATGCATCAGTAAAAGAAGGTGATTTAGTGGTCTGGAAGGGAAGTGATTACGAGTGGCTGATGAGAGATCAAAAGCACAGTCCCTCAAGACCGCACCTGTGCTCATTAGGCCTACTGTGTGCGTGCGTGTGTGTGACTGTGAGAGAGGGAGGGGATAGAGGGAGAACAGCATTCAACCAATTAATCCAAACCACTATGGAAACGGAGTGCTATCAATAACACAAGATTTCACTCGTAACTGTTATTTCAGTTTAAACACTGGGAAGAAAATGGTAGTGTCGAGGAGCATCAAGGTCAGCATCCAGCCATAGGGGGGTTACATTTAGCTTCTGTTTAGCTTCTGCTTACTCTAGTTATAGCTCCACTGAGAGTTTTTGGCAAATAAATGCCACGCCAGAAAGTATTGCTCTTTATCAATGAAATCTATAGGTTCTCCTGTATTTTACTGAAAATCAATAGAAAAAGAAATTCCATCGCCCCCTAGAGTAGCTGTCCCACAGGTCCTTAGTGGCCAAAGGTCCTTCTTGTAGAGCGTCAAGATTTGCTCTACAAAAAGTGGAAAGCCATTTCCTGCCTCGCTTGCGTATAGCTCATACATCTGGCACATCACAAAGAGAGAGAGAGAGAGAGATGGCGGAAGGCAGGGGAATAGAGAAATTATATGAAATCACACAGAATGAATGTTATTGCTGTTTCTGTTGATGTACTGTAGGAAAAAGGTCTGGTCCGGTTGCATCATCTGTTTTTTTTTTACCCTCTTATAGCCTCTTTTTAATAAGGCAGATTATACCCTCAATCATGCCCTGTAGTCAGCATCCACAACTCCATCTCTCCGTTGATCCCTTCATCCCTTCCCACTTCCATATAGCTCTTCTCCCTCACCGCTGTTTCTATTCGCGTCTTTACGTCTTTCCATTCCTCCGTGAAAATATTCATTTGTCTTGCGATCCTCTAACACCACCCGAAGCAGTGTTCAGTCGCTCCAACCTTTCTGTCTTGGCTCCATCTCGCCACGGGCCTTATGAAAACATCCCATTGGTCAGAACGGACCGTGTATACTTGTTTTGATTTATTACCTCTCCAGTGGGTCGCTGCCTCCCGTGAGCCTATTACAACGATGCTCGAGACCTGCCGGGAAACAAGTGCCTTTGAGAACTTTACTATCCCTCGCCGATCCGCCGAGAGTTTACCAGCGGATGAAACAGGCCTGCTCCCGCTGACCAGGAACAGCGGTAAAGGGGAAAGAGAGAGAGAGAGAGTGTGTGTGTGTGTGTGTGTGTGTGTGCGGTAGCCTACACTGTGCAACCCAGTCTGTAACACCTGGGTCCATGATTGCAGGGGCCCACACAGAGGCCCCTCCATAAGTGAATACACATCATGGACAACTATAGGAAAGCTTCCCTGTAAAATATCTCGCACCCGGGCAGATTTTGACCCAGCTCTGTCAGGAGACTGGAGTGCCAAACGGCGCTCTGGTTGGGACCAAAAAAGTGGCGGCCATGTTTTGCCACAGTGACGGGTTCTGTTATAATGAAAACCAGTTCTGCTGGGGACTACAGCCTACGTGTTGTGCCTTTTTTTTAACGCCTCGGGTCCTCTCACGCCTGACAGAGTAGCAGAATCTGGAGAATGGCCCAAGCCAAAGAAACAGGTCACCCCTGTCACCGCTGAGCCATTAAGTCCTTCCTGCCACGCCACACTCCCGAGAAAAAATACCTTTTACATGACAGACGCATAGCAATGCAAAAATGCAGTGACCTTGTAGCGCGGAGCACATGCTGGAGACAGTTTGATAAGGCCCTCTCTGCCTATATTGTAGCACTGGAGGAAATGGAGCCTGGGGGCTGCAGGATACTGTTCCACAACCCTGGCTCTCCTGTTGGCTTTTTACACGCATGCAGCCCCTCACATCCCCACACCCAACCACACAGCAAGACCATTTTCTTACACATTGGTGAACATGGCTTGTTTTTCACACACCAACGTTGTGAACATACTGTACTGCTGAAGGCCTGCATTTGGACTCACTTTTTCTGCTCAAGTATGAATATCCTGTTCCAGATAAGAAAACCATATTGGCTATAGGGCATTAAGGTGGGATGTAGTAAGCACTTTAAAGGTACATGCCTTGATTGTGTTAGCTCACTCAGAATCACATATTTTCTCCTCAGCTTGCGGTTTCTGTTTGAAACAAACAGAAACGACTGTAGGGGGAGGGGTAGAGAACGCACGTGTTCCGTGGGGGTGTAGAGAGGAGCACCGGTCAGGTGCAGCAGGGGCATGCACTTTCGTACTGTCATTTCAAACAAACAAAAAAACCTGTTTGTATCGCTGGTTTCAATCACGCAGGCAATTCCAGACAGAAGTATAGCCTACTTTTAAAATAGAACTACATGTAAGGTTTTGGTCTTTCAGAGAGATCATTACTGCAGTTGTCGTGTGAGATGTGGGTAGAGTCACAGCAGCACCTGGTGAGGGAAGACAAAGGGGAGAATAGAGAGAGCGCAAGAGTGGCAATGGACAGCAGATGGAGAAGAGATCACGCACAAGGCCGGAGGAATGTATGTACTGTATAAACCTCTACCCACTTACTGACCTGCCACCCACTGACGGGTTCCTCAAACACACACACATACAGCAGTGGCATGTGAATGCACTGCATTCACATGCACACACTCCATTGGCACACACTCCATTGGCCTCACCTCTAGATCTGAATTCCTCATGTCAGATCATGTTGGTGAATTTCATACAGTATATTGTCTCCCAGGAGCACTATACCCAACAGACAGTATACAGCACATGAAATATGTCTGACTGCTAAGATCATCTTCAGTGACAACATGTCATCAACTGTCCATTAATTGTAGGACTGCTTAACTGCAAAAAAAGAGATAAGACAAGATAAGAACAGAACAGAACAGAAGAGATCTGAAGAGAATTGTGTCCTAAATTAGTTCACATTAACCTCTGTTTTAACGTGAATTATTTCAGATATTTTGTTTTCATAGAGAATGTAACAGAAGAAATGTGAAGTTCACGATTCAATCCGATTCAAGGTCGTGTTGACAATTTGTGAGCTATTTCACAGCAAACCAATAGAGGGCAATCCTGTCCAACAAAGGAATCTGGCAGAATGTTAACACCACAGCATTTTAGGAAACAGGGAACACTTTTGAGGATTGGGCTACTTTAATTAAAGTTTACATACCATGAGCGCTAATTTCTTAAAGGTACAATTAATCTATACTATACAACTAAAATGTTTTTTTTTTCATTTAAATACAAACATTTGTAAGAGTTTTTCATCACGCTGCGATAAATCGATGCACTTCTGTTGAGCTTCGTGACCTCATGCAATTACAAGTTTTATTGCTTGACCTAAAAATAGATACGACAGTACAGTAGCTAGTTGCTGGTGCATTCTTGTGCAAATCAAACCACACTGTGCCCACCCACTCGTCGAAAAGAACGAAAGAAAATACTGTATTTGCTGCTATTTAGACACATATAGGCTATTGGACCGGTTCCCACAAGTAGACTATTTTAATTAAGCCAGCAATTGGCCCTTAGGTGAATTTTCCCTATGCTACGCCTAAATTAAATGTAGGGTATTATTCATATTGTACCAGTAGACCTTTAGGTTTCCTAAATGAAAGCTTTCAATACCATGCAATGTAAAGGGGTATAATTTGATAGGCCTACTTGTGTTTGGCTATTCATTTATATGTGACATACATTTTTAATTATGTTAATTATGTTAATTTGATAACTTTTCCTTCTGGGTTAAGGAACAATTTATAATTTCTAGAATTTGTGCGCCGTTAGAAATACCTAGAAATTAGGTACGCTCAATATAAATTACACGCCATCTATATTTCAGTTTCACTGCAGTACACTATGGGGGTATAGTCTTTTCTAGAGGAAGCACGCGAGCATAAGGTAATTTGGGGGGAAAATATGACTTTGGAGTTGAAAACACTCATCGTAGCGTTTTTGCTGGGGCAGGATGAGTGAAAGTGTAGGTGAGGATGTGGGGTCTCTGAAACCACAGCAGGTATAGGCAAGAATGACAGCATTACCTCCCCCTGCACGTACGGACTTGACATCCTGTCTGACTAAATGTTCAGAGAGAGAGTGCCTGAAAAGGTAAGACAATAGGCCCTGTCTCACATCATCCCACTCCATCGCTCCTCGCCTTCGGACAAGAACTGTAAATGTGAGTATATCAGAATTAAGATATTTTGGCACAATATAGGCATATCATGATCAATAAAAACAACACGTAGGCCTATTGTAGAGATCAAGATATCGATCAATATTGGCATAATGTGATCGGAGAGAGATACAGGAGTATCTGAAATAACACACAAAATAGAACAGAACATAACGGAATAGATTAGAATAAAAAAATATTTCACATTCTATCACATTTTAGTTAGATATTTAGCCTATAAGCTTGGCCACATACTGTTCGTGTAACATATGAAAAGGAAACTAAATAGGCCCACCATACTTTAAAATCTTGTAATTTTTAATTGTCCTCTGGGAAACTTAAAATGAATAATATCTGTCAATTGGCAGAAAAATAAAATCAGGACACATTTGGAATGTATTAGCGCTGTCAAAAACTGTAAATAACGTCTTGTAATATGATTATCCTGCTAGTCAAATATCTAGAACTCTTTGAAATATTTGTCACCCAGTGATATTGAAATAGTCTAATATCGCGGCTACTTTAATATACTGTCAGCTTGTGTTATTGGAAGAGGGGGGTCGGCCATTACAGACTTGGCAGCTGCACTGAGCTGCAACACAGATACTTTGTGGGAGTCATGCTATCATAAAGCATCATGGCGGCTGTAGAGGACAGGGTATAAGCAAGACGGGGGCGAGACGCCACTCCGGTTTAACACTTGAACTAGATACATAAGCTAATGAGTTCATCCTATATGTAAAATGTTTTGCTATGGTGATATTTGAGTGGGGTACAACTGTCTTGCTAATTTGACATGTTATAGCAAATCCATTAGTCTTATTCCCACGCAAGTTTTGGTTTTACTTGACATTTACTCGATATGTTGTCATAAAGGCCTATATGCCAACGTATTCATATTACGTTTAGTTTATCAGTAAAACATAGGCTAATCTAAATTTCTGACATAAATATCAAAAACATTTTTGAAACATTTGGATAGTAACCTGATATCAGTTAAATGTTCTGGGGCTGTGCTTTTAATTTGTCTCTTTACATCTGTGACACAGGTTATAGGAAAAACGAAAAAACGGGGTGATATGAAACTGATCGAAAGACGAATGTTTTTGTTTCTATTTGAGATGCAAATAAGTTCTGCAGCCACATGCCTAATAACAAAAATTGCACGTTTTGACTGTTCGAAAATATAAAAAAATGTAGTCACCTAAATTATACCAATACCAACACCAAATTTGAAATTACCTTTTTCAGTAATGACCTATTTATATGCAGCTTTTTATATATAATATTTTATATGTAATATACCTTTATCTTGGTTTTTTATTAGACTTTTGCAACATTTTAAAAGTAGGCTATTGATGACTGAAATAATTAAATAAATATATGCATTATATGGACTGAATTTATTTTTGTTAAAATGTTCAAACAAGATAATATGTAAGCCTAATCCATTGTTTACTGTATAGCCTACTGAACTAAATGATGACCTAGTTTTGATACAGTAACCTATACCTACAGTCACCAAATTATTTAAGACCCTTTTTCTGCACGTTGTTAGACAATAAAACAACTTTCTGTCAAGTTAAAAGCGCGTTCAGAAACCGCGCAAAACTCACAATTAACTGGGTGTGCATGGAGCTCTGCCTCATATGTGTTGTTACAGTAATGGCCCGTTAGGCGACGCTGCAGACTTGCATTATGCAAAGGAGCTCTTTCCAGAACCAACACTGTAGCCTACACTGTAACACAGACTAGTGCACTGTTTGAATTGACAGAATATCAAGACACTGTAGCCTACATTTTGCAAATAAAGGGTGACCCGTCCCCTTTGTCATGTGGGTAAATCAATAGCCTGTAGGTTATAATGTAAGATGTTTTACGCCCTCTCCATATAACAGGCATTTTGTAGCCCATTATTCTTCTTCGTCAACTCCGTTAAAAATCCATATTCATTAGAATTTCCTCTATAATGTGTAATGTATAAAAAGCACTATCAACAAACAATAATAATTCGACCGTTCTCACACGGGATTATTGGCTCTGCGGTAGAGACACATTTTAAATAATTTTCAAACAAACCCGTAGTTTGAGCCTTAATTTAAATATTTATCGTTGAGCATCCTTTTATCCCCTATACTAGTGGCGTAGCCCACGTCAAACTAAGACAAGCTAACAATGTTTCGATAATTGTAGCCTGGCATAACGGCATAGCCTAAAAAATAACAATAAATATAAAAGCATAGGCTACATCTATAATGTGAATATTATACCATATTGCCTTAATATAAGGTAATTCAATTCATTATTTATAGTCTAGTCTAAATGTTTTTGTATTTGGGTTGTCTATACAGTAATTAAGCAATGAGTCTGCTTATTCAACATCCATTGAGTCATGAGATATCTTAGTTTAATTAATATATTTATATATAGGCCTACCTATTTACGCAAAATATGTTTTACTGTAATGTAACAGTTCATGTTTGTCCTCAAAGGATTACAACAAGTGTTAAATGTTTACTTTGCATTTCTTCACTATGCTGTTGATTTGAGGATGTTTCTTCTGGCTCTGACCTCAACATTTTTACTCTCACCACAGTGAAATAAAATGATTTAATGTGGTGGCTCTTACATGTGCCCTCCATTTTCGCAATGGGCTTTGGTTTCAAAAATTCTTGTAAGCTGCTCTAGTATCCAAGAGCACGTTTCAAAAGCGTGAACTGAAAAAAGATCATGGTTTCCCCTTCGCTATATTTTCCGGCGCTTCCAAATAATGTCTCCAAAAAAGGTAGGCTATAGGAGATGAGAAGTGTCAAAGAGGCAGGTTGAGCGGAACACAATTCTCTAGTCTCGAGTCGTAGTTGCTATCCAAACACAAATAAACAGAGAAGAACATTGGAGTTAATCACAGGCAGAAGGCGTGTCTGAGGGCGGGCTGCGCGCACCAGAGCCCCGAGCCCTGAAAAGTGAGGGACCTGTGCTCATTACGCGCACTCTAGCCCAACTCCGAGCGCTACACGGAACTCGCGCCGCTGTCTTCTGCAACTCCAAACAAGCGCACTTCGAGTACTTTTCTCGCTGCTTTTCGCGTCTTTGCAATATTGCGCCAAGTCCGCGATAACAGAGTGTGAATGTATGGCTACGTGAGAGTTTCATGGACGAACTTGGAAAACTTTTGCTGACGCTTTATTGGAGCTCGACGCCTTTAGTGATTGTGGATTACTGATACACTGCAGGACTCTGCAGTGCGGGTGACCTTTGGCAGCTATTTATTGGGGGTAAGATTCAACCTCGAAGAGAGTATAGGCTACTGTCCGCAGCATGTTACATTGCTGAAATAGACAGCGGTCCAATATACTCACTACAAATATAGGCTCCATTCTTTGCAAAGAATATACCGTATAGCGTGTTTCGTATAAACTGTATAAACTACATGTATATAGGGAACATGGCAAGTTATTGCTATCAAAGTGTTGAAGAAGTCCAAAGGTTGACAGCAGTATAGACTGAACAAAGCTGTTAGGAGTAAAGAACGGTAACTTGGGGTACCTTGAGTTCACTTGTGTTGCACCTGTACAAAACACAAACTCTCATCAGTACAGGGAAAGGTTGACTACTATAGAATCAGAAGTGTATGCTTAAAAGTAACTTTGGTAACTAAAAACACCTGACTTCTAACTGGAACACCAAGCCCCAACTCAAATGGCACGGCAATCATTCTTTTACCTTCTCAATGTGTGAATAATGTCTTAATCTCCATAAAGTTTCCAACTATATCATGATCTCGTACATTAAAACAACTGCTAGGCTATAGTAGCCTACCATGTTCTCAAAAAATACATAAAAAAAGATTTTCTTTCCGTTAGAAAACAAACTATTCGCCTCATACACAATGTGGCGACGCATGCCTTTGCTTTGCTGGCTTAGTGCCACTATTGCTCTCACTATTCCGGAGACCTGAACTTCTGTGTGGGAAAACATAACTTTTCACCCGGGCAATGAGCGCCCCATTCACATGTTAACATAATTAGGACGACTTTTAAGCTCAGCTCCCTTATAGTGCGTCATGGTAACATCAATTGTAGATCCCTTTTTGTTCAGAAATATTTAAATAAATCTTAAGATTTTACCATAGGGACATTTTTTGCAGGATGCATAATGAACTGTGCTAAAACCGAAACCAGCAAGTATACTATAATTAGGCAATTTTTTTAATAAAGTGGAGGCTCTCTGAAAGATCTAATGGATAGACTAAATAGGCAAAACGCGTGTATTTTTAGGAGAAAAAAACATTTTTATTGGGGTTGAAATCTGTTTTGTCATAGCTGTGTGGGAATATATCATGTATCAATGTATCAAAATTTACAAATCGCCTGTTTTAAAATGCAGTGAATTATCTAATATGCCTTTACATTGATAACATGGTTATCAGTGTAAAATACATTTCCACCCTGTCACAGGCGATAATAATCTTTCATTGAATTAATTGCCTAGCGAAGTTAGAATTTACATAAATAAACACTATATTCAAAGCTTTTGTCAGTTCTTTCTGTCTGAAACCGTAAACGGCATGCTTTATGCTTTGTATATCTGGGCTTCCAAAAATCTGTTAACGAAAAAGAAATACTATTCCAGTTAATAAAAGTATCAACTTTATTGTGGCTCGTATAACTGAATTATATATGCCTATTGATAATATATAATATTAGATAGCGCTGCTATCACATTTTAAAATAATTATGGGTTAAACGTGGGTCTCGTTGTTTGGAGTCCCGTGGCTATTACTATATGTAACCTTAACTTTTACGCAGAAAACTCATTCCTGTCTATCTTTCTGTCACCAAATAGGGTTGTTGTTGTGTCTTCAGCAAAGGCCTGCGCCTTGACGACCTTCGCCGAGATGGGGAGCAAAGCCCTACCCGCACCGATTCCCCTGCACCCGTCCCTCCAGCTGACCAACTACTCCTTCCTGCAGGCTGTCAACACGTTCCCCGCCGCCGTGGACCAGCTCCAGGGACTGTATGGCCTCAGCGCCGTGCAGACAATGCACATGAACCACTGGACGCTTGGTTATCCGCACATGCAAGGACTGAGGTCAACAATAACTGAGATGGCAGCTGCCCAGGGTCTGGTGGACCCCAGGTTCACCTTCCCTGCCTTACCATTCGCAGCGGCGGCGCAGCTCTTCCACCCAAAACAAGGTGCTGTTACGCACGTTATCCCCTCGCTGCACAAGGACAGGCCGAGGTTTGACTTTGCTAACCTCGCCATCGCTGCTACGCAGGAGGACCCACCGAAAGCTGCAGATCTGGCAAAGCTGACAGCGGGACTCGGGGGCACGATCTCTGAGCTGAGCAAGCTGTCCTCGGACAGAAAGCCCACTCGAGGCAGGCTTCCGTCCAAAACGAAAAAGGAATTTATTTGTAAGTTCTGTGGCAGGCATTTCACCAAGTCGTACAACCTCCTCATCCACGAGAGGACCCACACAGACGAGCGGCCTTATACCTGTGACATTTGCCACAAGGCCTTCAGAAGACAAGATCATCTAAGAGATCACAGGTAAGAAACACGCAGTGAGATTATTACCGCTTGTTGTGGCAGATATCAAAAAGACAATATACATTATTTCTCTCGAAACATCTCCCTCAAAATCGGTAATAGTATGGGGCAATCTATAATATCCTACTACATATTTTAAAATATTTTCTGACAGACATGTTACCCAACTTTTCTCCATGAGGGCGCCAAAGCACTTGTGTTTGGCATTTTATACCGGTATAAGAAAAAGAAACTGGTCGGAAAATACAAGGAGTGAAAGAGCTACAAACCAAACTGTGCACGAGGTTTAATCACGTTATCCTGTTTTACAGATACATCCACTCCAAGGAAAAGCCATTCAAATGTCAAGAATGTGGGAAAGGATTTTGTCAATCTCGAACTCTAGCCGTCCATAAAACCTTACATATGCAGGTAAGTTAATTGATCACAACAATAATAGACATACTGCTTGAAGTTGTCATGGATATCTGCAAACTGTGTGAGATATGTCTCGTGAAAATCACATTCCACCTGCTATGCAGGCTACAGTCTACTGCATGCATGGGGACATTGACAACTTTTCAGTGCGCACAAAGAATTGCATAAAATCGATGTGATCCAAACACACAAGAAAAATAAAAACATTGGCCTAATTAATTTATATGTACATGCATTTGACACATGATTAATTGTGATAAAATAATGAAATTAAAATGGATTGAAATAAATACATAATATACATATGCAATCAAAGGGAATAATCATTTGCTTGCTTTAAATCTAAACAGGAGTCTCCCCACAAATGCCCCACATGCGGAAGAACCTTTAATCAAAGAAGTAACCTGAAAACTCACCTTCTCACCCATACAGACATCAAGCCCTACAGCTGTGACCGCTGCGGAAAGGTGTTTCGGCGCAACTGTGACTTGCGACGGCACAGTTTAACGCACACCCCACATCAGGACTACTAGGCAAGATGGCTTGGCTGGACAGCTATACAAACAAACAAATAACAATGGACAAAATGGAAGAAGACAAGCCAGCAGTTTTTGGGGTTTTGTTTCGTTCAAAGACAATCTTGAAATCAGGACACTTTACAGTACTTTTCTTATAAATTGGATTGTTTGCACCTCATTCGAAGCGCAGTGGAGCATGCAGTGCCATCTTTGTGTCTGTATTACTTGTACATTTTACCATGTAAATAATGTTTTTATTTTTTATTTTTCTGACCTTGAAATGAAAAAGTTGTTAAAAGCCATAAGTTTAAAGTATGTTAAATTGTATTTTAGAAATAAAGCAAGTTAAATATTTTCATTGGTAAAGTTGCATTTTTTCCGGTTTTTCCAGTGGAACATTAAAAGCAATGTCCCAACATGAAAATGTGTCATACAAATTAACACAATAGACGCTCGAGCCTGTGGTGCTACTGGGGACTGGCAGATTGAGCAATAGAACAGCCTATATGAAGAAAGTATTCTAGGAAGTCAATATATAGACGCTTATTTCTACAACACTATAGGCCTATCATCAATCACCACAACATAACTTATGGGCTATACATTAATTAATTGCATGCAACAGTGTTAGTTTGGGGCCAACTTATATATATAGGCCTATATTTTTTTTTAAGTAGGCTACAATATAATGGGTAGACTATTTTATTAGTAGCTACATTTGCAATATAGACAGACACATTACGGTGGCATTAGAACAATTGAGCCAACAAGGGTTGCATATATCTTGTAAATGGGGTATTTTAATAATTATTGTCGGTGTTACTTATTCGGTGTTACTTATTCGCTATTTCACAATAACACAATATTAGACATTAGACTATTGTAAAAATGTATGCTATGGTAATTAGCCTTATGGGGTTACGTGTTACATATGGACTCAGAACATGCTGCACTTTTTTCTTCACCACACACTGACATCTTTACAAATTGCCCGCAAAAACTGTAAATGTTTGCTATTGCTTTTATTTTAATATATGTATTAGAAATATCACCCCGAAACATAAATGCCCAAGAAAAACAGCTATTAAATTGTCAGTGAAGGTGCAGACAAAATAAGTAGGCCTACCTCGTTTCTTTTCTTTTTTTGATATTGCTTTTATTTAAATATATGTATTGGAAATATCACCCCAAAACACAAAGGCCCAAAAAAAAAAAACAGCTATTATATTGTCTGTAACGATGCAGACAAAATAAGCACCTCTTTTCCTTTCTATCCTCATCCAACCGGCCTCTGTCGTGGCCTATTTAAGTGCTGCGACTGCATGACATTAACCTGGTTATGGAAAAACTATTTGGTGTAAAAAATCGTAACCTTAATTGTGTATAATAATATTTAAAACAAAAAACTTGAAAAAACAATTTATCTAACAAAAACAGACGGTAGGCATATAGTCTATACGTTTAATTCACCAAACATTTATTTTCTTTATATTCCCTACTACTCGGCTATTAAAATATCCAATGTTCCATCAAAATTACAGAAACATTTGTTTTTTAAGATTATTTGAAGGTTGATGATGCGAAAACACGTATGATCAAATATGATAGTATTATTAACAATATGAATAATAATATCACTAATAATGATAATACAATTTATAATTATATTTGGTATAGAATGAGTTTGAAAAAAATCGATCTAAGACAGGTATAATAAAGCATATTATGCTTATTCAAGATATTTCTATAAGTAATGACATATTTTAGGCCTGGATATATCCCTATAACCTACAATAGGCCCTACGTAATGGTTTGCGTAGTGATGTGTCTACACACAAACGCATAACTAAGTAGTATGTGTTACTATCATATATGCAATACTAAAGAGTAAAACAACAAAACGGTTATGAGTTTAAATAGGCTACCTTACCAAATATTGTGGACTCACATGTGCTAATATAGCCTACCCTATCTATTATTTTATCTTTAATATGATGAAATTCAAAAACACAGAATTATGAGGATTAAAAACTCAGCAGGCCTTAATTTGGCACCTAACATTAATCTGATCCTTAATGGAATTCTTTAAACGTTACGTTATTTTTCATTCATAAAGATCTGAAAGATAATAAATTATACGTTTAGCATACTCACCTTAATTTACATTTTTGACATTGATATTGACGACTTTATCTATATTTAGCCTGTAACGTTGTGCAACACATTGTTATAGTTAGGCTATAGTAAACAGTTCTGAAGTTAATTCTCTGTTAGTTAGAACCCACAGTGATAATTCATCATTTGTATTTTTCTAGTTGAATTATTACATCGTAACCGTTTATCTTAATAAATCATTATTAACGATTCATCAAAAGTAGAATGTTAATATAGGATATCATGCAGGTCAAGATAATTAATTCACTATTGGGAGCACAGTGTATTCCGTGGCGAAGGCAATATACGTTTATGTCATGCAAACACGCACATTTTCCACATTCCACATTTTCGTAGAGAAGCTATACTGTCACATGGTCACCTCAATAGCTTGGACTATGTGGACTGTGTCCTCAACGGGTTTATTCTGCTGGCTGAATCGAGCGAGTGCATTAACCGCAGTCATCTATTACCTCTGCATGACCATAGCACTTTTAAAATCTCTGAAACCTTGTCCCTTTTCCAAATGAAAAACGTAGGCTATGGGCCTAAATTATCTTTTAGATCTGATTTTATGCGTGCGGCACGTGTCATAGCTGGCCTCATTGTGCCATTGGGACTGCACATGTATTGACTATTATAAATTAATCGATTGTTATATTGTTATACACGTTTCCTAATTTAAGTTCATAAAGCAGTACCATAATAATCATACTTGTAGGTTATCACGTTGTTGCCAAAAAACAAAACAAAAAAACAGAGACCATGATTTTATGTTGTCTCCTGAGAGACTGTCTTGACTATCTAGTGTAACCGAAGAATAATAAAATCTGAAGGAATTAGGTTTTTAATATAATCTGTCGGTCCATTAATTGCAGGAGAAATTAATTTGGAAGAATCGCCTGAAAAAATATGTCCAAAATTGATCATATTTGTCACCTGTCCTTGGTAAAGGGCCAAGAATATACAGGGCAATTGTGGATAATCGATCTAAGAATTTTTAAAATGTATTTGTATAGCTAACCAACTTGTGTAACTAACTAATTTTACGTTTTATTTTTCCAAATTAAAGACTGCTTTTATTCAATGTTAAGATTGGGCCATTGTCTTTTTGAGATTGATTTAATGCACCGTCTTGACTCCGCGACGTTATATCACTGACAGGCAAATGGTTTGTTATTTTGAGATTTTTCAGAGGTAGTGTAAACTTGTCCTGTTCTATTAGAATTTCATAGAATTATGCCTCGAGCTGTCTCGGTCTGAGTGGACGAAATTGTTATTGTTGTAATTATGATATATATTTTCAAAACGTGTAGCCCTGTGTTTTGTTGTTACATAGTCTTTCATAGCCTAGCCTACTGTTTAAAGAAAAAGTACACACTAACAATCCAATTTAGAACTCCTCGCCCACGAAAGGGGAGTCTCCAGTGCTAAATAAGGGTTGAAGGCGGGGGAGGAAATGACGGCATGCTAGTAAGGCCACGCGGAAGTGTGTAGATGTTTACTGATGACGTTTTGCTGAAAGCATTGAGGACTGTGGCTAACTTCAGCTAACGGAATGAATTTGTTTTTGTAAACTTGGAATTCAAGAAGTAGCGGCAGAAAAGCCGCTGTGGCAAAGTAAGCTGACCCGCTTTCTCTGAGCAAATGTTATCTTTGGTTGCTGGTTAAAGGGAAGATATCTCTCTAGCAGTTAGCTTAGCATCTGCTGCTGTGTTCAAAAGCACAGCACTGTTAGCCTACCTTTGCTGTTTGTCATAATAACACTGTAATAGTCGACTGCCACTTTATTTCAACTGCTCGATTAAAAATGACCTTTCGTAACACTAAACAAGGTTGCTTATTAACGAATTTCGACTACTGGGGTAAAACATCTGCATCCAACTAACGTTAGCCAGTTAGCATATTTAGCTATATACTGCCAAATATTGTAAGTCTGAGCCTCTGTTTACCCTAAACTAAAAAATAATGTACAGCTTCACATATTTACATACAGTACAATATTAAGTCTGTTTACACTACACGGTGTGTTCCGCTTAAGAGGCGCGGGTCTCTTGTCTGCGCGGGTCTCTGGTAATTTGTACACAGTACTGTATGTTGTAAAATAACTATGCAAAGCTAAATTCACAAGATCATAATCTCCTTACATACGACAAGGATCTCACTGTTAAAATTACAAGGATAAAACCAACATCATGTAAATATATGTTGACAGTAAAACACAACAATAGATCCTTAGTGGAATATCACAACATGAGTTAAACTGCTGTTTCATTTTAATTAGGTCGACAGATATAATAATAGTTGAATGTATATGACACTCTGAAAGACCTGATGTCTGTTAAGTCATGTTTAATTAATTTTCTTATTTAATGATTTACAATTTTTAATTTCAGGACAGCGACAGGATGTTGGAGTCTTATGTCACCCCGCTCCTTATGAGCTATGTGAACAAATACATCAAGAATCTGAAGCCTTCTGACCTCCAGCTGTCTCTTTGGGGTGGAGATGTAGTGCTCAGCAAACTGGATTTAAAGCTAGATGTCCTGGAGCAGGTATGTGATATTTAGATTTTAGCTACTTAAAGCAGCAGCGTGTAAGATCTGTTATCTTCACATGAATTGCAAAATGCGTAAAGCCTCCTGTTTTGGGTGGGGGACATATCCATATGTAGTGTAAACATGCTTACCACCTGAGCAGAAATTTGCCAACAAATTTTGCAAAGCCATATTGTTTGCATGCAAAAAAACAAGAATGTACATATGCCCAATTGTTTTTGGGCATATGTACATACAGTATGTACCCATCTTAATACCTTACTCATGTCATTATTACCTGGGGTGACTTCAGCATGTGTTAAATCAGAATTAGCAAGATGCAGTTCTTTTCTTTTGTTGTTCTAAGTACTGTCTGTGAGAAGTTCAGGGTGACTGTCTGATGTGGGGGGAAAACAATCCAGAATGACATAGGCCACTTGTTTTTTGCCGTACTGACCAGACAGGCTTGCAGAGGAGTTTTTGTTAAATATTTGGACAAAGGACAAAAATACTGTAGTTGCCATCACTTGATTGCTTGTTAGCATTCTGAAGTGATTCATTCTTTTTAGTGTTCCTTTAGTCTGTCAGTTATGTAAAGGTTAGCATTGTTAACAAAAATGTATATTAATATTTGGCACACCTCAATAGGAATCTGGAAAGATGTGTGCTGCAATTGTGTATTTTTCCACTTAGACTTAACTGTGCTATATTGTCTTAACCAGAATCAAAGTAGAACCACAGCTATGTTGCGTAGCCACACACTCACACGGTATCTTTACTGTCAAGTCCTTTTTGAAGAAGTTTGATAGATTTACTTGGATATTTTCCACTGTAATGTTATTTTGACACAGTCCGTTTTTTACAATTGTAATGTCTGGATTGGATCAAAACTGAAAGACGTTTCTCTTCTCTTGACTGGGTTCTGACTGCTTCTGAAGAGCAGACCAAAACACTACCTAACCCAGAAGAGATTGTGATGAAAGTTCTTATTGGAAGCAGCTTTAGGCCAACTGACAGTGGGGATTCTGGCTGGATTTGGATGTTTAACGCTGTGTCGAAACCTTGGCAGCTACCCTGTCTTTTGTAGTTGGCTTCATTGTATTGAACGTGGACAATAATCTATGTGCATATAGGTAATTAGACATATTAGAAAGAGGAGTAAGGTTTAAGTAACACAGTGTTGTGTTTATCATGGGTATATATTGTAAATTCATGATCGCCTATCCTCAGAAATATGTTTGATTATTAGATTTTGGCTCACTGCTATTGTAGAGACACGTGAAGCCCGTGTGTAGGCAGCCTGGTTTCACGGGACTCATTTTCTCACAGAGTAGTTCAAGATGCAGAACAATGATTTCTCAGCCTTGGAGTAAATCGTTCTGATTTTGTTATAGGCGTAGCAAATTAGAAAGCTGTAGCCATTGTTTTTCCTCCCCTCTCATCTTTACATTTTATTTACGACAAACCCTAAGTGTTCTTGATGCCTTTATAACATTGTCTGTGTCACAGATGTAGCACTACAGACAGTGGTATAGTTTTCTTTTGGACTAAATATTCCCATCCAAACGTCTATGTGTATTACAGGAGTTAAAGCTGCCCTTCACGTTCATGAGTGGCCACATTCATGAGCTGCGCATTCATGTACCGTGGACCAAGCTGGGCTCAGAGGCTGTGGTGATCACTATCAACACCATGGAGTGTATCCTCAAGCTGAGAGATGGAGCTCAGGTTAGTGGACTCACCAAGGCCTCTTTTATTCCTAGATCTCTTTATTCATAACTGCAGGTTAATTGGTTTCAGACTCGTAAAACCCTCCCTAATGCATGCACATGATGAGGGTTGCAAGCTATGAGTATATAGTGGTGGGAATGGGCAAGGGGTGGTATTTTATTTAAGTCACACTGAAAGTCACACACAGCCATGTTGTCACCATTCTGTTTTGGTGCAGCGTGGCAGGGTTTTATACTTGACAAATTTGACAAGTAGCAGTTGCTTTTATCTCTCTGATCAGTGCTTAATTAGGGCTCATGAGTTAGGTCTGATGAGGAATTCCCTGGAGAAAATAGGAAAATGTGTGATGTCATGCCTTCCACATAGTGATTTGTATTTTAAACTACATTTTCAAAAGCTTCTGGAAAAAAAAGCACATTGGCAAGTGCAGTAAAGACAGTTTACAATGAGGACCACATTTAGGAGTTTGGGGATAAAAGTGTGCCGTCATTCATATTACCAGTATTAACCATTTGCAAATGCTCTTTCAAATGTATCAAGAGAGGCATCTGACATAATTTTTTATACCAGATGGATTCCAGGATAAAGTAGTAGTAGCAGTATTTCTTTCATTTTTTTCTCCTTGATTAAAAAAAATCCTACATTATAAACCCAAAGGTCTCAGACAGCTTCATTGACCACTGATGATAAATATTCAGGGAATTCAATACCTTAAGGCCCCTCTGACTCGTGGTTGGACCACTGCTATTTTACCACTCATCCATCTTTGTCTTTGGCAAGTCACTAGTCTCTCGCCGTGAACAAACCTTGTTATGAATGAATCTCCTGATTGCATTCAGAAGCAAGTCAGGATTGTTTCACATCCCTGTCAACTTAAGCTGTTCATGCAACATGAGTGTAATTTCGTCCCTGTTTGCTGATAAGTGTAAAAAAAAAAAAACTTCTTTGAGCTTTTCCATGTACCTACGGGGACATAAATCTGAGAACAATTATCCCAAAAGCAATATTTCTTTTATTGTGTTTAGGTTTGATCATAAATATTAGTATGGCGTATGAGAGACATTTTCTTAGATTTATTTTTGCAGAAGAGCCTGGTCCTACCTGTGCCACCCATGCAGTTTTCCAAAATGAAAGTGCTCGCCTGCATGGGAAGGTGGACGTTTCAAGGCCAGATGTCCAAGAAGAAACACATTTCAAGGGAAGTCAATTACAGCTAATTATATAGACTGCGGCAAAAAGATTTGTAACACATGAGCCTGAGCTGCCCAGAACTAATGGTAAATATCATACTATGCAGATGGCTACTGCTCAACTGATCGGGTTTCTGGTTGGATGGAAATTTTTACTTGTTTTTTATCCTTCGAACACAGCTTAAGGTCTCGATGAACTCGTGTAACTCACAAACTCTCAAAACAAGTATTTATTACAGATGTTTTCCCAAAATCTCCCGGTCAAGAACGTTTTTTTTTTGTGGAAAATGCAATTGACATTTGGACAAATTATTCCATGGTATATACACCCGTGAGACCCAATTTGGAGTGAAGCCAGATTTGCAGCAGGAATTTAAATAAGTCGCTGCGTGTCCGCCTCTTAACTCCTGTTCTTAAGTCAAGAAAATGCTGACAATTTTCATATAAACTTTAGGTTTATATGATTTTATTTATTGTCTAATATAATACATTTAGTCCAAGATTTATTGTATTCAAACATTTGAGTATTTTCCATGTAATCGCAAAAACGGAAATCCTCACTGCTGACTTGGGTCCGGTCAAGGGACATTTCATGGGCCAAAAAGGGGAAATTTCCTATGGGCCTTATTCGGTCACCATGGTTGTATAACTCAGAGGTTTTATATTCTGTTCATGTACACATCCGGTGCATATCCATTGTTTAATCAGGTACTTGCAGGTTGATGCATGAGGTTTGGCTTTGACGTATATACTGTAGAACTTGGATCATGCTAGTTCTCCCTTGAGTAATTTGTTTGATGGGTCACAGGATCTTTTATAAAGGAAAGGGGAAAAAAAAGAAGAGATCTGTGTATGGAAAATCTTACACCTAAAGTTTAATAGATTAACTAGTGTTTCTCTTTGGAGACAGGAACTTTCTGGTGGGCCTCATGCAACTAAAGTGTGGAAATGGTAAATGATATCATTAATATGGTTTGTTTTCATAATTACAGTTAAAGCCCGAGGACCGGCCTGTAAAACATCCGTGCGTCTTTTGAAGTTCATTAAGGGTTGTGTAATTTGACCGGAATTATTTGGAGCTTTTAACATTTGTGTTTCTCCCGCGAGAGAGGAACTGGCTAATATTAGGGATATTCAGAGTACCCAATAGAGCCCATCTGCAAGGCAGTGCACAATTATAGTTTCGAGCAAATGTGGAAATTTGAGCGTTTTGCACCAGTTGGAGATTACAGCTCCCGCTGACAGTGTAATTGCTTAGAATCGGTTGTAATGAGGACTTTTGGTGCAGAAATGTTGTCAGGTCATCTTTGACCTTTTATTTTACAAACTAGACATGATTAGCAAACAAAATAATTATGTTTTTATTGTTTGTTATGGTGATCCTGTGATCCTAAAATTGCTATTTATGAAGCAGGCTCAAATTGTATAGATTGTATATTGTACTATTACATTTGTATCTGGCTAATTTCACATTTGTGCCTGTACGAATTATGTCAATGCCTAAGAGATTTGTAAAAGATATGTAACAGAAGCTTGGTCATGAAAGGGTTTTGATACGTGTTCTGTTTGATCTCAACTCATTGTAAACTAAACAGAATAAAATGGTTAAGAAGCGATCAGGATAAAACAATGGAATTCCTTGTACAGAGTTCCTATGGCAACCAGAGTTATTAGTAGTCCGCATGGAAGTAGTTAGCAGCAGCCTACAATGTTACCAGTGCCAGATCAAGCTATTTGTATCCGGAAGAACGTTTACTTGATTTCCTGTATTGAGTTTCTCACATTATGTGGTGTTGGAATTTAAAGTTTTCAATTTAGATGTGAGGGATTGTAACTGGCCTGTGGGGTGACGCTGAGCACTTGGTTTTAAGCATCACTGCCTTTAAACCTCACAGAACATTTTCAGAATTAATTCTGTGGCTATTTTTTGAATTTATATTTACAGCTAGTTGTAGTACATCATATGAGCTGTAATTGGCAGGAGTTAACCCAGTGCTTAATGAAAGACCCGTTAACATTGATGTAATAGAACAAAATTTGGGGCACCTTTTTTTTTTTCCATTTAAATTCCCGGTAAACTGTTTCAGATGTTGAAGATGAGGTGCGATCAGCAAAGGCAAAGAGAAACAGGCTGGACAGCAGTTACGCTGGATCATAATGCTCCCAGGCGCTTTCTCTTTTTTACGAGAAAAAGATAAGGGCTTGGGTTTACCAAGGAGCTCCTTTTGGGTTTGGCTCGGCCTGTTGCTTGATCTGGGAGTTTTATGGCTGGTGAGAGCATTTACTCCTGATGTGGAGATTTTGATTGATGCATTGCCTCAAGATGATTTGGGGAGGTGCCTTTGAGACTTGTTGGTTTGGCATGCACTCTCGACGAGGCCCTTTCTTCTGTTAGATTCCTTCCAAACTATTTTTAGGGCTTCACACCACCAACCCTCATTGCTCCTAAATAATGGATAATGCATGTGATTTAGGGAACCCCTTTTTCCATTCTTAATGACTTCTCAAAACCCATAAGTTATTATTCCACCACTGTATTTACCACCTACCTGGCTAAGGGTTACTAGTTTAAACAGTTCAATGAGCACTATGCATTATATCACTGGAGCTCATCCATGACATTTGAATAACTGCAACTCCAGTATCAAATTCATACATAGTGCTCATGATACGCTTGGCAATGCTGTGACCTCAAATGACTCTTCACCATTGACTCCCTCCTGCAGCTACTGTATTGGGGATGCTACTGCTGTACCAGCTGTGGTTTCCCACCCAGGAGTTGAATCCACAATCCGCTGTTTAAGAAAACCAGAATGTATGGGCCGCTCCCAGCTTCTGTCTGTCAGTGTATGGGGCCTTGTGGTAGACCTTTCTAGTTATGCTTTATTTTCTGGTTTGAATAGAGGGACTGGTATTCCTCCAAATGGTATATAGCGACAATGGAACATTTCAAGGAAGACACAGTAGATCAAATTTGAAAGGTTGTAATTTGTTATTGTGTAATATTTTATTTTGCTTTTCCTGATTTATACTTGACCAGTTATTTACTTATATTCCAAGGTTAACCATCTTAATTATACATACATGCATGCAATCAAATGTCAGTCTTTCTACTGTATTTTCCTCTGGCAGAAGCAGCCCCAATCTTGCAATGCCCACAGTACTATCATCTGTCAGAAAAAACAAAGGGGAACCAGTAGAAGAAAACAGTCCATGGAAGTTTGTAATCAGATCGGACAAACTGGGTAATCTCTGTCCCAATGCCATCCGGACATTTTGCCTTTGATTCCTCCGGTTCGCAAGGGAGCAAATGGATTACAGAGCTTCCACTATAAAGCCGTCTGATCAGAAGCTCTGCTGGGCCTCTTCTTCAGGACTGAGGAAGCAAAGGGTGAAGACACGCAGCTTTGGGGCGTCTCTTAATTCTTGAGTCCAACCTCCTGTTGTTGTAACAAAATCTGTCTCTGACTGTAAATGATAAAAAGACAGCGATGACTCCTCAGGCAGGTTGGAAGCCAGAGCAAGTGGTTTTGATTAGAGGCCAGGTGGACAGAGAAAAGGCAAAGAAAACATAGGATGCAACGGAAAAGAAAGACGTATAGAAAGAATGGATAACCTTGGTAACTACCTAAGCATGCTTATGTGCTATCCGCCCTTTTTGGTTTGGTGTTTAAGTGGCATCTCTGTGGCTATGTATGTTAGTGCTCAAGATTGTTTATATTGTGTCAGGCCTTCAGGTAAACTTCTCCTGAAAGGCCACCCCCTCTGTTTGTTTTATGACCTCTCCATACCCCTGCCCGCTAACACTCGACACGTTCCATATGGACATAGAATAGCAAAGGGCGGTGAATTGACCTAGCTTTTTTTATTTGACACTGAACACTGGCTGGCGGATGGCCATGGTGGATGAGCGAGACTCAAAATAGGATTATGGTAATCTGTTTTGTTCCCCCCATCATCTCCTTGAAATGTCCAACTTTAGCCGTTTCTTATCCGAGTGACCTATCACACTGGTCTCAGCCTGGCATTCCATCTTGATTTGAAGCATCTGTAGAGGGTCATTTCTGCTGAAGGCCTTGCAACCAGTCACCGCTGCCTGTGAGTCAGCCAGGCTACATAACCCACTGCCGTTGACTGCTTTGTCTTTGAGGTTTGATAGAGGTTTGCGTTCCTGGTGGGCTGAGGTTTCTTTAGCTCCGCAGACAGTGCTCAGACACAGGAAAGCTATACGGGGAGGGGTTAAACCCAGCAGCTTCCTGCATTCACTGAGTCAAGTGGTGATCAATACACTGTGGGCAGGATGCTTTAGCCTCTCAGCCTAATCCCTGCTCTCAGGCCATCCGGACTACTGCCATCCCTCAGTGGAGGCTATTAGCTGCTCGGTGCTGCTGGTGATATTGCAGTCGAGGGAGGGATCGCATTGCAATTAGGAATAAGGTTCACTTTAATAGGCCTGTCTGCACACAGCAATTTGGGAAGACATTCTTTAGCAAATAAGAACACCATTCACAGTATTGGGCTAGATAAATTAATACTGTACAATAAAACAGGCATTTCAGGGAGTTGGGATGTGAGCCCAGCACATAGAATACCATACAAACAGAATGTTAGTGGTATCCATTAACAGTCTTAAAAACAAGCTGTTGGTGCATTTTTTACCAAGATTTAAACCAGCACTGACTTTCTAAAATTAGTTCAAAAGATGGGAAAAATTTCTGTGTATATGTAGGGGCAACAGGTTTTGATTTTGTTTATGTGGCCTGTACACTTATACATAGTTGGCCCTTTTTTTCCGCCATCACACTTCTCTTCATGTCATCGTCCATTACTACTTTTATAGGGACGGATACAACTGACATTTTCTACAACTTTGGGTGAAACAGAAAGCTATTAAAAGGAGTAACACGGTAACTGGGAGCCCCTGTGTGTAATTCCTTGGTCGAGAAAGGTAGGCCTGTGCGACTCCCTGTTACACAAACTGTGGGTGGTCCGTGTTTTATGTCTCGGTGTGAGTGCGTGCTCCATTTAGCAGACTCTCACCCCTTTGACCTATGAATGATTCCACTCTTATTATAGAAATAATGACGCCATATAAGGCACGGTGCTTTCAGCCAGTAAAACCAGTTATGCAGAGCTAGCAAAACAGACGAAAGCCACTCAGGTTTTGCAAAAATCGTCTGTTTTGTAGCCATTAAATACTATTTAAACACATTTGGATGCCTGGCCTTTTATCTCTGTTTAAATGCAGAGCAGAGGAATGCAGTTCTAGTAGTTTTCAAATGGATTACTTTTAGTCTGTGTGTGTCAGAATCGACTTTCCCCATTGTGTGGTGTAGTTGGTAGTGTTTGCTTTTATCTTGGCCAGCCAAGGCCCCTGGAAGAGAAGAAGAATGTATTATGAATAATTGCACAACATGTCACTCTCCGTGGTGGGAGGGAAGAAAAAGATTGTGTGTAGAAGGCATATGGTTAGCCGGCAAGATAATAAACATGGCACACATGAAGGAGGGTTGACATCGACCACAAGGCTTCTTTAAAATGACCAACATGATAAGAATTTCCACGTGTTATAATTGAGCCGTAATTGCTTCAAAATTCTGGTGAAAGCGTAGAGACGGTTATAATTAACAGCTGAGAGATGTCAAGGAGAGCACAGGGCCGCCCCCTGGCTTCTGTGCCTGGGGGCGGCTCGAACGTTGCATGGCTTTGTGATGCACAATTCAGCCCCCCCCCCCTCACACTGTTTTTCACCTTCCCTCGTTTCCTTTTTTTTCCTGCTTTGCTCCCTTGTCTCTTTGTAC
>JAODLI010000008.1:802606-825245 GCA_027575585.1 Percopsis omiscomaycus | reverse complement strand
GGGGGTTTAGGTTTAGGGGTCTGGCACTGCGGTGGGAGCCAGCGAGTTTCTCACAGCTCTTGGGGAAGTTAAAGGCAGGGCAATTAACAGACTCAGCCAGTAGGAACCGCACCAGCAGGGCTTCACTGTGTCAGGTGACACTAGCAAGCGTGCACACAGAGGACACTCGAAGCGTGACCTTTGTCATACTTACAGTTCTCAGACTTGTCCCAAAACCTTGTTTCCACATACGTGTGTCCGATGGTTCCAAATGCATGTAACCGCACAAAGGTATTTTAAAACCTCCCGTTTGAGGTGGATAATTTCATAGGTGTAAACGTTCCTAATTCCTGGGCAGAGTTAGCGGTCGCCTCCAATCACCATGAAATTCCTTGTTTGAGAAGAATTGCTTCCCATTATTCTGTTTGGATTTGAAATGAGAGCACATGCACTCTTCCCCCCCTGAGTCCCAATGTATGTGTGGGGGTGTGGTGACCCTGTGGTGCTTGCTCTGCCTCCTATTGGCCAGATAATACACACTCCTTCTTTTAATTAATAATTAAATAAATAAGAACATTCAATATGTAGGGAATATCCTACCACCCCTCAGGGGGTGTTGGCGCTCTCTTTGTGAACTATTGTTTTTGAGAAACAACATTGCTACATTCTTTCAAGCGTACAGCCAGACATCACACAGTAGAACTGACAACTGAGTAGAAAGACAGGAAGACAGACAGGAACGGGGATTACGCAAAAGGCTTCGCTTTGACCTCTTCTTGTTCTTATGAAGTGTATTTCTTCCTTTCTTCTGAAACCGCTGTGATCGGTCCCAGTGACAGACGGAGTGAAAAATTGCTTCTCCGAGCCTTTGCTCCGTCGTCACATACTTATCCCCTTATTGTTATGGCGGCAGGTCCCCTGCCTGCGAATTCTGTAGTTCTGCTTGTTTTGTGTGCTGAGGCCTCATTTGTCTTCAGAGTCACCGTCGGACCTCACACGGACATCCTCCGTGTCGTTTTCCCAGAAGTGAACCAAGAGTCACGCTGGGATGACGAAGGTTTAACCCGCTAGATAGTTACAGTGATTGGCAGTCGAGGGTTTTAAACCACAAGGATTCTGGCTTCATGCGCATGTACAGTATATGATACAGTATGTGCTACTGTACCATACACAGGGCTGTATAAATAAATATATCAACGATTATGCTTGCCTTGCATTCCAAGTGCCTTTTAAATTTAGTGCAATATGCCGTCTTAACATATATTATAGTTAAACAGTAAAGAAACATTTTGTATAATCTGCCCACTGCGCTATCTATTTTAAATGGCTGCCTATGCCTACTCCTGGGAACTGGACTGGAGCTGGAACTTCTTTTTCCAACTCTCTTTCCGCCTATTTACTGTATTTCTTCTCTTCATTTCTCATCTAGGACTTGTTTATGATGATGCCAGACACCCTGTTTCATATTCTGCTGCTTGGTATTCATCTTGTTTATGGCATCTTAGTTTCCACTCTTACTCATGAGCAAGGCGATGAGTGTTATAAGACAATTCTGTTGTAGTTCCATCACGTCATGCCATCTCACACACACACACACACACACACACACACACACTCACTCTCTTTCTGCCGAGTCACTTAATGCCCATTCAGCCAGCACCAGTTAAATTGAGCAAACATTTACTTTTAACAATAAAACTGGCTAGCAGGAGGAATCCCCTAGCCAATATAAGTGTTTCCTCTGTCACCCTGCACTCTGACTGAACTGTGATGGATGTTTGTGGAGCACAGTGAGGATGAAGAGAGACTTTCATATAACGCCTATTAATGCCTCAGTTTGGCCTACTGGGACTGGCTCGTGCGGTCGCGGAATTGGATTAAAATTTATAGAAATACCAAGTCGGGCTTCGGTTGACTTCTATTTGAACTCATTACACTCAGTTCTGCGTGAATGATGTCTTTTGATGTATTTGATGTATGATGTATTTTTTATTTTTCTTCATGAGCCCAATACGTGGTGTTACCTGAAAATCCATCCCTGACACATTTGGATTTGAATATATCCTGTCTGTTTAAAATTACTTTTTTTCCCCATCTCTGCCAGGCTTGACTTCTTGTTTCAGATTTTCCGATTACTGCCACATGGTAATCCATATTTAATTTAAAAAAATAATACTTTTAGCGTTTAAATTAATTTAGCATTTCATGATTCACGTTTTCCTGTACTTGCCACAACCGAATAACAAAAAAATGCAATGTTCTGCATGCATTTCAATCATTTCTGCCTCTAACAACTTTGTTGAAATGTTCATAAGCAAAGGAAAACTAATATTAATTGGAACTTTATTGGCTTACACGTCATGCTTCAAAAACAGATGAATGTATAATATAAATCTCTCTAAATGTATGTAACGCTGTTTTCGCTCTTTTTTCCTTAGTAGTCTCACTTGAAAGCTTTAACAGTGTTTTTTTTAAATAGTGTACACTTACTTGTAATATTGATTTCAAATGGATTATATTAAAATGTAAAAGCTCTGTTTAAATAGATTTTTAAAGTGCCTTACTTTGTAATTGAATGACATCATGTATGCACACGCAAGTCTTGCTTATTTAACTTGTGCTTGATGTTCATTATAGTTAAAATGATGAATGTGACTTATTAATCACTGCATTTGGTGATTTGACACCGATGTGTTATTATTCACACTTTCTTTCTGCATGTTTCTCTGATTTATTTTGTTCCCCATTTTCTGTATAGGATAGTTCCGTCATCATTCCATTATGTCACTGCCGCTCACGCTCAAAAATACAGTACGCATTCATAACACACACATGCACGTTGTAGAACAGTATTTTTATACTGACCATGACATTGTACCTAGTAGCAGGTTTTTAATGTATGATCGTCTGTGTTCTGTGTGTTGGTGAAGTGTGAGCCAACCCCTGGCTTGCTGGAAGGGGCCGGGGGGGCGGTACAGTACCAACTGTTTTCCCCTAATGCTATACCTCAGCTTGTATTTCTCCATATAACATATATATAGCTTTACATATTGCCGGCTACAGGTGTCTGTGCTCTGTGTATGTTTTTAGGCATATAGCTTGAAGCAATGAAACTAATGAGACCACCTCTAAGATGTAGGAGAAACACAGAGCAGTCCAACACGGATCAGATAAACACAGATGGAGGCATTGTGGGAGCTTGTCGGGGGTTAGATTGTTGATGGTTGGTGCCCCTTGTGTGGAGACTGGCCTTCCACCCTAAGAGAGAAGTGGCCTTCTTGGTTGCACGTTGCCAGTTAAAGTCCTGAGAACCAGCCCAGGAACAACGCCTACTGTTGAAGTGTCCTTGAGCCAATCACCCCTGTGTTGTACTACAGGCTTCTGTAGCCAGAACCAGTGAGGTTGAGGAAGAGAAAGTGTTGAGTGGGTGGATTTATCCACTTCAGTCGCGTTGGCCAGGCCAGGTCAGGCTGGTTTCCCCGCTATGATTGAGGTGGTTCAGTCCATGGAAGCCTGGTAGCCTGGTTAGTGTCACCTGGTCAACCCAGGCCCTCCACCAGCCCCACCTCTGATCCTCTTTATGACAGTTCTATGCCCTCACACACACACACACACACACACCACTAGCAGCCTAGCCTCGTGGGTAGTGGCGTGACCTGAGGAGTGATTGAGTCCCTCCTGGCAGCACTCGACAGACCAGGGTAAACATCCGTGGTCCAGACCCAGACCCCTCCGTGGCTGCCCTCTGACCCCGCCGTCCAGAAGTATCCTCTTCTTCCTCGCAGCTTCGGCTCAGCTCCTTCTTCCTTATTTCCCATCCTCCACATCCGCCCGCACAGCGACCCCCCCCCCCCCCGCACCCTCCCGGTGCGTTAGGCAGGAATGTTAATGGAGCACGTTAGATGGGAACAGATTGCGGAGGTGACCGGGAGTAGCATCCAGAGCAGGCTCTGTTCACCCCTGAGCCCACCCCCCTTCCCCCACCCCTTGTCTCCCCTCCCCGGTGACACACTCCCCGGCCCAGGGAGAGTTATGGTCTCCTGGGTGAGGAGATCACCGTGCTACGGTTGCGCCCCCCGCACCCCCCGTGGGTCTCCCCAGCTCTCCCTGGTAACCTGAGCCCGACTGTGTCTGAACGCCAACGCAGGGCCCCGTTGGCCCGGGCCATCCTCAGCTCTCTCCCTGCTCTCTCACCTAACGCTCTCTCTGTGTCTCTCTATCACTTTCCTGTCACTGTCTTTACACTACTTAACCCCCGTTCAGGGAAGCCGTAACAGCAGATGTGATTTGGGAGACCATATAAGCGCTTTGACCATTTGGACAGTTGCAATAAATAAAATGTATACATGTAGAAACATTCAAAAATATATATATATATTGTCTTGGCGATATCGACAGACGGCCAATCTCCAAAACCAATCAGATTTAAGTGTGCGTGACCTTTTGACCTACCCTCTACGGGCGTGACACTGTCATAATGTTGTCAGGCATGGGTTTATGTCTATTCTTTTCCATTATATGTTCTTGCAAACATTAGTAAATAAACCTAGCTGATTTTCAAAACCCATGACAGCTACAAAGCCCACGCTGGCAAAAGGGGGCATTCATGTCAGGGTTGTGCTGTAATCTGTGATTTTATCCAGTTTTATCAGATTTTATCCAGTTTTATCAGAAGCATCAGCAGGGCTCTATGTGGATGCCTTTCGCTCCTCTGGGACTTTTCCCTGTTTTCATACGCAGAGGAATAACAAGGCCAAGAGTAGCGCAGCCCAAAACCAAAAGGGTGTCATTATGTCATGAGTCATAAGCACCCTATTTGACATCTAGATCATTTATGAGATCAGCGAGAGTGTGTGTGTGTGTGTGTGTGTGTGTTTAGGAGAGCGAAATAGAGCGTCTTGCTCATTACCGGAATTAATAAGGAAAACATTTTACCCTGAAATATGACCTGGTGTTTTGAAAGCTGCGGCTAATGTGTGTGTCTGTACCCATGGAGTGTATTAGCGTAATCACCTTTCACACTGAACAAACTGTCTGGGCGGGGAGGGAGGTTGGTCAGCGGGCCCCGGGGGGCGACGGGCTCACTCCGGAGGGGCTGCGCTGCTCAGCCAAGGTTGCCTGCTTCCCTCCAGGGCCGTGGGCCTTTTATGAGCCCCTTGTCAGCTCCCTCGGTTGACGGCACCGCCAGGTTCTGCCGGGCACGTCTGGCACGTCCAGGAGAGACAGTGAATGCCTCTGACATGCCAAGGCTATGCTCCCTCTTATTCAGGGTGTGTGTGTGGGTGTGTCCATATACACATATGTGCATTTGTATATGCCACAAGGATGGGTGTGTGTGTGTGTGTGTGTGTGTGTGTGTGTGTTCCATGTGTACACATGTGCGCTAACACATACACAGGCGTTATAGGTAGGACTTGCTCACTGATGTAAGCGCTTGTGAAGGCCTGGGGCCACAGCCAAGGCTCAGGAGGTTCTGGTGTCAAGATGTTCCCGATAACATTTCCGGCACTTTCCGACAGCGGGGAGGGGAGGGGGAGGGGGGGGGGGTAGAGTCAACCCTTAACCCTCCTACATCAGGAGGCACACTGGCCAGCCGCTAGCAGGCAGCTAATTTATCTGATTGAGGGCCAGATGAAAGCAGCGGGGGACACTTAGAGCTCCCCGTTGCAGTGTCCGGGAGCTAGGAGTGTGTGTGTGTGTGTGTGTGTTTCTGTGCTCAACTAGATGTTAAACTGGCACAGATGGCGAGAGGCTCTGCCGGTCGGTAGCAGCCAGAGGCTCCCGTCTGCATGGGGAACTTACAGTGTCCAGCAAGTGATCAGTGAAGACTGATTGAGCCTAGGCACTCTCATGCAAAGGACCCCCCCCCTTGCCCCCTCCTTTCCCACAACAGAGCACACACAGTGACCCATGATCAGGGTCTGGGGCACGCCTTCCGGCAGGGAAGTAGTTAGGGGTTGTTATAGACTTTCTCTGGATAAGGCCATTTGGGGCCCTTATCCAGAGTGAGATGGGTTTCTTCTAGAAAGAGAGACAGACCGACAAGCATTATAGCTGCTTTAAGTCACCACTTTATCCAAGTCACTTTACCTCCTAATGAAGGGAAAATGTCCATCAACCCCATTGTAGTGTTGCTTTTAACTGTAATGAAGGGATTTTTATTAGACACCAGGGCAATATTTTAGCTGTTATAACTGTCAGTGTATCCTTTCGTTCATAAAAATGATAATAAAAATGAAACTATAATAATGAAGCACTGATTGCAAAGTGTAGTTGAATATACTGCTAGCATGGATGATTTTAGGAGAGCAATTGGTGTGTGTGTGTGTGGTACCCTGACAGACACTGGGGTCGAAGCAGAGCATGTTTGCTGATTGACGTCTGAACGAGTCTGCTCTGCTTTAATGTGTCACTGTGAGGTCTGTTCTTTTTTTCTCTCTTTGGACAGGCAGAAGATGTGCGGCCAGGTGCAGACACTAAATCCAGCCTGTTCCTCCGCACATGGAGATGGATGACTTATCTCCATGTGCGGAGGGCCCTAATACACGGGGGCCTGTTACTTCACGCAGAACGTCGGCAATGACTGCATGCTCCGGCAGTAAATAAAAGATACATAGGCAGTATTTTAACACAATGTAGACACATAGTTTCCTAAGTGATCTTTGAAAACAATATTGTTTCCACTTGACTGTGTGGGGGTTTAATCCCCATCGCAAAACCCTAATCCTGCTGAAACGAAATGTTAAAATGATTGTCAATATCAACATAATAGCTATTTAAGCTGCAAAATATTGATTTGTATTAACAGGGTTTAGTTAACATGGTCTTAATGTAAAGAGTGCCAGTTTTTAAGAAGTACTGTTTTTAGGAAATCCAATAATTTCCCTGTATTGTTCGTGTTTTGACCCCACTGCTGGGCCATCACAACGCGCCCTGGAACACTGGAGTTGGAAAGCATAAGTTATATGCTTCTTTTCCTTTATCCTTGTTCTATCAACACGTTGATCTAATTCTCATATTCTCTCTGATTAATCGCCAATCGCTTTGTGACTGTGCTGTTGTCCCCTCGGTGCACTTCACATATTTTTCATATCCCATCACTTTACCGCTTGTTACAAATCATTAGAATCCCTAAGACGAAGTCTTTTATCTCTGCAGACATGTGCGTACGCTTGCGTTTTGTTGTGGTGAAAAGCTTGAGAATGTGTCTATTCTCAAAGCCATTGTGCCTGCGCACATGTGTGAGAGTACGTCACGATGCTTGTGTGTGTGCCTGTGTCTGTACGGGTTTGTCGGGCTTTGGCGGCACTTCTTAAGTCCGCCCCCTCCTAACATTAATGGATCGTGGAATCACTCTCACCCTTTCCCCTCTGTCTCTCCTCTGACAGACAGAGGGCCTGCCTGTAGGAGACAGGGGCCTGATCCAGAAAGAGCCTCTGTGACAATCCTGAGAAGCTGTGAGCGTCCCAGCGACCTAATAAGCTAGGCTAATCTGTTTAGTCTGCCATGGCCAACACTCTCCCACCACTCCTGCCACCTCCGAAGTGTCGGAGGCCCGCGTTATAGCGCCGGCTACCCCTCCCCAGCCACACGGCTAAGCCAGTCAGTCGCCCTATCAGTCCAATGTGCTCAATCCGTCAGCCCCGGTTTAAAGGGCCCTTTAATGCCATTGATTAAGGTGTCATAGGTCACACTGCCCTGCTGTTCCACACCTTTAGATGTGGCGTTGGTGTTGGTGGTGGTGGTGGTGGCGGGGGGGCAGTGACTGTGCGATAACAGGCAGACGTAAGGTGGGGCTTGGAGGGGGAGATTAGCAAGACAACCTTATCACAAAGTCACATGGTGAAATCCCATCAGATGGTTGGAGTGGCATGATGCTCAATGTTGCAGCACCTGCACTACTTTGGAAATTGGAATTCACTGTAATGTAGTGGAGCTTGCCAAATACTTAGAAGTAGAAAGAGGCTGTGGCTTATAGGAGGTGACTGGTGATGAAATGTGTGTTACATATTATGTGGCCAAACAGAGCAATACATTAAAACTTGGCTAGATTAAAATCCAAGCGCAAATTGTCACATTATTACCACATTTAAGAGCTCTAGGTGTAACTAGGCATGGGGCGGGCCTTTCATATTTGGTAGGTTGTTATTACGCCAACACCCAACTGTCAACACCGAAGACCTTTTGGCGTCAGTGTTCCCAATGAATAGGCTACACTGCCCTCCCATTTTGTTAATGAATGTATACTGTATATTGTGTTGGAATACCTTTATTATATTCAGATAACGTGCTGTATATTAGTGCCCATTAAGAAAAGGTTTTTAGGGACAAACTGTTTCCAATTTTAACTAAATATTTAGCAAAAATACATTTAAAAAAAAGCATTGTTTCAAACTAAGAAAAGGAAGGTACCCCAACACCTAACTTTGGCCCCCGACCACAAGCGTCGTAACCCTCTCTAACCTCTGCTGGTTTGTCATTCTAGCCCCCTGCAGTGACAAGCTTACACTGCTGTTCACACGTCTTATCAGACCCCAGTCCATTTCTACTATCAGAGCCCTCCCCGGGGGCTTCCTCCATCACCATACTGAGCCACTAGAGGCTACAGGGACTGGAGCCTTAATATGGGTGTAGAAATAGGCTTTGTATTTAAGGTGCACAACCTCATGCATTTGTGATGTGCATTTTCTCCAGAAGGAACATAAAAACACTTGATGTTAACCACGGCATGGCCATAGCACTTGCAATATTTAAGAATGAATTATTATGATTGCAAATTAATTGTTTTTATTATTATTTATTTACTTATTTGTTATTTATACATATTATGCATACATATTGAAGTTATGGAAGTTATACATTTAAAATATTAGCATAATAAAAATGTGACATTGCTGGCTGCCACTTAATGCCAATTTTTAGAACGTTAGTATCACCAAGGCATGTTTATCTATTTCCCCTTATATGATCACCTTTAAGTCTAGTGTAATCTGTGGATCAACGTGGAGCAGGCCAGGTTGGAAAGGAAGAGGCCTTATCATGACATCCAGCAGGCCGTTGCCCCCACAGTAGGTGGCAGGGTGAACGTATGGGCGTGTAGGGTCCTGACCGAGAGCTACTAGGGGGGTATCAGGGAGGTAACCGGGCAGTTCAGTGGGCCTTGTGGAACCTCCTCCCCTTGTCCTAGGTGTCAGAGTAGGGTCACCCCTGCAGCCAGAGGAGGAGAACTCCCTGGATCAGCAGGGTGCTGGAGACGGCCGCCAGACAGACAGACGCTGGTTGGATTCCCTCACACCATTGGCTGGTCAATCCCCTGCATGGGTGACACCATGCCATGCCATTGGGTCCCATCTATCTCGGCGGTTCCTGTTTGTGTAAAAGGAAAACAGAGATATGGCTGGGGTGATAAGTATCTCAGGTCACTGGTTCAACATTCAAGAGGGTTCCAGGTTTCTCTATATTCAAGGCTTTTCACTTTAATGCTTTTTTTACTCTGATTTAACAAGTTAATCATTACTATTTGGAAAATACACAAAAAAAGACATATTTACCCATGTAAAATAGTATTTTAACTTGATGTGAAATGATTAAAATGTGTTTTAAAATAAGGTCAAAAATAGGCCTGTTACTCTACCAGGATGTGCTCTGCCCTACTTCTCTCTCTGTACTCTGCTTGGCATCACGGAGGGAGGGCAGCAGGCATCCAGCAGGAATGCAGTTGTTTGGGGAGGATTTTATGAAGTGTTCACGAGTGCGCCTTTCATGTGGCTGGGCTGAGCAGAAAGCGGTGGGTAGAGCCCAGTAAATCACCGCTGGGCTTGTCTGCTAGGAGGCTGGGTGGTGGATGTCACACGGTGCGCGACTGAGGTGTGAACCCTTCATACTTTGCCCCCCTAAAGATCACACGCTGCCCTGCGGCCCGTCGGCCTACCCCGCTGTGATACTGGTGGCCATAAATCATCTGATTTTAGCATTCTGTTTTAGTTTATGGCTACGCAGCCCGCGTGTTTGCATTCTCACATCGTCATTTGTTAAATGCTAATCAGTAGCGATTGCTGGCAGTGGTTAGCATGACAAGCGGCCCAAGTAGTATATTTGTAGTTTATGGTTTGTTTTGCTGCTATACAAAAGTCTATAATTTCCCCTTGGGGATTAATAATGTTCTATCTTATATTATCTCATGTCTTTAGTAAATAACTAGTCCCGACTGTCCTTACTAGTTTTAAGAGAATGTCTATTCTGTGCTCTAATCTAATTGAAGTCTAGAGGTCTCTGCCTGGCACAGTGGATCGCAATGCAGTGGACACAGAATGTAACTAATCTAAAACTTCAGCAGTGAGCCGCCGCAGAGTTAAAACGCTGCACTTTATGGACACTGAAAGTTGGTCTTGAAACGGCGACTTAATAAACACCATTTGGAACTTGAAAAGAGTGCGGCATCGTGGCTGTTTGTGGTCTCTGCTTTAATGCGTGCGAGTAATTACTAACAGCTTTTGATCCGAGCGCATAGAAAAAGTTACAGAAAACACCATTATGGTAACTAGATGGTGACATAAAGAAATTATTAATGGAGTGTAGGGTATTCAATGCCTTTGTCTCCCTGTAGACAGAATTATTCATCTTTCTAGATATTGCCATTCTGCAATTATTCATTGTTGTTTACTGAACTAATATAGAACTCTGGCCTTGTGACTCAGGCATGCTCTTACTGCTACGTGTTTGTACGACTGACTTGCTGGATGGCCCGCTGTCCATGCCTTGTCATAGTGACACAGATTCGGGTGGAGTGACTGTGTGCTGAATTTGGTTTGAATTGGTTGCGGTTTGGTAGCAAGTACTACAGTAATACCAGGCTTTAAGTGTGTGCGTGCGTGTGTGTGCGTGCGTGTGTGTGCGTGCGTGTGTGTGTGTCTGGCCTGCCACGTGCTCTCGGCTGGGCACTAAGGCTCTTCATCCCTGCGGCCAGGCCTATGCAGGCAGCCTAACAAAGACAGAGAAAATAAACAATATGTTTAGGTTGGCAAAATATCCCACACGTAGTATAATATGAACATAATATTAACCGAGTTAGAGGTAGGTTAAGAGGAAGAAGATCTGCGTTGTATCTAAGTACAGTGTGCGTTTTATTGGACATTTGCTGACACTTTTGTCTTCCATTCGCTGGGCGAGTACAGCCTTCAAGGCCTTGTGATAGTTGAACCTTGCAGGAGGACAGGTATCAGTACAGCCAGTCGGCATTATAATACCAGCTAGCTGCCGTGTGCTTATGACCCGGCAGCTAGCTGTAACAGTAACATCCCCAAGCCATGTTTCAAGAGCGGTCAGCAAAGAGACATCAGGGCGCCTCCCTCTGGGGCCTGTGGCTTTACTGCACCCGCCTCTGGGAGGCTGTTTGTGTGTGTGTGTGTGTTTCTATGTTCATTTGTAGGAATGCATTGGCCGACATATGCTAATATTGTTTGCGCATGAGATTATGTTGGCCAGACTGTTGGGTCTTTTTTCAAACCGTGGAAGGTTCCGGAGGTTTTAGAGGTCTCACCCCGGACCCGCCGTGTTTGAATCAGTGGTGAACCTCTGGGCCCGAGCGTCCACTGGGTGGTCCTAAGAAGGCGCTCCTTGTTTAAGCAGCAGCGTTTGTTTGACACTCAGAGGCCTTAATCTTTTGTGTTATTTCCTGCTCTCATTACGGTTGTATACATGTGCCCCAACCATCCTAAATTATCCTCAGACCTTTCCTCTCGTAGTACTTCTCCTCTCGTTTCCCTCTCTCGCCCTCCCTCGCTCAGTCCACAAAAGACAAAAATATAATCTCTCTCTTAACCCTCAATCTCGCTTTCCTAATGCTCTCACAGGTCTTAATGAAGAAGTCACTCTGACCTCTGCCAGGTCCTTGTGACATCACTGCCCCCTTGTGGTGCACTCTTCACACTTTTGGGTTCCCCCTTGTGAAGTTGACACCAGCCTCCCGATGGTGCAGTTCCTGTTTCATATTGATTGTTTTTTGATTCATTAAAAGTTATTTTAGCATAACCGGACCAGTTGGCGTGCCGAATAGCTCAGTGATTTATAGGGTTAAAATTTGAATTGGACAAGGTTGGGTTGACAGAGAAACACACAGTATTGTGATCACAGATCAGATGTCAGCGTTTTTGAAGGTGGTTGTCAGTGAACGACAGAGGAACTGTAACTGTACATTCAACACAAGGCCTTGCAGTGTCAGCTTGTGTGTTTGTGTGCGCGCATCATAAAACTGTATCTGCTGTGGAAGCATGGAAGAATGTGGGAAACATGTCTGTGTTTTTCCTATTCTATGGTTCCAGCCCGTTTAGAATCGCAGATGCAAAAAAATAAAAATAAACTCCATTCTCGGATAAGAGAGAGCCTTTATTTCCTCCCTGGTGTACTGAGCCATTTCATCACATGAAACATTTACATTAGTACCGTCCTCTGATTAAAATGATTAAGTCACAGTGCCATAATCTGGACGCAGTTGAGATGCAATTTACACAAGCAAGGGGGGGAATGCCCGGAGGCTGGTGTTGGAGGTTTTTATCGGAAGTAGCCTTAATCATGCCACCAACAGTTGCTCTCCTATAGTAAATGGAGCTGACATTCACCCAACAGAGTATACATTGGAGCGTTATAAATTTGGCCGGATGGGTTTTATGGAATTCTCTCATAAACAGATCCAGAAGTGTGTGTGTGTGTGTGTGTGTGTGTGTGTGTGCTGAGACGTGTAAACGTGGCAAAGCAGGAGGAATGTGGCCATTCAGAGGTCCCCTCCTCTACAAATAAATATTTGGTGATGACAATATGGGAGATATGTTAAACACCGGGAGGGTAATTTTCTAGCCAAATAAACCTTTGCTCTGGTGGTAGTAGTGGCAAGCAGGGCACAGATGTGTGAGTTCCTGATGTGCTGGCCAGAAGGCAGGATCCATTAAAGAGAGAAGGCCTGACATGGAGGGAGAGCTGTGGCATGTGTACGCGGGCATAGCCATATCATTAATACAGTTAAGACCATGAGTCACAATTGCATTAAATAATTGTGTTTTGTGTTTGTGTGAGTTTAAAACACCACAGAAAACATGTTTGGGTCATTAGTCCGGCTAATGCTAGACTCTTATTTCTTTTTTGTCAGAGAATCACATCTAGCTAACTAGCTAACAAGCTTGTGTACCTGTTTGTTTTCCCTGTATCTGTAGTCAATTGGATTGGCAGAGCATCCAAATATGAGAACCAATCAAACTGCCTCCAAATGCGGAATAGCTGCTTTAACTAGAGCATGGCGTCCAAGGAAATAGCAATCCTCTCTGTGGTCGCCAACAATTTAAACAGTACAGATGCTATATAGATTGAATTTCATAAGCTTTTATGAAATACTTAAGTAATTGCAGAGATATGTGTGGAGGGAGAGGGCGGAATTATGTGCGAAATAGGGCGAGGTTGCTGGGTGTCAACACAATTTTCTTCCTTAATGCAGGTGTAGATTTAGGCTATACACTGTGATTCAGAGCTTGCACCAATACTCCCATTTTATATTAATTATTTTGCTCTTGGAATTCTTGGTCCTGGTCAACAATGGCCAATTTCTCTGTTGCTATAGTTATTGTTAATAATCTTATGCTATTTGTACCGCCATAAAAGTGTTAAGATATGATTTCTTCTCTCATGAATTTTGGAGCCATTGCCACATCAAGTGATATTTTATTAGATATCTCTTGCATCCAGTATGACCTTGCACTAATCTCTCATTTCCATCATGGGGCAGATTTTTATCATGGCGCACTTCCCCAAAATGATTTTTATTTACAAAGAGCAGTCGTAAATGTGACACTGGAAATAATCAGAGCCTTAAATCGATGTACAAAGTTCAAAGCCAGTGTCCCGATATTACAGTAGTATTTTACAGCCCTGTGCGCCAGACATGACACTGACATGTCTGGTCTTCATGCTGAACTCTGGATTCCTCCATGAAGTGTTTTCTCAGTCTACGTGTAATTTAAACCTTGTGTATTTTAAGGTCATGTAAATCTTATGATTCTGCCCGATGACCTTGTCCTGTCTGTGTGTACATGCCCCTTTTTAGAAATTAGAAAGCAGCATTCATTTTCCTTTTATAGTGACTTTAAGTTCAACAAGTATGTTTTTATGTTTGTTAAATTAATTTAATTTCACATTTTATGTTAAACATTAATTCTAATTCATAATATATGGAACAGTAAAAATTTTCATAAATACATCAAAGCTTTCTTTCAAAATTATATTTTAGTTATGCTAACCCCTATTTTCTTTAGGCATTTTTTCCAATTAGCCACGGTTTTACTGATGTCTTCTATTGCATGATAAAATTGTTAGAAATGTCCCTCGGAGGAAATGAACACAGAGGTGGAGAGCCATGTTTCTCCTTTGGTGACAAGTTGTGAAACATGTTCCATCCAGTGTACGTGGGCCCTTCATCGCTCATGTCCAACAGATCACAGCAGAAGAGGAACAATGGGCTCGGCCACAGATACGATCACACTGTAAAGCATAAAACGCGGGTCATAGCTGGGTGAGCCAGCAACCCCACCAAATAAACCCACCCTCCCTTTTCTCTACATTGGGATGGGATGAATAGGACATGACCTTACTGAAGCTCTGGTGGCGCGGACATGGGTTTCTAGATCCTAGATGAACGGTATTCCGTTCAGTCAGGTGTGTGAAACTGCACATTTTCTCCTCCGCCAATTCCACAACAAGGCATTCATATATAAATGTATTTATATCCGGGTGCTTAAGGCCTCTAACTACCAGAATTGGCTCATATCCATCCACTTCATGTTCATCTGAGGTCCTATCTAGGTCTAAACTAGGTCACAACCTGATACTGGCATCCAGCCTAAGGCGGGTTGAAGTTGGACCTTGTGCTATAAATGGGCGTATGCAGCTGTAATATACTGTAATGAAGAGCTTTTTAAACGTGTAGCTCAGTTTACCCGAAAGCTCATAAAGTAATCAGTTCTGTAATGCTTAGCGTTACCATTATAATGTCAAATCGGGTTATGACTCATCGGCGAGGGAGGGAAACGTTTTAAATGTTGTCTAAATATAGCATTTCTTATTCGCCCATAAATGAGAACTTCTGGTGACCCGGTCAGATATTTGCTGCACTAGCTGCAGCCCTACATCAACAAGGGGCAGACAGCACCATACAGTATCTCTTAACCCCCCCTCCCGGCGCTGGCTTACAAACGGTGGGCACTAGCGCTAGCTGGCAGCACTGGGAACATGGCAGGTGGCACAGCGTGTTCTCTCCTTCTCCCAGTAATCGCTTGCGTGCCTGAGGAGATGCCAGGGTTTATTTGAACAGCAATCCTACTTAACATTTTTGAGAGTGCGAGTCGCGATTTATTGTTTAGCCGTAGGTTCGTCGGTGCGATTCCTATTTCACGACTTGTCTGATAGGTCCAAGGAAAATAAACCCACACCTGAGCTGGGTTTATAGGTCGCCTGACGTCAGGCCCATTATCCACAGCACTGACTGCTCATATTAATTCCACTACTCTCTGTGTGTTTGTATGTACTGTATGCCTGCTAGCATGAGAGCCTTTAGCGAGTATGAACACTGCAGGCTTGCATCTGTTTGACCTTTTAGCAGCAGCTGCAGCAGCGGCAGCAAAGGAACCGGGAAACTAATGTGACCATTGGTGAGGGCTCACGTTGTTCCTGTTTAGCATGTCTGAGACAAACGGTGGTGAACAAGACTTGATGAATACCTTAGAATAAGTGTCACTGAGCAGGTAATGCTTCAGGCAGGACAGGCCCGCTGGGACTGGACGGAGCAGAGATGACTTAAACACTGGAGCTGTTATTGTCATCTAGGATGGTGGGGGACTCTTCTATTGAACATTCAGGCTGCAATATTAAACTATAAATCACGTGGGCCTTGGGAATGTGCATTTACGTGAAAGGGGATTTCACATATGGATGTACGTTATACATATGTGTGTGTGTGCAATGTATGTTCCTGTATTCACACATGCACGTGCTTGTGTGTGCGTGTGTTGCCAAGCCGAGGTGTGTGACGTCACGGGGGTCAGGCCCACATCCCGGGCGCTTTGCGTCGGCAGAACTCTTTCTCCTGTCTGATCCAGCGTTGTTTTCCAGGGTCCTGACCCCACGGCGACCACAACATGAGCCGGACGCGCTCTTGTGCGGTTAGGTAATGCGCCGCGGACCCTTGTTGACCATCCCCGGGGATCGAAAGGGAGAGATCAGCTCACTTTTTCTCCTTCCAGCCCATTGTCTGCTCTCTATTAGCCAGATGCCTGGCTGCACCCAGCCCAGCGCCGCGCTTCCAAGAGTTCCACATCGCCTCCAAGATCACATTAGCCCCATTGACTTACAAAACAAAGATAATCTAAACGCTCAGATCAGCGTTTTCCTCTGGCTTCTGGAAAGACCACGGGGGTAATGTTGCCAATAAGCTGTGTTAGTCTGAGGCTCTTTAAGACATCTTCTATGGGTTAAAACAACACCTTCTTTTGTTCACTTAAACATCAGGTAACTCCCTTTCTCATTAGGAGACAGAATGTACGCAGTGGGGGAAACAAAAAATAATTTCGCTTAAACGGTTCACGAGAAAGAAAATCCATCACTGAGTAGCCTGTGACACAAGGAGAAAACCAGGTATGGCTCTCGAGGGGTCCACACAGGTCTGTTCTTGACATTTGCTCTGCAGTCTGGGGATGTAGGTCCACGCCACCCTGGAGCCCATTCTCTGCTGTCCTTCTCATCTTGCCTGTGTGCCTGCGCGAAAGCCTCGGTGGCCCCCCCCCCCCACCCCCCCGGAGGAGCCCTCAGCCCCACCGACACTCCTTCTGGACCGGATGAGTTATGGCCCTGAAATGTGTCCTGCGGAGGACACACTTTAATGTTACGGCTTACAAAGAGCCCAGGAGGGATTGTCTATTAACTGCGTGGAAGTGAATGAGCGCCCTGGAGCGTCTGTTTTGTCTCTTCCTGCGCGTCCATACGGGAGCGCGTGCAATATGTGGCTAAATTAGAGAAACAGAGACCGTATAAGAAAGAGAACCATGCCAGTGAGCGATGCGTGGCTCATGGGCTCTGGGTCAGAGAATAAAGTGCAATAGCTGTATTTTACCAGTGGAGCTCCTTTGATGTGTGCTGCTGTTGTTTTGCTGGAACTCCTACGGCCACAGGGTCGAAAGACGGCCAGGTGCTTCCCCCAAAACGAGACAGATAGTGTAGGGGAGTATATTGACTATTAAACACACTAACACAAACACTCACACACAAACTTCAACAATGAAGTACATTACATACTTATTGAGATGATAGTAGCAGTTACACATACTGTTTATAATTTATTTATGTATGAAATACATTTATACATGTATTTCTTACATTTGTGTCATCTTTTACTGCTGTTACTACTACTACGACACAAACACACACTTTAACGCGCAAACATAACAGTGGAGATGAAAGCAGCTCAGAGAGGGGGCATAAACACTGCCCAGGGTGGCCGTTACAGCGGCGGTGCTATGCTCTGATACTATGCGTCTCATGCTTTGGCCACTTAGCCATTAGTCTTAAAGGGGGAAATAGTACTTTGGACAGAGTAAACCCTCTCTGGGCCCAGATGGATGGTCCTGTATCGAGATGCCAGCCTGCTCTCCTTCAATTTATTATTTTTGAGGTGGTTCGGCCTGTGGGATGAAGACAAATACGGGGCTATGATTTCGACCCCCACTTTGGGGGGCAGTTCCCCCACCCCCTGTCTTCTGTTCCTTTTTGTAGTTTTCTCTCATACACTCACTCTCTCTCTCTCTTTCACCTCTCTTTCTATATTTTTCAGCCTCTCTCTCTCTCTCTCTCTCTGCCCCCTCCCTCTCTTGTTCCTCTTGCCCCAGGCAGTTGCATTCATTAACCCTGCGTGTAATTATTTTTGTTTTAGTCTCATATTGCTGACATTTCAACTCAGGGGTTCCTCAATCAGGATTAACCCAAACCGCAAGAAATCACACTTCACAGCCCTCTCATGCAGCAGCACTTGTTGCCTCCAATTTCAGTCAAATTAAAGGTTTATTTTATTTGAGCGCTTTCTTTTTTCTGCCCATTCCCAGTATCCTGAGAAAACAAACCAGGCGGCCGGCCTTGGTTGCTATTGACACTCTCTCTCTCTCTCTCTCTCTCTCTCTCTCTCTCTCTCTCTCTCTCTCTCTCTCTCTCTCTCTCTCTCTCTCTGTGAATACACAGGGAATCAGGGGATAGCAATATTGTCATGCAGTTGCTTAAGACATAATTGTACTACTACATTTATTTGTGAAGTTATTGTGATTTGTATACAATTATTTTATAGTTAGCAAAATAAGTTATTGTATCATACTGTTTAATAGTGTTAACAGACACAGCAGTATCTGTTACCATTGAATGTAAATCATACTATATTGTGTGTTATACATTGACCGCTATTTAGCTTATTTTACATAGATGAGAAAGGAGTTTAAAGCCAATGGGAACAAATTCATTTTATTAATTTTCCTCAGTGATTGCTAAATTATTGTTTATGTTATATATTTATTATGTTGAATATTTGGCTAAATGTAATCGCACAGCGATTTCAAACCAAGTTAATTCAACAATTACATGAATTGTGTATGTTTAGGCAGTTTGGTTCCATTTCATAATGTAAACATTGTAGTTGGAAAATACCAGCCCAGTCTAGGAGTAAGGAAGCTTTGTTCCAAACGGTTTTTCTCTTTCTCATTGGCTTGGGGCCCTTAAGGGGGGCCCTCACAGGAGTCTTCTACCCTTCATCCTTCCCAGGGGGCCCTCAGTATCAACACAGTAGGAATAAACTCTCCCCGTGTGTATATGTATTTGTGTGTGTGTACTTGCGTGTGCAGTGGTAGTACGACTAGTAGTTCTAAACTCAACTCTCATCACTTTGAGTGGCCCTCTGAGGACTCCTGGACTCCTCGCGCCGTGTGTGGCTTGACCTTCTGTGTGCCCCCCTCCCGGCCCCCCACCCCCACATGCCCACTCAGATAAACAGGCGGTAAACACAGACGGAGTGAGTGGCCGTGTCTACGGCACGCCACGGCAGAACCCCTCCCACCACCACCACCAAGCATATACAAGCCAGCAGATGAAAGGAGCGCTCCCCGATGCTAATGGCCACTAGAGATTAGCTTCTAGTGGATCCCTGTGACTCATAATTAAAAGCCCAGGAAGCCTGGTCATAAAGCTTTTAAGAGGAGATTCATGATGTAAGACCACAGGTCCTGGGCCTCATAAATGCACAAACATCTCCATGACATGTAAACTAGAGCGGGACTCTTCCTGGTAGCTACTTACCTAGGAAGCTCAGCTACTATATAGAAGCTGCTGGAAGACGTTCTTAGTCATCTTAAGTAAACATTGTTCCACTAGTAAGTACTCCTCATTTGAAATACAATCTAAATAAATCCTGTGATGAACACCGAAGGTAGGCAGCAGGTTTTGTTTTGCCTGTTTAAAACCTCACACTCATTGGAGTGTCTAAAAATAACCGCATGTAGCTCATGTAAGCTGGGTAGTTTTACCTTATGAGGTTGTCAGTGATAATGCTTAACGGGTAGGCTTGTACAATAACACGCTTAGTGATATCGCACAGTGTTTCCGTGGCCGGGCAATTCGAGCGTTGTGGATTTTACGTGTAGACCAAGGCTCTGGCTCTGCATTCCTCAGATGTGTCAGGGTTTAGGTAATGGCACGACACAGATTTTTGACCAACTATGGTTCAGAGAGGGATATTTCCTGCTGCAGCAGATGTTGGCAGAGGCCAAAACACGGGTGTGTGTGCCAGTTCATGGTCATTCTAGTGAATCGTGCGCTCCAAACAGTAAAACTCTGTGAAATGATTGTGTTTTGATGATTACGTTACGGCTGAAAGGCAAGAATACTCCAGGTCAAAACAGATATCCTACAACATGGATCCCTCACTCCCGTTTTCATTCCCTAAAATGGTGTGGACCATTCATTCACAAGGTGAAAAATAAAAACCTTACTAGTTCTCTCTGTGGATTTTGTAAGTCTAGACAGAAAACAGTTTAAGGTTTCCAAGGAGACATTAATTTTGCGTTTTTGGATCACCTTGGGACTGCTCCTGTCACAACGGCCAAATATGTGTCTCCAGTATAAACCTTGTTTTTGTTAGCCTACAGACATTTTGTCAGAGAAAGATGGATTGTCGGCTAGCTGGGCTTTGCCATTCCCACTGCTTGTGTGCTCCCGCCGTATTACGGATGAGGAATCAACCAGCATGTTTAATAACTACGCTGTACAGGCCTAAACCATGTAATAAATATTTTTAAGACAAATTTGTTGAAATGTGTGTATTTGATAAACAGTACACTGTGCTAAGTGTAATGGCCTTATCACAATTGTATATCATAATGCGTCTGCATAAAAATTTGTAGGTGCACGTATACATAAATGCATAAGGGGCGTGCACAGGCATTTTCAGCCATTAGGCAAGACAGCCTTCTGCCTGTGTCGACGTGGCCTTTTGTCCTGAAATATCACACACAGGTTGAAAGATCACTCCCCGGCTGCCAGGGATGATTCTTCCCTTCAAGGACTCGTCCTTCATCCCTCCACCCCTCCCTCCCATCTCCTCATCTTCCTCCATCTCCTTGTCCCCCCCCCCCGTGTCTCTCTCTCTCTCTCTCTCTCTCTCTCTCTCTCTCTCTCTCTCTCTCTCTCTTACATCACAGATATCTCTCGTCCTCCCTGTGCCCATACCTCCCCCTTCTGCCCTCCTTTCCTCCCGCTCCCTCTCTCTAGTTTCCCCGTCTCCTCCTCGTCTGTCCTGTTGTTTTAATAAGCCGCCGGTCCGGGGCGCATTTGAAGTATGTTTAGAATAGCTGACTCACCACTGTTTTTGTGCCACAGTTGGTTAATGGAGGGCAGATGATAGTGGTTTGGAAGCCCTGGGTTGCAGGTGGCCTCACCAGTCTTGTTTTTTTTTTTTTGTGTGCTCACACGCGCCTTTGAATTTGAGTTTCTTTATTTTTGGCCTTGGTGTGTGTATGTGTGTGTGTGACTGTTTGGCAGTTGGCTGTGTTAAACACAGCTTCGAAGTGTAAACAAGCTCTCCTTATCATTAGTGTTGTTGATAAGTATGTGTGTGTATGTGTGGGGAGAGGAGATGGCTACGATCTGAAATATCCACTCACACGCTGTTGTCAGTGAGGTGTGTGTTCAAACCCTAGCCTCACTCACCAGCCACTAATTACAAACTAGAGGTACTCAAGGGCTCTTCCTGTGAAGCTCCGAGACACACACAAACGTTGGATCCTCCAATGGATCCTCCCGTTTGAGCTGACCCGCCGGAGGGATAGCACCGCAGTGACCCTGCTTCCTACCACAAAGGACGGACAGCCAATCGCATCCACTGTTCTAAAGTGGCTGCGCTGGATTGTTCCGTGCCCCCTCACTATCTCTCCCATCCCTCCATCGCAGCTAAAACATCAGCTCATCCTGAACCCATTACCCCAAATTGCTAAATGGCTTAAATGTGCAACCACTTACGGCTATGTCTTTAAGAGGAGTAATCTTCAATCTACTGTGGAGAGCGAAAACAGGAGGTGGAGGGTGAGGAGGAGGACAATATTAGTTAGTTCCCATAAACATCATCCTCTGCTCGTTCCCCATCCAAAAGCTGTATTTGTTATTGGACTGTCAGCTTGGAGATCAGGGGTGGGAACGCGAGAGGCTAGCACGCTAATAGTTACTGATGTTAATGGAGAGGTAGAACACACACACACACACATACACATTACGTATGACTCAGAACCAGTAGGACGCAGCAGCCGTGAGGTCAGGGGCCTGCTGGCTGAGGAATGAGAGACAAATGATAGTTTAGCCTGTTGTCTGAACACACTGAACCCAGGCCTTCAGACACACAGGTGGACACGCTGGGACATTCGGCAGACAGGAGGGAGACGGACCACAGAAACGCACCAAAGCACAAACGGAAGGGCCACTTCGCTGACAGACAGACAGACGGGTCCGCCGCAGGCTGAGGCGGCCCCACCGCCTGACGGACAGAACGACGTATGGACGGACAGACACGCAGACGCAGATCCCAGTCTACTGAACTGACAAAGAGGCCAAGCTCGTCTTGGTCGGCGGTGTAGAAACACTGATGAGGAAGAGGATTAAGGGATGAAAAGAGTGGTCACTGAGGTGAGGGTTGACGACGCCGGTCCCACAGATGCAGACAGGGAAGCCAACGGGAGAGGAGTGGAAAATGAACAGAATACGGAGAGGAGAGGTGACCAGCGCCATGTCTTGATGAAATGTATAAAGAAGCTTGGCCGCTCACAGAGAGGATGCTCGTCACGCCCTGGTGTGAACTGTGGGGAGAGCTTCAAGGTAGCTGTTGGGAAAGAGGCAAGCAGGAAAAAAGAAGCCTGTTTAATGAGCTCAGAAGTGTCTCTCCCAGTCTCTTTACAGTTCCAATCCGGGGCTCAGGCGGAGTTCAGCCAGTGCACACTGTGTGTCCGTGATGGATACCGGAATGATTCACATTAACGCAATCAGGCTGCGTCCGTTTGGTCTCTCAATAGGGACGCCGGCTATCTCACTGGCGAGGACCAGGTCACTC
>JAODLI010000008.1:780265-793225 GCA_027575585.1 Percopsis omiscomaycus | reverse complement strand
CACACACACACACACACACACGCACACACTGTTCCTCTGTGAGCTGCGTTCTGCTCACCAGATACTGATGTCATCCGCACTCCACAAAGCTCTAAGGCTTTCCTGATGCTTTGTTATGGCTACGCACACATATTAAAAAAAATACCTACTGTTTTCTCTCACTGGATAATCGGAGGGAATGCAGATGCGTGATTGGACACAGGCGAGAGCACGCGCTCGTTTGGGTGCAAGCATAAACACATAAAACAAACTGACACGTACAAAGCAAGAGTTATGGCAATTTTCTGTTCATTCTTGTTTGTGTGTGTTTTGTCTTTCATTTTACAGTTTGGTCTGTTTTCTAATTGTGCGGTTTCACAGGCTTGACAAACACCATGCTCCCTTCATCCCCCATTAGCTGTTCTCTAGGATGCTGGCAGCTCATAGATAATGACAGAAGAGTCACATTGCACGACCCCTCAGTCGTATTCCCAGTGGCCGTATTTCCTTAGAAATGGCTTGTGTAAAATGATGTCACATCCTCTGCGAGTGAAAGGGATTGTGTGTTTCAAATCACAACCAGGTTATGCAGGTTATGTTGAATTTTAAAAAATGGCAAATGATAACGCACATGTATCCGGTGTAAGCATGCAAGTACTGTGTTGTTAATTAGATTAGATTGAATCACACAAAAGTCCCAGAACACCAAATGTCTTGTCCCAGATAAATGTTTATACAGGTGTGGGAGGGGCCATGTGCCCTCAGAGTTTAAAACCAAAACATTATGTGTCTGGTTTCACAAGTGTACCTTTTTAATGCTTTACACATATTTTCCTGCACATCCTCACCTGCTGCACGTTCTGATTGGTTGGTTCGGCAGGGTGACTCTGTGCCGGCGGGGGACGACAGCCCGTTCTCCGACACGGTGACCCTTGAGCAAAAGACGAGCAGCATCGGGGGCTCCAGTGGGAAGGTCAGCCTCTGGATGCAGTGGATGTTGCCCAAGGTCACGGTCAAGCTGTTTGCTCCCGACCCCACTGCCAAAAAGACAGGTACCTGATCCTGGCATCACTTGTGCAACATGGCACGCTGGGATGACACTGTTTACTTTGCTTGTTTGCATTATAGAGATGACAATTAGGATTCACTTTGCAAATGGCAAAAATACAGGTTAAGAAATCGCATAATAGTGGTGAAAAAAGGCAAAACAAAAAAGTAAACATTAAATTGAATAAAAACTTAACACGAATAATACAGAAAATATAAATAAAAACAAACCTTGTGTTTAATCCATATGTTAGATCTATTTTGATAAAAAATACATTTACGTAATTGGTCTACACGCATCATCTTTGTTTCATAGTATGCTCTCGTTTTAACATGAGATAATACACTAGTATATAGTATATACAATCTAAAAAAGCAGGAGACTCTTTTGTCTCCTGCTTTGTCTCTATATATCTTTTGTCTCTATATATCTCAGTTCATAAGTTCAAAAGGCTATTTAACATTGTTACTTAGTTCCTAAGAGAGTCCCACGTAAACCTTAGACCCCATGCTTATCTTTTCAGCGGGCCGCTGTGCACACTGGGAAAGACGAGCAGCGGGAGAGGTAGAGAGAGATGAGGGGGGAAAGACAAATAAATAAGTGGGTGATGAATCTCAAGCAAGCTGTCTCTTCTCCCCTCAGATTTACTGAGGTGATGAAATGCTAGCTTTACCTTTTAATGGATGGAATATTTAGCATCTGCAAACCAAATCGCTCAGCTTAAGGTATTTATTAGTGGAAGTGGAACGTTTGGGAAGACCTCACAGAGATGGTTCGACTTAGAAACCTCCGTAACGGGCATTATATTGGACGTGGACTAAATATGTGCCATCTGAGTCGGAGCTCTAGCAGGCGATCCACAGCGTGCAACACATTAAGCACCATCGTGAAAACAGTCTAACATCCTGGAACAAGAAAAATTGATTGTGTGCAAGATATTAGAGAGACACATTACTAACACGTTTATAGAGATACAGTGCAGTAAGAAGCCAAGATAGCCTGCGCTGATGTAATGTGTCTTTCCTCATAGAGACTAACCCTCCCAAAAAGGTTTTGTGCCATTAGGTGCATGAGCAGATGGAGAGGTAGAATAGTCTGGTTAAAGTTTAACCAGAGAGTTTAACCGTTAAACTCTCTGGATTATACAAGCTATACCCAGTTTGTTTCACTCTGAATATCAGTCTGGGAACTCTCAATTCCAAACCGTATGTGAGCTGGTTATAGAACCATCAGCCAATCATTGTCCAGGTGGGCAGTTCAGTGGTGCCAACTAGGGCTGTGACGATAACCACATTACGTCAATACCGTGGTCATGTGATGCCTACCGCGGTGTTGAGATTACCGTGCATATGGTGTGTGATAGGCTTGGGCGGTATCTATTTTTTCATACCTTCATACCTTCCTGACGGTATATGTGAAAAAGTAAAAGCTGAGCTGCTGGGTTAACTGTGCATGTGTGACGCGTCGAATCCATACAGTCACAGCCCTAGTGCCAACAGCAATTAACTGCCCGTGTTTTTAGAAAATTGTCCCCACATGGGTTTTGTTATGAGCAGTTGAAGGTGGGCCAATCACCTGCTAAGGATTTGATTGACAGCTATTGGCACTGCCTCTTTGATAAACAACTTTCAATAAAACGTTTTCATACTGATATGCAGAGCGGAACAAATCGCGGAGCTTGCAAACTCCGCATGGTCTAGAGGCTGGCGTTACACAAGCGCTGATGGGGACAAGTGGTAGACTTTCCTTCTTTTAAGATCAAACATTTTAGACTGTGGGACTAGGGATTTCCACTGCTCCTTTAGGGTGGGTTTAGTTAAAGTCATACATCAAAATCAACACCACGTTCGGAGACTCTGAGTTTCTGTGTACTGGGACAGTTCTTTCCCCACTGTATCCACAATAAAGCGGACCAACCTTGTGTTTTGATATTAAGATGCCATTAAGAAGTCCCCGTTTCTCAGAATACCCACAAGGCAGCACTACAACAACAACTCCTGCTACAAATGCATGAAGTCCATTTTCCCCCATGCTTAGGCTGTGATCACGGGGCTTGCTCAGTGGAAACAATGAGAGGGAAGCAACAGTTCAGGACATAGGCTTGCTTCAATACAAAGTTAATCAGTCCTGCTATGAGGCTTTCTCTTACTCACCCTGCCTGCGGTGGGTGAAATGATTTGTTTTTCTCAAGGTGCACTGAGGCATGCACGCACATATACAGCCAATACACACATACAGAAATGCATGCTGTAGTCACGGCCCTTATAGGTTAGACCAGAGTCATCAGGATAGGCGGATATCGTAACCCCTCCAACAGGAAGCTTTGCCTTCTTGAATCAGTCATTAATTACAGCCTCGAGTGCTTGACAACGAGGAAATCTAGCCAAGGTTGTTGGGTAACAAGCTACTTGGCCCAGCCTTATCAGGAACACATGTAGGCACAGAGTAAGGGAGGCAAGCACCGCATCTTCTGTATGAAAAAGACTCCTATACATATACACACTGACAACTGTTCAACTGCCAGTTTGGGACTAGGTGCTGTGCAATGACGACAACATTAGCTGCGTGGCATCCCTGCCAACACTTGGGTGGTTATACTAAAATGCCAAAACCAAGACACATTGTAGCTTGATATGTGTAATATGGTGCACAATTTGAATGCACGCACACACACACACACACACACACACACACACACACACACACACATTGTTTCAGCTACTGTACAAACATGCAGATACTGACAAATGTTGTAAAAGTGTGTTGACCCCAGTTGCCTTTCTTTGGTGTGTTTAGCAGAAATCCGTGTGATCAGTGAACTAGAGGACCTGAGTGCTTCTGTAGACGTCCAGGATGTCTACACTAAGATCAAATGCAAAGTGGGCAGCTTCAACATCGACAACTACAGGTGCAGGTAGATACGCACACAAAACAACCCCCGCCAAATACCATTAGCAAGCATAGTCTTTCAGCTGGCTGTTGCCTTGGTGCTCTCATACAATATGACCGAAAGATAGAAGGTAGATAGATGAACGGACAGACAGATGGACAAATAGACCTACATGTTAACAAATACGTAGGCGCCAGACACTGACTGACATACAGTACTAGCTGAATGGCCTCCTGCATCGGCCAACTCACTTAGCTGTCGGTGCCGAGCTCATTCTGTTGTTTTCTCAGTCTGGAGCATCTGAGTCCGAAACAGGGAAAACCACAGAGAAAGGGTTCCACTGTGGGGATGTGGGGAACTCGCCCTATTCACAGTCCAAGCGAAAAGGGGACGTGTCATCGTCACATCGCAAACACCTTGTTCTTACCGATTAGAGAGCGGCCCCGCTTTCAGCTTATCAGACATTACGTGCTTTTCCTCGTCCTCGTCCTAATCCCATGCCTTTGTGGTGGGATCACCAGCGCTACGTGTTCGACGTGTACGTGCCTGGGGTCATGTTTGGCTGGGAAGGGACCACTTAGCAGCAGGCAATCGTGCCTGTCTCCGTCTGAGGAGATAATGGAACCTGGCTGCGACGCGCATAAGCGCTGCAGCTAAACAGCCAGGATGTGTTTGTGTCTGTTTCTGTTTCTCTGTGTGTGTGTGTGTGTTTGTGTGTTTGCCTCCATGCCTACGTGGAAGCATTCCTATGTGCGAATGCCTCTTGGAGAGCAAAATATCACTAGAGGTCTGCCAAACGGTGAAAGGGGAGGCGGCTCCCATCGGAGCCCTGTTCCCACGTTGAACCCCATTTTCAGGAGTCACACACTTTCCCCGCTGATGCGATGATCGCTATTTCCCCGTGACGGGCCAAATCTACAAGAGCCGCCCTCTCCGCACGTCACTTCAGCTCAGGCGGAGCGAGGCGTTGAGCTTGGCTTGGGACCTGCCTGTCTAGCAAAAGTCTAGCGAGACCTCCCTGTCTCTCTGAGCACCTCATGGATTAGTGGGCCGTTGGGCTACATGGGCTACACGCGGTGCACCGCCCAAGCCAGGACACTCCCTCAGCGGTGAGACCTCTCAGAGAGGGGGAAGGTGTTCCCGGTTTAATCCCCTCAACGCAGCGCTCTGCTCCACACAGGTGTGTGTCGAATCGTTGTTGAGGCAGAGCCAATGTCTTTTACTAGACCTCCACCTCTCCCTAAGTAGATAATGGTAGTCCATTTTCACGTTTTCTATTTCAGCCGAACGTGGCCTCAACGTTCTGCTGCTCTGGCAGCAGATCACTCTCCATCATCCAAGCCAGGTCAGAGCCAGGGCTGTTTTCAGACGCACACTGGAAGACCTCTGCGCTTCAAGCCCCGTGCTAATCTGTGTCATCCCGACGCGCTGAGAAGTCCATGTTAATCATCCTGAACCGATAATTGTTTGGTATTTCGTCGCCCAGCCCAGGTCATTGTGCACGGCGACTCAGACTTAAATCAGACTTGACCGAGAAAATGTCTCATGGGAGTTCTCATTGCTGGAAAGGGAGTTGGAAGGTCAAGAGAGCGAGGTGAGTAGATAATCGAAGCCTTAATGATAAGCAAGTCGTAGGAGAACGAGGGAGGACAGAACGAGACTGGACAAGAAAGTGACAGCGATGGGAGACAGAAACCTGGAGGTTTGGAGGTTCATCAAATACAGAGACCAAACATAATATTTCATCCAAAATCTTAGCATGTGGAATATGTGATGGGTGGATATCAAGGTAATAAAGCTAGACAGACAAAAGTGTAGCATCACTTTAAACTATGACCGTGTTTGCATGCACACACAAATTCCAGCATTATTCACCATATGTCAATATCTCAACCTTGTAATATTGACATATTCCACATTCAGAATATCTCCATGAAGACATGAGATTCTCAACAGTAGTGGAATATGTATGCACATGTATATTGCATTCACTATATCCCCTTCAACTGCGGTGACAGCCAGTGACAGTTCACCTTCATTTGCTCCCAGGAGCAGCTCACACAAATTGGAGCTGATGTCTTCCAGCTGCTTCCCAAATGGCTGGAAGTGAGAGATGTCTGGATGAGACCAGAGAGAGAGAGAGAGAGAGAAGGATGGATGACAAGAGAGGGATGGTAAAGAGAGTGGTGGGGGGTCCACATGGATGAGTCACTCAGAACTTGTACCACAGAGAGCAGAGATTACAAAGAGGCACACACACACACACACACTCTGTCGCAGCCCAATAAACACATACAGTAACTTCCACACAGACTCTTACTGTAAACGCCTACACACCTCGACTTACATGACGCACAATCTCACACACACACACACACAGGACCACCTTCTCGTTGCTCCCGACAGCCTGGTGTACAGAAACCCTCGCTGCAGATGAATCATATCCCCTGTGTGAAATTTTGTCCCTAAATGTGTTGTGCATGCCTCCTAAAAAATCCACACACACACACCAGCCCCCCCTGTCTCTCTCCATCACCTCCCTCAACACACACACGCACGCACACACACACACACGCAGGAGGACATAAAACATCAATTGTGGTCCTCAGTGTTTGTTGGTGATGATGTCACTCTTGGGGGTTGAGACTGATTGTTTTTGTGTTCATGTTGACGTCATTTGGTTCCTGATCCACAGGTGTTCCACTTATGGACCTAGCAATAATAAAAACACATGGAAATCAAATGTCACCGGCGTTAATCGTGTTGCCTGTTTGCGATTGGATGGAATTTCAGGAGTAAATATTTGACTCCCCTAATTACCCCTATTGAAGTTGTGTATACCATGGTTGGTTTTACATTTGAATTACCTTCGGGATTATCTGAACGTAAACTAGTCACAAAAGACAAACAGTCATTGACGGAAAGAGCTGCACCCTGCTATATTGATCCATGCTACGCTGTCAGTGTGGTCACAGCTGCCCAGGCTAAGACGGGCCTTATGTGTCTCACCAGGCCAGGTCAGGACTGGCACTCTGGACACTATGAGGGGCTCATCCTACAGTGCAAGGAGACAGCCGTGGTGAGGCTTCGATCCTAGCAGCCCTCTGGATACTTCCGCCATTCTAATGCCTCCTAATCAAGGGCCCTTTTTCTTTGTCGGTGCTGGACAGACAGGGAGAAACTATTTGCATTTGTATTTATCTGTGCGGAGTGCACCTAGAGATGTTCCCTAAATGGTAGAACCGAAATTAGAAACGCATTTGAATGAAAACGTGTCCCCTGTCTCTCCAGTCGCTCTGATTTGGCTGACTGGCCAAAGCCAATCAGATCTGGTGACAGTTGTTCTTCTGTGACTGGGAGGATGAGACACTGTGACATGGGCTTTTTGACATGGCACAGCGTCGTACAGTAGCAATGGTCTCATACCGTCTGTCTGCTGAGAGCGTTGTTGTACAATAAGACGCCTCCAGCTGTGGTGACGAAGCTGTCTTAACATTTAATATTGTAATACTACTATAATACTATACACAGAAGTATTTCTTCTGTATTTAAGTCTTTTTTTTAACTCATTCTCAAATTGACTCAAAATTGTACATTTCTCTATTAAAGATGTCCAGAGATTGGTTTTAATTGTGCCCAAAAAAAATCACTATAACAGCCGCATTGGTGCTCTTATTGCTGCCCAGGCACGCCTAGACGCTATAAGACCATTTTGCTGTGTTTGAGCTGGTTTTAGCTGCATCACAGCCTCTATTTTGTAATTGGTTCTCTTGGTCCTAATCTGTTAATTCTCACTGGTTAACTCTCTACTTTAATTTTAATGTTGTTTCTCCCCCATCTTCGATCTCCTAAATCATCTTCCGATGTCTCGTTTTCTAAATCTGGTTATCCTTTACCCTCTTTTTTTCCCCTGTTCATCCGCTCTTCCTCCTCCCTCCATCTCTGCTCCTCGCCCCCCCAGTGCAGAAGAGGGTGCGCGGAGCGTGGGCAGCTGTGGAGGAGTGCTTCTCTCCTGCACTGACAAGCTGAACAGACGCACTGTGCTGGTTCGACCCGTCAGCAAGCAGGACTCTTTCAGTCATTTCTCTGGCTTTTTCCCTCCTGTAAGAATCCATTGCTTCTTTTTTTTTATAACTTGTCTCTGCTAGGCCTCCATCAACAGTGGCTTAAAAAATATTCCAGAGCGCCCCTCAGGGATGGTTCTGGAGCTTTTACTTTGATATGGCTTTGGTGGAATTTTTAGTGTTCCTTTGAAGGTTTCTATTGAACCTTCGGCGCTGTATTGTAGTCGTCATAGCAATCACATCGGAGTAAAATGGAACACGCATTGCCGTGATGTAAAACACCCCTATGTATACTTATAACATACTTCTAGGCCCTCCGGGTGGCATTTTACTCTTTACGTGAAATAAAATCCACCATCTGGGCATATTTATGCACTATTAAAAGTGCAGGCGTTCAGGCGTTCTTGACTTGATCAGTTTAAGTCCTCCTGCATTTATACATAATTACCACACAATCTCCCCATGTAAAACCATGTTGAGTCCATAACTTTATAGGTTTAAATTGTATGGCTAGCTATCAACATTCGTTAACAATAAAGTCCTAAATTCCACTGTTAATGGACGTTCTTTCGGACCTCAGCTTAATGTTATAAACAGATTTGCTCCCTTCTTCATTTATCTTTAATACCACTGAATCATGGCTTATTTGGACTGTATTAATGTTATTGTAGTTATTGCTCATTTTTTAATAAATCTTATGCTGCAATTAAGTTTTCAAATCACTCATTAGATGAAGATCTTGCTTTTCTGATAAATCAGAAACATGCTCTCTGTAATTCAGCCTCAGAGGAATGCTACAATCTTCCAGTTAACTCCTCCACTCTAATTAAAGCGTATCCTTTAAAATAAATCTGCTTTTAGCCATTCCTTTTTGTGCTGGTGGCTTTACTTGCTCTCCTAGAACAGTACACACCAGAATCATAGAGGGCTGCTTTCTTGGTGAGCTTAAAGTGGAATTGAACTTTGGTTCAACCCTTGACTCTGTAGCTTCTTTACCTCAATATAAGTCCACACGCTGAGGTTCGGCAAAACAACAATCCATCGTACGCGGACCCGAACTGGAATCAGCACTTTCATCTGCTATTGACTTCCATTGTTTGTCCAAAACACTGTACTTCAATAATACTATTGTTATAAGTCTACAAAACTTATAACAATAAGCTCCTACTGATTGACTGACTATTATCATACTCTAGTTTTCAGTATCAAAGGGTTGTGTTTAATTTAAGGATTGGATTTAAATTAGAAATATATTTTAAATACATTTTACAGCAACTAGGAGATTACATTATATTGCTTTAAAAGTATGTTTCTGAGAAATAATGGAAGTCAATAGATGACTATTACTGAGTTCTCGGTCTAGCACCTACCGTGAACATTAATTCATGGTCAAAATAGAGTGAGGACTTAATATTGGGTTAAGGAAGCTGCAATGTGGAGGGATTAACAAAATTTAAATTCTGCCTTAAATCTTGTTTTGTACTAAAAAGGATTTACCTATTTTTCCTTGTTCTTTCTGGACTTTTGGGGTGTTTATTAAGACACCTGTTACACTGTAAATGTTCTGTTATTTTTTTTCTAAATTGAATAACTAAATTCCAGTAAGTACAAATGTTTTCTCGTAAGGATTTTAATATCTTCCCATTTAGTGCAAACCAAAGGTTAGTCTCATAAAAGAAATCAATCCTGGCACAATATTTAATATCACCAATTTATTATGTGAGAGTGCTACAGAACAGTGCCATCACATTAAGTTATGTTTGATCTCACCACCGACTAGACTGCAGCAAAGGTCCTGGAGGGCTCCCACCAGCAGCATGGCTTTCTCTCCATCACCTACACTCAGGCTATTACAAAGAATGTGCGGCACAAGCTCACCACGCGGCCCGAGCGCCCACCACGCAGCAGCGTGGCTGGCGCCGGCGGCCTCCGGTCTGCCAATGATCCTCTGGCGGATGGGTCACCCCAGTTCCTCCGAGAGATTCTGCTCACCGCCCAGCCCTTTGACATGGTGCTCTCATGTCCCTTGCTGGCCACCGTAGCAGGAGTATTTCAGGTAAGTGATATTAGATGGATTGCACAAGCGTTAAGTAAGCCTGGTAACCGGTAAATAAACAGTATTATGAGACTAGAGATTGTAAGTTTAAACTGAAATAAGGTTGAACTTTTATTCAAGGCTCACAAAAAAGAACTATAAGATTTAGCATTTTTTTCAGAACTCAAGTCCGTTTTAACCAAAAGCTGGTCACAACACCCCAATCGGTGTCAAGTTCATTCAGAATCTATACTGTGAACTAACGTTATTCCAGGCTACACTGCCAAGGCGTTACCGGGAGCGGGGGAAGTCGGCAGGCCAGCCGATGGGGAACCACACGCTTACCTCGCGCAGTTTGCCTCTCATCTACATCAACACCAGCATGATCAGGCTCTTCTGCCCCCCCAGACCAAAGGACAAACACGCAGACTCAGGTCAGAGCATAGCGCTGTCTCTGATTAGCAAGTAGCCACACCTGCACACCAAGAGGGGAAGAAAGAGTATGATCTCTGACGGGATTGGCTGGAGCAGAGGCCTTTGTACTCTTTGTGTTAGAGGATAGTCTCTCCCCCCGCCCCCTACAAATAACACACATGGTTCTATTAGAACAATTGTTCAGAATTATGTGGACAGCAATTTTTTTATTTCATTTTTTTTGTGGTGTTCATCATGTCTGCGGTGCCTTTATGAAATCCCTTGTCATGGCTATCCAGACAGAGAAGCCACGGCATTAGCATACAGGGACATTTCCCTAGACAAATAGTTGAGGTTCTAGAGAACCCTACCACAGTTGCAAACACTGAACCCAGAATACAAAATGGCTATTGTTTGATTGTCACAGATGGAGGCTTGTTGTGTCTGCGGTTGTATTAAGTAATAGTGGTACGGCTGTACACAGTATGTGCCTGTGCCTTTGTACGTGCACCAGCGCGGCTCTACGCTAGTGTGTGCTATATGTGCACACCTGTGTGTGTGTGTGTGTACTATCCCCTTTTCCGCTTAGCATTTATTGTGTGTACACATTTTCACACTATGTGGGTAATGAGTGAGCATGTGTGTGTCTGTGGTGTTTCTCTCTAGTCAGTTGATGAAGTGTGTGTGTGTGTGTGTTTAGCAGCAGAGTCCCACCAGAAGAAAGAAGACACCCTGGTCATAAAGCTTGGTTCCCTCAGCATGGCTCCTCAAGCTGATAACCCGCTCAGCCGCACCGTGCTGCGCAAAGACATCTACCAGTGAGTCCCCTCTCCTCTCCTCTCCTCTCCTCTCCTCTACTCTCCTTTCTCTCCTCTCCTCTCCTCTCCTCTCATTTCTCTCCTCTCCTTAGCCCCTAGAGGGGCAGCTTTTCCTTCTATTCTCTCACTTCCTGATGCAGAACACATCCGTCAGCTCTTATGTTGACCCACCACCTTACCTTCTATTTTTGTCCCGTACTTGTTTGATTCTGCCTAACCTCCTCACCTTCCTTTTCTACTCCAAATTAACCCTGCTGCCGTTACATCCTGTGACACACACACACAGTTCAATCTCATTCTGCTTTGAAAACACACACTTTGTTTCTAGTTTTAGCTCCACATTTGCTTAAAGGTGCCATCTTCCCAAAACATGTGTGTGTGTGTGTGTGATGCTGGCAGTCCCCTGGTATTTTTTTTTTTTTTTTAAATAGATAAAGCACCACAGTGTGGTCAGACCTCCTCCCGGCGATGACAGGGGGGGCTCTGAGTGACACCTCGGAGGTCCGCCGAGCCCTCCAATTGTAACACAAGACTGTTGATACAAGCCCGTATGCCCCCCCCCGTCCCCCTCGCCCGTGCCATGTGGATCAAAGCTGGGAGCCGGGAGGAGAAGCTGGACTTCTGAGGGAAATAGCTCAGTCCAAAACACATTTCCCTGCTATAGGCAGCTAAGAGAATCTGGGTTGTGTCATAGCTGCCCCAAAACCGCAGCGGAGCTGCGTGTGAGACGGCGTGCGCGAGTCGAGTAAGTGTGCGCGCGCATGGATGTTTATGCGAACGGTACGGCTTGCACACACATATGTGTGTGTGTGTATACGTGCGCGGATGGAGCTGGCAAACACATGTAATGAGGGAGATAAAAGTGTTGCCTAATGCTTTGTGCAGCTGCTAGTGAGATGTGAGCTGACACTGGGAGCCGAGCGGAGGAGAAGAAAGCAACGTGGGGGGAAGTCAAGGGAGAGGAGAGGCCACTCCGCTCTCTATTGCTGCCTTCAGTTGGTGGAAGTGTCACGGTGATAAAGATTGCATGGAGCAGGGACGGCGGCGGAGGGGGGGGGGTGGTGGGGGGTCCAGACCTACGGGCCTGTCTGACAGCACACAGCCATCAAGGCAAGACGGGGAGAAACACCGTCTCTCTCTGCATGTGCACCCGTTGGCCCTAAATCCCTTCCAGAGTGCCCGAACAATCGGCACTGTTCATTTAGCCTTTTGATGTGCGCAACAGCGATGGTATTGACCAGTTACCATAGCTACTTTTTTCCACGCACTCACGCAGGAGATTTCTTCCATGTGAACACCGATTTCGCTGGTGTCGCGTGCCGAATGGTTTTGTGGTGGTGTTTGTTTCGCGCGCAAGCTAGCTCAGCTAATGCAATGGATCGCCAAGGGTTGCCATGGAAGCGCTGCCTGAACCCATTTTGTCGACGTGTTGTTATCATGTCGGATGATAAATGATTATCTAAGGCATGGAAATTGCCCGTTCGCCTCTTTGACCCTGAAAAACAGTTCTAGCCGCCGTGCAATTTCCCCCCCACATTGGCTAGCAATGTTCTTTCTACTGGTAGTTAGAGGACTGGTGGCTCTGTGGCTCTGTTGCCCACATGGCTCTGTGTCTCGCGCTTAGATTTTGCTGGCAGGACGCTCCGCCCTGGCAGATGCACTCAAAAGTTTGGACACACTTTCCCATTTAAGTGAATGGGAAAGTGTGTCCA
>JAODLI010000008.1:764069-780165 GCA_027575585.1 Percopsis omiscomaycus | reverse complement strand
CCCCCCCCCCCCCCCCCCCCCCCCTCTCTCTCTCTCCTCACAACCTGTTCCTCCTCCTCCCTGCCACCCGGTCAGCTCACAGGAAGCTGTAGAGCGACTTCCTGCTGCCGGGGCTGCTGGGAATGGGATGGCCAGAGCCCCCCTTCTTCCCCATGTTTGATGTGCCATCTTCTTTTAATTGTTTACACCTGGCCTGCTGTTGTTGTTTTCTCAGAAGCACAGCTCGCTCCCCAGCCCCCTGTTCCATGCTAACTTGCTTGTTGGGCATATTTGGTTGAGGGGGGTCGAGCTCCTTCCCACAGAAGCACACGGGGTTGGGCATGAGATGAGGTTGCATGGGATGAAGGGCTCTTCTAAAGCCAAGGCCTGGTCCGACTCCAGTTAAACACAGATGCTTTATTTTGAAGCCGCCCCCCCCACCATTTGTATGTTTTTGATTTGGAACACTCCGCCCCATGCCTCTAGCTGCTGCTTCTTCTTTTTTATGTTTCTTTTACATCCTCTTGTCCCGCTAATGGCTCTAGGTACCCGGGGCGCGCGGACGTTGGGTCTGAAGTTCTGGCACGGCGCAGTCCGAATGCCATGTTGTCGCGGGCGCTGCCTGTTTAGAGCTGCGGTTTGTCAGAAGCCCTGCCCCGCCAGGCCCCGCGCACCTAACACCGTCAGGCAGGGCTGCACAGGGGAGCGGGGGAGGGAGGGGCTCGCAGATGTGGGACGACGGGGGAAGAGAGAGGAGATGCGAGGGGAGAGATTAGACGGAGAAAGATGAAGCAAAGAGAGGTGTCTGGTAATCCAGGGACTGTTGCTAACAGCTAACAGCTAACTGCGTGTTGGAGTGCTGTTTATTACTATTCGTGGGTTTGTTTGTTTACTCTCTTTATCCCCTACGCACTCCATGTTTGTCTGTCCTCTCTAATCTCTATCTGTTTTCCTTCTCACAATGGCTCCTTTTTCTCTGTCACTCTCGATCATGTCTTCCCCCATTTTCGCCCGCTCAACAGCTCTGCCCTCCTACCCACCATGTCTCCTGTGTCTCTCCCCTCAGCCCCTGGTTGCACAGTGGGGTTCTGCCACTCCGCGTGGTTCTGTCCGCTTATTGAAACAAGGTGCGGCGCGCTGACTCAGCGCGCGGGGAGACAAACCAGCAGCCTGTCTCGGGGAACACCGTCGCTGCGCCACAGGCTCCACAGGAGGCTCCACAGGAGGCTCCACAGGAGGCTGTCTAAATGTGTGCATCTCTTATTTCGGCACCTCCGAGGGGCGCACCAGCCCCAGTGTAGGTTAAACCGTGTCATGTTAACCTGGCGGAAGGTGGGGTGGCTAGCGACCCCTCCTCACACTCTACCCTGTAGTTTTCCTTCCATCCCTCCTTCGAGGGTTATCGCTCCTTTCATCACTCCTTTTTTCTCCCTCTCCTTTTCCCCTCGCTCGCCCTCCCAGAATAAACAGGACCACTGGTGGAATTACATAAGCCTTGATTAGTCCTTACCCCTCTTGGCCATTTCAACAAGAAGGGTAAAATGGTGGGGAAAGCCCCCATATACTGCAGAAATGTCACTTTCATATAAATAGGTTTGGTGGTTTCAATGAAGGCAAGATCCAATTCAGTATTATAAACACTGGCCCCACATTCACTCACAGAGGAGGAAGAATTAGCTGATCTAGCAAGCGTGTGTGCCCTGGATTATTCTAATTATTTTATGCTGTTTTCCTTGCTGACTAAAACTATTTGGCCACTATCTCATGAGAAAGTGCTTCTAGGCCAGTTGGATGGCTCTGGGGGGGAGCTCTGGGGGGGGGGGGGCTTCCAGACTCCTCATATTCCCTAAGCCTGAACTCCCCCCTCTTAAAACTTGTGATTCAGACATAAGTTTTTAATTCCATTATGCGGGAGCTTCCAGCAGCAAGCCATTGTATTTTATTTCATCCCCTCCCTTTTTGTTTGTTAGAAGTAAATCTGAATTAGAACAAAATGTTGTTTAAGGTCAAGGAAAACGTCAAGGAGAAGGACCCTACTGTTTTAGCTATCCAATTACATGTTTGTTCAGCCTGTCTGCTAAACCTGTAGCATGCGCTAACCTAATCAAATATGGCCATCATTTTCCTGACTTTGTTTAGGAAAATTTCCATGCTCTATCCCAAAAAGACTAAGGCCTTGATATGTAATCTGGCTCCTTTAAACATTTGTCAGAATTCAATAATTCCAGTAAACAATGTGTAATCAACTTCAAAGTGCTCCGCCAAGGGCCCTCGTTTTCACAGATAAAAATGAGCATCTTCAAAAATACACGCCCTGTGTGTGTGCGTGTGTGTACTAATGCAAACCAGCTTGGCAAGATTGAACCGCTTAATCAAGTAAAAAAAAAAAAACAGTGGCTTACGCTGTTGGATCCATAAAGCAAGCCTAATTTTACAGCACCATAAAACACCCTGCTTGCCGTAGCAGGCACTGAACAGTTTATGCAGAAGTAAATCAAGAAGAATGCAATGGGGGCCATGTAATCGCGCTGATTTGAGTTTCATATCATAAACAGAGTAGATGTGGTGTGCTTGTATAAGTCTGTATATACAGTATGTATGTTTGAGACATACAAAGTAGTCACCTTCTGGCGAAATTCACAGTTTCAGTGACGTGATTTGTGTAGATCAGATGATAAAAGTTTTGTTTTGCTCAAAAAGATGCGTCTTTGGAACACTATGGATTTTATGCAAGGTTGGGGTTAGCCAGTCGGTTATGGCCAATTATCTACTGACTACAGCATCAGCACACACACAGCCTGATCTGCTTTGGTGTATATTGAAGACACATTGAAGGAGCAAATCGGATTCTCAGCAAAACTTGGTGACGGTAGTAATAATGCTAAAAGACTACATTACTAGAGTTGACTAGAATTTGGATGACACAGCCAGAAAAGGGATACTAGGGGGGAAACAGGGAGACATATAGAATGTCTTCACAGTGATATTGTTTAACTGTTACCATAATGCAAATACATGAATTTATATTGCTATAAATGCATTAGTTGCTATAATTGAAAAGAATGACAATACAATAGCCAAGCCGATCTGACGTTTTGATGCCTTAGAATAGTATACCACGCATGTGAGCAGCCTGGCGGCTGAGGCTGGCAGCTCACGGTGACTCCTCTCACCTGGAACACCACTGCTGCGAAGCTGATCTGGGGCAAGTGGCACACTGTATGTTGGGCTATGGGGAATTGATGTTGTTTAGTTGATTGATTGAGCTAAACATAAATTGAATATATTGTATGGCTATGAGCAGAAAAAGCTGCCTATTTTTTAAACTTTATTTGAGGGTGGAACTATACTCAAATATATATAGCCATACCTAAATATATAAATCACAGATTGGTCCTGTAATTTAAATGATACAGCTCTTGATTAAAATTTTGTTGTTATGCTTACTAGTTTAAGTGTATTAGCCAGGGAATTGTTAATTTTTGTAATCCTAATAATCAATATAAATCAGCATTTTAGCAGGCCTGTGTCTTCAAAAGCTCACGCATCCTTCTCCTCACTTTTTTTCCCTTCATTTGCTGGACAGCATTTGGAGATGATGCATGATCTGCTGGTTGGAGTCTATATGAAGAACTTCTATGAGAAGTTAATTGCAGCAATAAACTAAGAAACATGTGGCCCTGATGCATGTATGGGTTCATGTTTTGGTAATCTGGACAGCGTTTTTGATACCACATATGATGCACAGCTGTACAAGTATAGCCCTCGCTGATTTCATACGTCAATCCACTTGAAACTGCCTCAGCTGTAACAAATTGTTTTCGTCCGGAGTGATTCCGACCCTCATTATTTCAGAAGAGGTTCTGCTCAGATTAGACTTTGTCAATCAGCACTGAACAGTCTCTGCCCTTCTCCAGACACCAGCAAGGGGCTAGTCTTCCTTTGACAAAGGACACTCCGTTTCTCGTTTTCCTGATCTGATGTTTGGTCTGAACCTGAACTGTTACACTGTGATTGGCTGATTAGATATTTTCATTAATTAGTGTAAGTGTACAGGTGTACATAATAAAGTGTTTTCCCTTATTACTATCCTAATTATTCACAATGTAGCATCGAGGTATGTGAGGTATAATAATAAAAATGAGTACGTGTATGAGGGCATGCCAGGTCCTTTCCTGTTCCTGGTGTGTAACTACTGCAGCCATTTATGAATAATGCACGTGTCCAGCGATTATTTAAGATAAGGCCCCTTGAATTCAAAAGTGATGGGATTGCATCATAGTGATATTGCTTGGTGGGGACACAAATCTGGCTTCAATCGGGGTCGGAGGAAGTCAACGAGGCATTCCCTTCACACCTTAGCATCAGGGACCCGCTCCTAAAACTCCATCTGACATGTTTTGTAAAAGCAGCATTATGTCCGATTTTCAAAGCGGGGAGGAAGCATAGCCAATCTGTTAGTGCTAACAGAGGAAGTGATTTCACAAGCATTGGCCCACTCGGTTATATGGGAAAAAGGGTAGCTTTGTCCAACCCTGGGAACACACACACAGAGCTTCTAGTTGTTTCCAGTTTCAATTGCATACAGAGGACAATCTAAGGCAGACACACTCAAATACTCGGATATGCACGCACGCACGCACGCGTACACGCGTACACACACACACACACACACACACACACACACACACCCCCCCCCAGTGATTTTCAGCAGCAACTTCAAGTGCTTCAAGGTCTCATTTCTCACGAGATCCATTGCAGATGTACCTACCGTTTGAAGGTTACCAGTGAGAACTGCTTCTTCTAAAAGCCGCGGAATTACTCATGAATGCTCTGTGTTTAGAGCTACCTACAACCGGCAGCCACAGATAAATTAAATCTAAAATAAAAAAAATACCTCTGCACAGTATCGGGGCACAGTGACCAGGAGGTTTGTACTGTAGCTTGAAAGTACAGGGTTGGATCACACATGTGGCCCTACCTTGGGGGGGTGTAACTCGTGGCTTGAGTACGTTAAAAGTTCAAAACCTAGTCCATGGACATTGACCTGAAGAATAGGTCGCTGTATGAAATTCGTTGGTTCTTGAGTTGATTCTTGAGTCTTTATCCAACAGTGGCACTGTACATTTTTCAGTGTCAGTGACAACATTCTCTAAATATATATTTCTGTCTATCTATCTATATAGATATATAGATTTAAGTCTAATTCACAACATTGTTCGTTTGACAGTTTACCAGCCAATAAACTGTTTTCTAGTATGTTGAAATGTAATTTTTACACTGTTAATAAATAAATCATTCAAGAATTATAGTACTGTATGCTGTGTTTTACAATGGAATGGCATAACAGGATGGGATGAAGTTATTTAAATGTAAATAACTAATTTTCCCTTGAGGAAATAGCCTCTTGATTCTGTCTATTTCATTAAATATTGTATAAATGACGCCAAATGGTTTGGCTCTTCAATCTTTATAACTGTCAAATGGCTTCTTTCCTAACAGGAAGCCGTGATGCAAGCAAGTAGAGTTAAAACCAGAGCGCAAGGAGGCTATAAATTCCAAAAGGAGCCTCCTGACGTCTTCAGCAGGCCTTCATGGCCCACACATGTTAGCTGGTGTCTCGAGAGCAACGCGTCTAATATTGGCTGTGTTTATAACCATGTAGCCTCTCTGACATGTAAACTGCATGGCAGATAAATGGCTCTTGCAATTAAGATGTTGAAATCAAAGTGCAAACACTAACTTTTAGTATACAACCTGTCACTGTAAACAGAGGGGCTTTTTCGCCCGTACCACTGTCATGGGGATGGTACGAGTCAGAGCTGGACCCTGCTTGGATTATGTGCAGACGTAATCGTTTCCTGCTCAGATCCTGTGTACATGTGAACAAATTGGTCCAGTGTGGGTGGCCCTTAAGTCTAATCAATCTAGTGAACCGCATGCTTCTGTTGGGAGATGAGTAATGCTTCTGGGGAGATGACTAATGCCATTTGTCTCAGTACAAAAAAACCTTCTCATGTGCTAATCACAGTGCATAATAGCTAAGGGATAATTCAAGCAAGCTACAGGTGCTTGTTCAAGAACAGAACAGACTCAAACCCGTGTCCTCAGTGTTGGGTTACAGTATTTACATGCTCAGAAGGAGCATGACTAAGTAGCTATCCATCACTGAGGCAGTTGTACGTCTTGTTTGATTTATACGCATATGTGTATTTTTCCTCACCGCAGTCATCACATTTTTTGCAACATCACTATAAAAAGGCCCATAATCGAGTGTTCTGCTGACTCACCATATTCCAAGACATCATTTCCCCTCTCGGTCTGAGGATCTGCTCAGCTTTCTAATTCACAGCCCTAATTACTATAATTGGTAGATGCAAATTAACAGCAATTGTATTTGACTTGGGTCATAAATCCACTGCTCAGAAGTCGCTGAGTTTTTTTGTTTTGTTTGCCAATTCCGCGTGGACCACCATCAGATGGGGTGCTTAACTTACTAAGTAATTGCAAGTTTCATGAATCATAAAGATTATAATTTCTCCCACGCCCGCCGGGATTCAGCAAGCCCACTGCAAAGGCGCTAGAAGGCTTAGCTCTCCACAAAACCAATACCATGGAAGCTGGGTGCCTAATGGTGGGTGCCTAATGGCATTTTGGACCCACAGAAGTACTACAACCTCAAAAAAACCTCTCTTTTTAGAGCTGAATGATGGACTGGGTTCTGCTCCCACTATGTGCTCACACACACAGCAAATCGACACATACTGTTAGCATTTCATGTAGCATGTGTTCTTGCTGTTCATATACACAGTAGTTGGGTTCTGTTCAGAACAAAGAACACACGACACCCATGAAATATAGCACGTCTGTGTACACAGCTAATTTAGCTTGACTTGGCCGAATTAAGCCAGAGATCTCAATGAAATTTCAACTCAGTGTGTATGTTCTACAGAGGGAGCAGAAATGTGGGCCCCTGTTTGACATATGTACACGCATACACAGACACATGTATGTTCGCACACGCTCCTGCCTTTGCCTGAATGTGTAAGCAGACATGTATTGCATGTGATTGTCGGGGAAATGGAGTGAAAAACAGGTCTGGGGTTGCGGGTTCAGGTTGCGTGTTTCAGAGTGACGAGTTCCAGAAGCCGCCGGGCTCAGTATTACCCTGGTGCTTTATGCCCCTGTGGCAGGGAGTGGGGTGGAGGTAAAAAGAAGGGGGAGGCCTGTTCAAGCCAGGGGCCACGATCCTACACCCTGCCCCACAGGAGCACCTCTGGAGGGGATGGGGAGGGGCTGAACCTCAATCCACAGCTCCCACACTCCTACCACTAGGCCCTTAGCCTAGATCCAGATCCCCCTGTGGTTTGCTTTATTACCCTGAACCACAGTTAACCTTCAATAAATGCATATTTAGATTCCACTCACTCTCTCACCGAACTCTCACTTATTTTCCCGTCCCATATTTAGTAGCAAATAGGCTACTAAACCCTTTTGAGATATATATACGTGTGTGTGTATATATATATATATATATATATATATATATATACACACACATACATCACTACTATAAGGCTGCTATTCTTGGGAGGCAACAAAAGTCGCTAAATAGCAGATATATACAGTGTGTATATATATATATATATATATATATATGTATGTATGTATATACTGTATATGGAATAGCAGCCTAATGATAGTGGATGTACAAGTCACATTTGTGTGCGGTTTTATTTTCAGTTCATCTGTATGCTACCGTGCTGAATTAGTTAACATGTGCATTAGCTAATGTGGTCTACATGGGCTCAGCATACAGTAACAACCTAAACCCACTGCACATTAAGCGTGCAGTCCTCCCACGTGCCTTCCTAATAACATCAATTGTGATTGATGCTTTACCCAGCTCAAGGATATACCCAAGGAATGCTAAACAGAGAACAGTGCTTGCAATTAATTATCCATTTGCAAATATGTCTACATAGTTGCGGCCAGACCGAGTTGGTTCCTCAACCGAACAGCTCTATCCAAGTCCTGCATTCTGCAGTCATATCACTGCCATTTTTTCAGTATTTTGTCTGCATTTTACTGCTAAACTTAAAATTCGATGTACTCTTTGAGTTGGAGCCGTAATAACATTGGAAAGGTGCCGTCATATTTCTGCTGTGATGTGAGATTGGCCCAGTGGCTTTTTAGGAGTTTAAACTGTGTCAATAGAGGCAGATTTTTATTTTCTCATCTTCTTTCTTTTTTTTTTTAATAATAGCCATGAAATGCCATGAAACAGAACTTTCTTACTGCAGAGCTTTTGATCCATTTTTATAAATAGCAGAATTTTGTCGTAAAAATAATGTTTTTGCGGTCTTTTCCTGCAATTAAAATAAGGTTTGGCTCAGGAACAAGGGCCAAACTAAGTACTCGTGTTTGAGAAAACTTTCTCTACCCACCCCCTCCTCATGTCTCCTTCATCTGCAAGAGCATATGTCATTTATGGCTTGTTATTTTCATTTTTCCTCCATATTTTCCACAGGGCAGCAGCAGGCAGATGTCTAATAATGGCATGTGAGACCTAGCAGAAGGGTGTGTTTCACCTGCCCTGCTCTGTATGTTTTTGGTTCAGCCGTGTATATGGTGGGCAGAGTGAGCGCTGTGCTTTCCCAAGGCATTCTCTGGTTCCTCTTGGCCGAGCGGTGTGGTCTTCACATGACCAATCAAATATGTCAAACCACCAGTGTTTTCCCCCCGCATGTACAACAAGGAAATCTGGCTCCAATTATTATTGCACCCCGAGGGGAACTTCCAAAATTCCTCCCCTCCTCATTTGTCAGAAATGAAGCTCCCTCGTTTCCTGCGATTGGACTGAAATATGTCTTTTGATATTAAATCACACTGGTTTCCACTGGCTGCATGACCAAGACAAATGTTTATCATATTTATTTATGTCATTGGCGATGACCCTGTAGCTCAACAATCCAGGGACTTGGCTGCAGACTCCATTTTATGTTGATTGTGACTAAGAGACTCTCCTAAATAAGCTGAAGCTAAGAGATAATTTGGATAGGGTATGAGGTAACTGTGGTTTGTTTAATGTGAAAAACACAGTGATGGAGGTACTGTTACAAAAGGCCTAATGAATCTAGACTGACACATCCCACCCAAACGTACAGCGTTCTTAGTTTGACTCGGTATCATATTCTGTTGATAAATGTGGTTCCAAATGTTGATTAAGGATCTGTTTCAGTTGTTTGTATGTCAACAAATCCAGCTAAATCCAGTTATACACCTCTGATCTCCCGTTGCCGTTGTTCTTGTACTTGGTGCTCATTGTCATAACATCACGCTCTGGTAGAGGCCTTCTTAGTGTGGCTGAAGGGGGAAACGCTATATGAAAATTGCCATTGACATTCTCGAAACAAATACAACTACTCATGCTGTCGCTACATCTGTAGCCATTTTAAGCCTTTATTTATGCCATTTAAGCTCTCATTTGAATTCACCAGCACAAATAAACATATCATAATGAAGCGAAGGCCCTGATGTCATATGCAGATGTCGAATTTTGATTATTCCTCTTGCCTCGCAGATTCGTCAGGATCTCGTCTCTCCAGGCGAAATGGATGACATCATTGTTCATCGCGTTGACGGGCCAATGTTTGCTCCCTTCACCGTAGCATATTCAGCTATAGAGACGTAGGCTGCTCGCACCGGGGCTTATCTCTGCATCTCTTCTACCACGCTGCAGTTTGTATATACTGTAGAATGCCTGTGGTCTTGGACACAGGGAGACACGCGAGGGCCCCTGACTCCAGACTACTGTGCTGTCCAGGCCAGTTTATAGCGATGTTTACTGCTAACAATAAGTCTGCATACTATAAATCAGAGCTCTTTATATAGGCAAACAATTTCACCTGAGGTTATTTATTTGAGTTTAGCTATGTCAGTGTATCCCGCAGGTTTTAATTTAGCCATAAATCAGCACAGATGAAACTTGTAGCTACTAAACCCGCTGAATGGAGTTGGGTGGGGATTTTTAAGGCCTGATGCCAGTATTGTACCCTACCTGGTGTGCAGCTGGAGATTAAATGGATTTTATTGTAATGAATTATACTGTACACAGCAAAATAATAAATCATGATTTTATTCGTTTGTGCTGCATTGCTTAGTTACATAATTGAGAGCCATCATTCAATTTATGTTAAATTCCTTCATTTTATACCCCAACCACACACACACACAGACACACACATGCATACACACATTATATTTTCTGTTTCATTCCCTTCCAGTGATTTATTATCACCTGATGACCCCCCCTCTCTCTAAAGTTTCTCCATCTTCCAGTCCTGTTGTGCACCTAACTAACCGATCCGTGCTCAAATTCTCTCCCCCAGGCGGGCCTTGAACCTGGGCATTCTGCGGGACCCTGGTTCCGAGGTGGAGGACCGCCAGTACCAGCTGGACCTCCAGGCCATCAACATCGGCACGGCCCAGTGGGAGCAGCTCAAGCCAGAGAAGGAGGGCGCGAAGGGAGGGGTGTCGGCAGAGAGCGAAAGGAGCTCCCAGAATCCCGCGCTGGAGTGGAACATGGCCAGCAGGTCAGGACGCAGGCCTGAAACACACTAGAGGATTCCCAGATTACTGACACCAGATCTGATTTAGACACACACTCAAAGACCTCATTCACCTACTGCATATTTTTCTGGTCTCATAATTGCAGGTCACTATTAATGGGATAATGGGATAACGAGAAGATTTCCGAAATTTAAACACAATAGTTGCTATCTGAGAACATGAGGAAAAAAATACAAATAGTTTTTAAGTCATTCTTAAGTTTGTGTGTGCCTGAATATAGGCATCTGCTATTGCGTAACTTGTAATGGTAAGTAAGGGCCCGACAAAATCGCTATTTTTTGGGATGGAGTCGTCTCTAAAACGGCAGGAGTGCTCGTGGATTAATGATGCCCATATGACACAGGTTAAGATGTCCTATAGGTATTATCTTTTGTCATTTGTGTAGAGCCATAGTGTGTGTGACTGCTCCATATTTCATCATGTCAGTGTTGATGTGAGAGCAGTTTGGCATTGAGTTAGCTCCCTATCATGAAGCCTCTCTATACAGTCCTAATTTTTTATTTTTTATTTGTATTTTTATGGACGCGGGAGCTTAAACAAGCACCAGTGTAACAGCCTGTTTGGCCGTGTGTCCTCTTTTTCACTTCGTGTTTTGAGAGGAATCAGGCCCAAAAATCCCAGAATCACAGGCAAGGAGTCCAGATTTGTTCCCTGTCAACTAAAAATAAGCCCCGTGGAAGAATGCACCGCAGCGCAAAATCAACACAGGCCCTGATTGAGACTGAGCACTCTTAGGTCATCAGGGCCTTCGCCGAGACTGGCCGCGCACACACACACACACACACACACACACACACACACTCTCATTATTAACACGTAAGTGTTCTCTGTCACACACATAGTGTGTACCCATCGTCATCGCAAAGACTCAATCGCGCACGGACAAAGGCACATTCACATCCGTCTGCCCCCCTCCCGACCCCCAACCCTCCGCTTCCCAAAATGATCCGGCGTGGTGTTGCAGCCAGCTCTCGACATCCCAGCGAGGTCAAGGCTGTCTCACGCAGAGCTTCTACACAGTGTGATGGTCCGTGGAGCTTTGCCAGGAAACGCTGCCTGTCTCTACTGCTGCTGTTGCTGCCGGGCCCTCAGCTCTCATCCCCGGCCTTAAGACCCTGTATTATTATAACCATGCAGGGCTCGTTTACCAAGAGACCCCTGTTCCAACTCTTTATTCTTTTCTCTTTTTTTGGGGGGGGGGGTTCTCTTCTATTGAACGTGGAAAGTAAAAAAAAAACAGTGTGCGCGAGAGACTTACTTACAATTACTATTAGATCATTTATCAGACGCTTTTATCCAAAGCGACTTACATTAAGCATAATTACAAGTAATACGGGGCAGGTATGGGTCAAGCGTCTTGCTCAACGATGTTGGGGAACCCACAACCTTCTTAACCTATCCTGCCCCCCTTCAGATCCAGTTTCGTCTCGCAGGTTTGTTAGGCCCTTATTTTTCAATTTCAATTTATTTTCTTTTTTTTTTATTTCATTCTGTCCTGATTTGTCTTTTTATTGACACCCCTCTTCTATTTTCACTCTTTCGTCATTCCTCCTCCTGGTAGTCTGGAACCTCTCTATGCGTCCCAGAGGATTCTTTTCATTGTGTGACTTACATTGGCCCTCTCAGCCAGGCTCTGTTGTACGACATCACTTTTTTAGTAGCAGACTTGGACCTGCTTCGTGGTCTCACAATGTCTCTGGCCCTCCTGCTACCAAGACTAACTAGCTGTGCGAGCGAGCACGAGGCTACCGGGGCCTAGCGTGCTCGCATTCCTTCTATCTTACGCTCCGTATCTGTCTCTTTCTCAAGCCTCTCTCCCTTCGTGTCTCTCTGCCTCGCTCGTTCACAATAATTATGAGTGGGTGGGGGCCTAGCGCGGACATGCTGAAGCCAGTGAGGACAATGAGGTGAGAGTTTGGGCTCACACCTACGGTTAACATAAGATGTCGAATGTCGTTTGAGCAGGCTCAACTTTTCTCAGATACCGCGGCAGGTCTGGATTTCTACTCCGACCGTGCAATGATCTAATCTGAAGCTAAACCGTAAACATTTGGCACTCATAGGATCAATTCTGTGATATCCCATGAGGAAGGGCTGCACTTTTTGACTCACTACTTATCTGTAATTTAATGTTTTGTCCATATGAATATTGTGAACCTTTTACGACCTTACATGTGTTTAAGTTTTACTGTTATCGGGTGTGTAGGTGTTCTTTTTGGCCAGCTAACTCACATGCAGCGACCCAATCACCTATTTTCCTTGACGTAGCTGACGTAGCTATGAGGTGTCCTGTCTTGTAGCTCACCTCTAACACAAACTCCAGGAGTAACATCTAAGGTAACTGAACCGTTCTGGGCCTGAGGAGCAATCTCTCCCAGATTAGCGCCCCTACTGGCTGTCAGGAAGAATGTCTTTAATGTGTACACTGAGGGGTGGGGGTCGAGTTCATGGTTCTGTCTGTTGCGATCAGTAGTAATGCGTTGTGACACCACGCCACGTTCCAAAGTTCACACCTTTACCTCATCCGTCACCCGACTCCGCTCACACAGGTTTGGGGTTCAATTCCAGTAGTTGCTGATCAGCGGCAGGCCTCGCCCCCCGGCTTCCCGAGGTTTCACGGGGACATTCCTGCTCCCCGAGTAAGCTGACAGGATCTGTCCTCGTCACAGCGCCTGCTTCCCCGCTAGGAAAGTGCCAGTGTCAGCAGGGAGCTGTGAACTCTGTCCTCCTTCCCCTACTTCCGTCCACCCTGGGCTGCCCTTCTGTTCTCTCTCTCTCTCTCTCTCTCTCTCTCTCTCTCTCTCTCTCTCTCTCTCTCTCTCTCTCGCTCTCTCTCTCTCTCTCTCTCTCTCTCTCTCTCTCTCCCCCCCCTTTCATGAATCCTTCTCCACTCACTGCCACGCTGTGTGAATCACAAGCTAATCTCACTCGCTCTCCGATTCATTCTCTCCATGTTTTCTCTGTTTACACCACACCCATTCAAAGATGTGCTCGCACACGAGTACACACAGAGGGATTTACTTAAGTGTGCGAGGAGAAACACCCGACACAGGCATTGTCCGCATGCATACGCATAACACGCCCACACGCAATCTCAAATGCAGGCATGGCTCTTCCTCTGCTCCGCACCCCCACCCCACCCCACCCCGTGTTGCGGGTAAACCGAGCTGCACGCCTCCTTTTGCCGTCACCGGTGAAGGATTGCACCTGTCCCCTGCAACGGGACACTCACTGTTTCACTCCCTGTCTGAGGGGGAGATTAGCCGACACCAATTGGGCCGCCCTCGCAGATCCTTTCACCTCTGAATTAGGCCTCCCTCAAACTCAGAGAGGAGAAATGTGTCGGGAAGTAATCCCTTCAGGGCACTGGTAATGCACATTTGTGTAGCAGAAGCGAATATGATATTGGTTCTGGTTAAGTACTGTACTCCAGGCCACCTAGAAACAGGGCCTTCTCTAATCCCGGCCAACTATAAATATTGGAAGCCAATGCCGCTTGATTGTTTTAATAGCAGCAGATGTGGCAATTAACACCACCTTATAAAGCCCCCTTGTATATTTGTTTTACTGCTAACAAATGTTCCCACAAATATGACTTGATTGTGGGGAATGGACATTAGTGAAACGTAGAGAGTGAGCCTGTGTATACAATTAAGGGGTGTTCCCAATAGGGACTTGTCAAATAACATCTCACTCCATCCCTGCAACTATATTCAAGCTTCCAGCTAAAACGTGTTAAAGCAGAAATGTGAAAATGTCCGACAGTGGAAATATTTTGCGGATCTGGCGTGCATGTGAAAATGGATTTTGAAGTGTGTTATTCGCAGTTCAGCCTTTTTTTTTCTTCGCTTTACTGGTTTGAATTTGAAAAGCTTGAAATGTCTTGTCTGCTTGTCAGCTAGTGCATAACAATAGCTCGGTTGTGAACGTTTTTTTGTGGTTTTCACTGTGTTGTGTTGACCTGTCATTTCTAGGCAGATGGGACAGTCGTACAGAGGTTTTACAACTGGTAACCATAACAAGTTATTAGTAAATAGAAAAGGGGGAGGTTTAGTGAATAAGTGATCCCTTATGGCCACATTGTTGCTGCCTGAGTGTAGCTTTGGAAGTACCGTGACGTTGGCAAAATGTTGTTTATCCTCAAATGTAATAATGCAGTCACTGAATTTACTGCATTTTAAATTAAATGTATATTAAATGGCCATAAACCATGTTATAGTTCACATAAAAACCAGAAGTCCCCTGTGACTATAAATATCCACTGTATCCCCATCTACTGTATAGTACTTGGACCTGCAGTACTGTTGTGTCAGCAGCCAAGCAGCCTCCTAGCTATTTATCTCTGTATAACAAACTTAAAATCTTCCAGTAGAGCTATGTTCATTGTGTGTGTGTGTGTTTTTTACAGTATCCGAAGGCAGCAGGAGAGGAGGGCTATCCTGACCCCGATCCTGACTGACTTCTCTGTCCGAGTGACCGCAGCCCCGGCCATCATCTTCAGCAGGCCCGTGTCCTCCGACAGCGGACAGGCCGAGGTTTGTGTAGAGTAAATGCCTCTTAACGTATCATCATGCAGTTTGTCTGCTGCATGTACACGCAGTAGGCTAAAGTCTGCAGGTATACCTTTCTCCTCTTTCACCATAGAAATCCAATCCAATCCGATGTGTTCGTTATTTGTGCTGACCACTTGTGCCTTTTGACCGTGAAGTGTTAAACCATGATTGCAGCTATTACTCTCCCAGTACGTTTCATTTTCCATGCTGAAAACACTCAAACCCATTACGAGAGACGTCAGATGCAATTTAGTTTTTACGTCTTAACGTCCAATAACTTCCTCATTAGAAAACCCTCGCTAAGTCCACCATGTAATGGAGGCCTTCTGACCTGTGGAGTTCAAACGTTTCTGCTTGTACAGCTGATGTTTTCTGGCTCTGAGAGACTTCCTGCCGCTTTGATTCCTCATCGGTCCACATTAACATGCCCTGTGACGATGCTTAACAGCCAATCCATAGTTCGCTCACACACACACACTGATCTGTAAACTCCCGCAACGGGGAGCCTGAGATCCAATAACAACAACACAAACAGAAGGGAAAGAGGAGATTGAATCCACACTTCACAGATGTATTCACGCTAGCTTAATACAATCACTGTAAAATATTAAGCTAATATGCTAATGAATATGCTAGTTAGCATTCACAAATGACAGTTGGGAAACACCTCTGAAGATCTCTTTATGATGCTTATATATAGTGTGTGCATACAGTATGTATTCCCTTGTATGCGCCTGTGTGTCAGCCTGTACTTTGAGCAGATGCTGGGTGTGATTATAGTGGGCGGGACTCTGGAGAGAACAGGGTGACGGGGGAGGGAGGGGGACGCTAAAGGGAGAGAAACACAAGACATCAGGGAGAGAGATTAGAATAAAACAAGTTACAGATAAAGAGGGAAAGTGTGTGTGTGGGGGGGGGGGGGGGGGGGGGCG
>JAODLI010000008.1:707141-753941 GCA_027575585.1 Percopsis omiscomaycus | reverse complement strand
ACACACACACACACACACACACACACACACACACACACACACACACACACACACACACACACACACACACACAGCTTTAGGTAAACCCTCAATGTTGGCTCCCTTGTTCTAGTTTTTATAAATCACAAGTTGGTAACCCCCCCTAGACACACATACATGAGGGATTCATACTTAGTTAAGGAATAAATTACTTGGTAAAATTTAGTCTTCAGTGCTCTGACTTCTGTTGCTGAAGTCGCAGAAGTCATATAACATTTGTGAAGGGATTGTTTGGTATCCTTGTTTTTCACGTTTTTTATATAATACAATGTCCCTCTTTGGAATGATATTCATTGAACGGATGCTCATGAAATACTGGTCAGGCGGCATTTAATATAGCATTATTCAGTGAGTTCTACTATTTTAAAGGTTCAACATGTATTTCGCCTAAATACATTTTAACATGAAACATAAACATTATATTTAAATGTTATATACATGTTCAGACATATATATTCTAACAGATAATCTGAACAATCTTTATGCATCTGAGAAACAATTTTGCCCCTTTTCTGAGTTTAGGCTGTTGGAAATCTCCTATTATCCATTAAAGGCTGGTAATAATTTTATATATTCTACATTAATTAGTTATGAATTTATACTATCTGGACGTTAGTTTAAATGGGTAACTAGGTCATCCAAGCATTTGTGAATGCAAATAAGCACACTGTCGATAAAGGAAGTATTGCTAATTGCCTGGGCAAGTCGGCATACACGTACCATTGTGTGAGTAATAGACTGTACAGAAGGTTTTCAATGTTTGTACGTGAGAAAACACATAATCATTAACTCTTGTAGTTTAGATTTTGCCAGCTGACTGGACTGCCCCGATTGGATTGAATTAATCTCTTATCCATGCCATTATTGATAATATCGTCTGTACTAGAAAATAAATGCATTTTATTTCCATCTATTTGGATGTTAGACTATATATGGGGACTTCCAAGGTTGACTGAAGCTAGATACCTGTGTTAAAAAAAGACTTTTGCATAAGCCTCTAATCTCCACACTAGCAGAGCTAGTTTATAAGCGCTGATATCTAGTAGATTAGAAACTAAAAGTATAAAGACTTTTGTCATTTCTTCTCCTCCCTTCTAATGTCATACAGGCTACCATTGCAAACATGCATCTACTGTACCTGCATACTGTACATTTCACTTCATCACACTTCAGTTCAAAATCCCTGTAACACCATCATTGCAAAAGTTCACAAGTTAAACCCTCTTGGGCCTCTTGAGTATTTCCCCGTGTAGTGTAAACATACAGTAATGTAATGCCTGAGCAGAGTTATAGTGTTTTGCCACTAATCTTCATCTTCTAAAAACAAACACTTTTAAGCGGAGTTATACAGCACTGTGCTTGAATTCAAATTGAAAGCAGGTGATTAGACAAAGCACAAGTACACGTTGCATGCCAGATATTACACACTACCCCCTTAATATACATATAGCGTTATGCTTGCATCTCACGTATGCTGTGTTCCCCAACAGGGGCAGCCAATGAGAACGGCAACGTAGCTGAGGTCTGTGAAACAATTCCAGTCCAGGCAGCGCCCCCATCAGGAGAGGAGGCCCAGCCAGCTGCGGTCGACACGCCTGCGGAGGAGGCAATACCTGATGGGGCTCAGGCAGAGGCAGACGGAACACCTTCTGAGCCTGTGGGTGCCCCTGACCAGGGTAGGTGACAGCACAGAAGTAGTATAGACCTTCTTACGGTGACCCGGAGGTGCAACTAAGACAGGTAAACATTCTTCCCATGTAGCATGTGAACTGGGAAAATCTTAATAGTTGTTTACAAGATAGAGAGGAAGAAAGTTCACCTGTCTTTGGCAGCACTATTGGAGGCGTGTCAGAGATGCGTTTGAAAAAGAAGAAGAATAAGAAGAAGGGATAATTATATATTATTAACTGATGGTTCAGCTTTGGGAATCTTTGGGAATAATGTTGAGTTTAGCCTTTCAAACACGCACTCCTCGATGGAACCCCCGAATATTCGCCTCAGCTTGTTTGGAAACGCAAAGGGGAATGCCTCTTGGAGGTGAAATTGTTATTGCTCGACAAAGCGGAGCTATCCATAATTTCTGTGTCATTATTTATGCTGAAGCATAGCAAGCATAACCAACAATGACACAAGACATGTGGTTTCTTGATATTTTTCTAGGTGGTTTTCTTCACTGCCAGCGAGTTCGTTTATAAATTAAACTCTTCTTGAGACCAGTTGAGAAAAGAACAAAACATCTTCTCCACTGAGAAAATAAATATTATTTATTTATATTTATTTTTGAACACAAAGAAAAACCAAGGAACACAAAGTGTCGTCATCAACTACTACTCAAATGGACACTGATTGGCCTGGTTATTTATTAACCTGGCCAATTATGTGACTAATCCATCTAACCAGCATGTTCTCACGAGTAACCACTGACCAGCAGTAACCTGAGCAGTGTTCCACCCTCTGCGTTGTGACCCATTATGCACCTGGGCAGCCAGGGACCCAGGTGAATTATGTCCCTTCCATCTCCCCCTAGACGCTGTCCATTCCCTTTACAATGGCTGTATCCAGGTGGTATCCAACACACTGTCATTTTACAGGGTTTTTAATGAACACACCCGGGTACACACATGTGCATGTCAAAAAGCCAATTATTATTTTGTGTAATGGGATTTCATCGTGCAGTATAAACTGTAAATTTTATATAGAGGTTGCATATAGATGTATAGCAACTTCCATTTGTTTCCACTACTTAAATTCCTGTCTCTCAGTTCGTTTTGTTTTCCATGAACTTATAACTATAATGTATTTGTACAACAATATAAAATATGTTCAGTATAGAAATCTGGTGGTTTAAATTTCCAGGAAATGCCTCCATTGAGAGTGAACACATTTCAGACACTGTGGCATAATGAAATGTCATCTCTACACACCTACAGCCACTTGTGCTTATCTACACAGGGAAATATTCAGCCACGTTACTCAGAAAAGGCAGCTTTGTAGGCACTGCTATCCATCCACTTATTGCCTTGTAATGCAAATTAATACCAGGCCAAAAATAATTCTTAATTTTCATGTTGTCTAATGCAAACTGCCATGATCTGTGGGTTACTAGGCAAGGAAGATGGGAACTGTTCACACCACAAAACCATAACCAAAAAGAAGTAACACATAAAATGGTGTTTGAAGCACAAAATGACACAAAACTGGTCCAAACTAGTCCTAAATTCAGACTCAACATGTGGTCTGGACTACAGCTGCAGCGCAGACGGTCCGCAGGGAGTGGTCGGTCCTCTGGCGCTTGTCAACCTTGTGTCAATGAGGTGCAATTTGAGTCCACCTGAGAAACCAGAGAATACCAACACACATTGTGCTGCCAGTAGCGACGACTGATGTCAGGTCCGCTGAACCAGCCGCTCTCTGCTTCACAGCCAGCCAGGCTTGGCTGTAGTGGTCTGTAGTTTCACATCTTTGACGGATATTATAGTCTAGGACTTTTTAGTTTAAAGGTACACTCCTCAATTGCATTATGCAGTTCGCCAGACTTCTGCCCCAGCTTACGTGCTTGAGGAGGACTGAACCCAAGAGCAAAACAGACAGCCAGGTTTGAATCTGAAGCTGGTTTAATCCACAAAGATATAGGACACAGTAAGGCCAGGTCTCCTGGCAGAGACGGGTCTAGGTAAGGTCCAGGATGCGAAGGCGAAGTCCTGAAGTGCGCGAGGGCAGGAGTGGAGGAAGTGGTGATGAGATGATTGAGCTGCAGCTGGGGACCCGACTTACACACACCAGGCTCAACTCCTGTGATTAGAGACAAAGACAGAGAGAGAGAGACAGAGAGAGACCAGAGCTACCTAGCGGTAGCAGGCCTCAACACATTTGATGTTGAAAACAAGTGTGGGCAGTTGTAGCAGGAGGGGTAGAGAACAACGTGTCCCTTTAAGCTCTCTTTATGTCTGTGAATCTGTGTGAGTCCTTTTACTTAAATGTAATTATACCTTAATTGAATATACTTAAGCATATTCTAAACAATAGTGGAATATGTGAGTGTATGCAAATTTTGTCAGTTTAACATCATATTAGCTATTAAACTCCCTAAACTCTCCCTCTTTTTTCCATTAATTAGAAATGGCTCAGGCCGCAGCGGACGAATCAGAGCCCAAGACAGAAGAGGCACCAGGTGAGGCGAGGGTGGAGCCTAATCACCTATTAAGCTCCTCTTTTTATTCCACATATTAACAAGTATTGTGTACTGTATTCTCCATTAATATGTTTCTGCTTTTGTGCTTTTCAGCGCCCAGTGATTGATAATAATGCGGATGGCGTAACAGATGAATTCTGCAGAAGTGTCCCTACTTGTGTCTTTGTATGTGCACGTGTATTATGTTGGTGATGTGTGTGTGTATACACATGTGCGTGTCCGAGTAACACATCGCCTTGTTGCCAAGATGCATACCCTGTGATAACTGGGTCCTCAGTCATTCCTGTGCCTTCTTCTTATGACGACGGTATAATTCTGAGATTTCCGCTTGCAAATTGTACATAGGGGGCGTAAAGCACTTACTTTAAAAAGGACGCAAGGATGCTTGAATAATTTATTTCAATTTTGATTTCTTATTAACTGCGTCGAGCGCGTTTTTTTGAAGCATCAGATATTTCCACTGATAAATCAGGAGTCTGACTTGAATCAATGAATGCAAGATACTGTATACTTTTCTAAAGAGAAAACAGAAGAATATCAAAGCCAAAATAGATTTTTAACAATATTCAGTGTGAATGTTTGGCTGGCTTTGCATTTTAACACCGTGTATGTTAAAAAGACAGGCATGTATCTGACTAGGTTGGGAAAGGCTTACTGCAGTTTGAGTGTCTATAGACTATCTATAAGGACTGTATTTACAGATGTCAATAAGAATGTCAGATGAGCAAGACATGATCTGAGTAAAATTTTGCGGGGAATGTTGCTGTGTGTTGTTTTCACTCTATTTAACTTTCAGAAAAGAAAAAAGAAGCATAATGTCTTGTAAATCTTTATTTTCCTAACCTTACACAGGAAGTAACATTACATTTTGTGTAGGTGAGTGCTTTTAGGTAGAATAAAACATTCACAGCCCTTGAGAGTGTTAGTCAAAATGGAGCACTATCATAGGAGGAAATACAATTCAAGCTGCAATCAGTAAATTAATGTGACATTTTATTTAGTCATAGAATATAGGAAGGCAACACTGGTGTAATGCCAATCTAACTAGGTTAAAGTGTGTAAGCAAAGAATACTAGGACACTTGGACATATAGTCATGTAGTCAATAGTTTTAGGGAAAAAAATTCTGTTTATAAAATACATTTAGATGGAGAAATTATAAAAAAAAAAAAGAATTGACTCATTAACACCGCAAATTGACATTGCAAATTGACATTGCAAATTGAAATTATATACTTTTACAGAGACACTAGGTACAGTAACTGACAGTAGTCCATGCCTTTACAACTTGTGTTTGCCCTGGCTGGCTAGTCAGGAGTCAGAGATAGGACCTAGCACAGCAACTGCCTCTATTTCAACCAGACCTCCCTAGACAAAGCAAGAAAGCGGAGGGGAAAAGAAAGAAAGAGAGAGAGAGAAAATAACTGAAAAGAATTGAACTACAAGCCATTCTGGTAGCGACTCACTTCAATTCTTGCTAGTATTTGTATTAGTATGCTAGTATTTCACAATTATTCAGTAAACATTTAATGCTCAGCTGAAAGCAGAAACATTTCTAGATGAAATACAACAACAAATACCACACATTCACATATGAATGTATGTACAGCCTGGTATGTATATACAGTATGTATATGTGTAGTCGTTGATTGTAACACTTCCTACATTAAAATGTGTGTATGAAGAATGAATGCTGTTTGTGGGGAGGTTTACAGGAGTGGTTAGTCGTGTACTGGAAACGTACTCTGGGGAGAGCAGCGACTTGGTAGGCAGCTCTGGCAGGAAAGTTGCTAGTGAAAACTAGAAGGAAAATATTACAATTACAGAATATACACTGTATGCCTTTATGTCCTTCAAAAACTCCCAATTGACAAATTCCTTGAATAAGCAATAGCACAAAAACAGAAAGGTAGTTATTAGTTAATAGTTATTAAAGGTGTCAGTCACACACCCTTTTGCAGACAGATGTATTTTCAACATAAACAATGATCTAGGGTGGAAACAGGGTTCTAGTAGGGGACACTACACATATAACTCTCACTTTGGAGCATGTCACTGGTCAACGACATTTGACGTTGAACCATACAGGGTTCATCTTCAGTGGAAGGTTTTCTGCCTGCCTGGGTGTTGTAAAGTTGCAGCCAAGGGCATCACGCTGCATCCTGGCTGCAGCGTGGTGCCCGTTAGAAATGAGGGTATGGGTGGTAAAGGTGCCCGGGAGAGGATTGTGTTACACCTGTGTGCCTGCATTGCGGTTTCCTCTTACAACTCATTGGCACCTGCAGCTTCTATTACACCTGTCTGTTGTGAAAAAGAGGAAATGTCCGGACTGGAAAAGCGGGCCTTCCGTGTTTATAAGAAGTTGCAGCAACCAACTGGATAATCAAACATCTCGTTCAAATGGCAAAGAGATAAACACTCAAAAGGGAATGGCCAGTAACCTGCAAGCTATATATCTAAGAGGAATATGATCCATTCTGTTTAATGGTAAATACTAGTTGACTGCCTATTAAATGACATGACTAACCTGTCATGACAATGACAGGATAGGTCTACAATAGCTGGGAAAGTGCGCCCTCGTGTGGCAAAGACTAAAGATGCAATAGAAAGCAATGTTAACTTACATGTTTTATAGACATCGTTGACACTGTTGAAGTCATTAATGTCTGCCAACAGCACTGTTGTCTTTACCACTGAAATAGACACGTGGGTTCCGTTAGAAGATTTAACACAATGCTAAGTAAATGAAAACCAAAAAGAACAGCTGAATGTGAGAACGTCACGGAAATCTGACCATTGTGATAAGTACAGCCACCAGCCTTAAGGATTTCTCCCATATTGATGAGTGCCTGAGGGTCAATCGATCAATCAACAGCTTATTCACACGTTATCAATACATAATGTTTATTCTTAATTTAACTGAACTGAATATTAACTCTTCAGTAGGCCTAGGCCTAGTTAATTTCTAGTGACTTTTTATATTATCACAGGAAGGAGTCTAAGAGTAAGTCTTAAACATTTAGCTCTGAATGTCATTGTGGACGAGATGTAAGCTATTTGATTGGTAGACGTTTGGTGAGTAACCTGTTTGGCTTGGGCCTGCACCCCACCCGCCACCAGTTGACCAGAGGCAGTGTCCAACCCCAGCTGACCAGAGATGTACATGGTTCTATCTACAACCACCGCTTGACTGCGAACACAAAATAATTCAGGAATTGGAACATACACACAGTAGACCTGTTTTACTTAGTTAGTGTATATAGCACATGCGTTTGAGCGTCCTCTTTGATTGTGGGAAATTTGAAGCTTCTCCAGGCTGTAAATTATTTCCATAGGTAAATTTGCCACTTCACCATGTCCCTTTCACATTGAATAATTTATTTTCCTTACTATTAAACTGAATTTAGATCATTGTAATCTTTAATCTGTGATCTAAAAACGGACATATTTCATGACTTGTGTCATTCCATGTTAAATGTGAGAGGTGGTCAGCGGGATACAGTTGAGACACAATGTATCAATCAATCAATAAAATATCGAACTGAAATTATAGCCTAGCCTACTTTATTACTGTTTGCAATTGCTGTTCAATGTTTTACATATGAACTATATTTAACTGTTTCAATAAAATTAATTTATTTTTTTAACTCAATCAATAAAATGATTAATTGAAATTAAATATTTTTGTAGAATGGTCATTAGTTAAATGTAGCCTTAAATTTGCAATGAATTGGTTAGGCAGCTTTACAGCATGTTTCAGCTGCATGGTAGGCCAACATAGGTACAGTTGGAACAAAAATGCTCCTTGTTCATGAGCTAATTGTGGAAAAAATGAACTACTTGTAGATATTATTGATCATTCCTTTTTTAGTTGACAAGCAAAGGAAATATCATAAAAATCACTTGTTTTCAGTTACTAGTATTTGTAATGGAAAAGCTACTGTACACGGTCTACTCTATATGTAGACATTTATATAGTTATATCACTTAAAATCACCTCTTTTCTGTTCAGCATGGAAACTGCCGAAGTAAAAACAATGGTTTGTAGCTTACCTGTAAATTCCCTGTCTGACAGGGGCTTTTGGTGTGTATGGGATTTGTCGACGAATTGCTGCCATTGCGTGTTATCTTGTCAGAGTAATTTCAGACTGCACCGCTAAACCAAAGTCGATAAAATCTTGCTTTTACCGCAGCCTACATGTTCTCCATGAACCGGGTTCATGCCCTGCAGGTATAGCCTATGGTAATTTTGTACTATGACCCGCACCTGATCAAATGTTTGCTCTATGCTCGTTCAGATTGAGGCCATATAGATCATAGTAGATAGGTCATAGTATTCCAAAATATTTTGCAACATGTCGATTATAAAAGTAATTTCTCACGCCTGTGTGACAGCAGATGAGTAAATAGGAAAGATTATTGAGCTATCCTTTGAAAATAGACTTTCATTCATAATTTTAGGAATCCAATTAGGAAAACCTTACAAATAAATCATTAATTTTAAGTAAGCATGAAAATGAAGGGTTGCTGGACTTGGTTGGTTGGCTTTATTTGTGTACATAACTGCACAGCTAGTATAATTACGGTAGTCGTTTCTTTTGTCAGTGATCATCTGTGTAACAGATAACAAGTAATGTATTGCCTTTGTGGAACCTTTAATTTATTTTCAAAACTTCATAACATAACCAAAAGATAAAAATAAATTAGTTTTAAACACATGGTTACATTCCACTCTGCAGCCACACATCCAAAATGTATAGTGAAAATAAATGTGAAATAATTGAGACAGATCATCAGTAAAGTTAAGGTTTTACATCAGAGTGAAGGCAGAACTATGCCTATTGCATCATCAGCTCATCTTATTTGAACCTGGCTATTGTACAGTTCAACTGTTGAGAGTATTAATAAATGGCCAAGTTGGCATAACCAAGATAGCACGTTAACCTGCTAAATTTATACCATCCCACTACACAGCAAACATAATCAGAAACATGCATAATGTGAAACAAGTGTACATGAGGCCATGTTATACCTACACAAGGGACAAAATAACAGCCATATTAGAGCCTAAATTTAAACCAGTGTCTCAAGAAACAGAAAAAAAGCCAATCTTTCAATAAGTGAAACGCTTCTACATTGTATTCACTGTAGATTCTGGAACAGAGTAAAAGCATTTGAGAATGTACGGCAAGGTAAATTATTTGCAAGAATGTTAATTAGTTAACTGGAAGTCCTTGTCAACCTGGTCCCACAATGCACTTGTGTCATTAACATTAACAAAACTGCAAGCAGATGTTGCCTACAGGAGGTAAAATTGTGTTGAAAAAATAAAATAATGTAACAGTTTAGATACAAAGATTTAGATACAAAGTTTAGTGAACTTCATTTGGCTGCATTATTGATTTGAAATCAGATATTACGTGTATTGCTTGCTTATTGAAAAATGTATTTTCTTCTATACAGGAGCCTTACAGTAACACCAGGAAAAATAAAATTTCAAATTATGTGGATTAAACAAATTTAGAAGCAAAATGGGTGTAACACTTTAAACAACACAGTCATAATTCCATATAAATATGATTAACAGGTTTTATGTCCTTCTAAATCAATAATCAAATTTAATCACAGGTATGACTAGCTGACAGACAAAACATGTTCTTAGCTTGTTAACGAGTGGTTCCAATGGCACATATATTACACTATTATCAACACATGAGAATCAATATATCATTCCTTCCTTTTAGTGTAACAGAAAAAACAGATTTGAATCTCAAACCTGTGAATCTTAGTGATATAAAGGCAAAGTATTTCACAGCACACAATCAGCTCCTGCCTTGACATAATGTAACGTTCTTTGCTAGGGAAATATTACGTATGCAAGAAAACATCATTACATCATTAACATTGCACCTCTACATCAGGATAGGAATAGAGGTTTTAGGGAATGGGTAATAAAAACATAAAGATGGAAGGTTTGTCTTTACTGCAACAAACGTAAGAGACAAAGTTTTTCTAGTGTAGCCCGTCTGATGGGATTACCGTGAGAGCCTTGAAACAGGTTTTTCAGAATCTGTTTGGATGTTACACCAGTTTTAAGATTAAAAGTGAACAACTTTATGTGCAAATAAAGGAAAAGTAAAGAATAGTCTGTTCAAACTAAAGGTATAAACTTTGGACTCAATATGGGCAAACTGTGGTGTTGCGAGTTGAGTCATTGATATTCTTCTGGGAGAATAAAGTAGATTAGAATACCATGCAATTCAAAAATGAAGACGGAAGAAAGAATTTAAATGTTATGGTCCACAAGCCATTTAAGTCGTGGGTGCATTTCTTTTTCCTTCCAAAGGCTTTCAGTTCACTGACAACCATTTCAGCGGTCACAATACATTTCATCTTGCGCCAAGTGGGCAAGTGGGTGGGTGTTTATTACATTGTTTTTTATGAAAACCAGGTTTCAAAACCTTTTAAGGCATTGAGAACTTCATTAACCTCATGATTGTCTTTGGTCATGGACAAACCTCCACAGCTTTAGTCATGGGCATTCACAAACTCTAGTGTATACCATATTTACATAAAGAGGAAAGGGTTCTACAGACCACTCAATGTTACCAAATAATGCTACCAATAGCACTGTAGAATGCTGACCTAGATAGCAATAGGTATTTATGGTGATTTCCAGAAAGAAAACAGTATTTAAGGAAGAGCAATACCATGGGCCAAGTGGAAGGACATTTTAGGAAAAGTCTAGGAAATGCTGGGAAAGACTTGGTTTAATCACTAGCTAATCCTGAGAGGGTTGTTTATAAATCACTAGACAGTAACTTGAAGCCAACTACTATTGGATCCAAGTCAAGGTGATGAGAGACTCATTATTAAATCAGTCCAGAATGTAAAAAGAGGGTTTTGTTGAACTTCTATAAATGTTTTTTAGATGAAGCAAGTAGATTGGATTACCAGGGGCCAGTATGGGTTAAAAGATGCCAAAAATGGATCTGGTGTTGTCAAAGGACTATCCTTCGGGAGCCCACAGTTCTGCTTTATCATAAGATCTTAGTTAGCATTTTGTCAATACTGGGTGAAAATATCGCTGACTTTTTCCACACACACAACAAAAAAAAGGATCAGATTTTAGTCAATGGGACAAGAAACCCTTTAGTGCCAATCAGATGGCGTTTGGTCCCCCAGCCAAGGGCAGAGGATCACAGGGAACACTCAGAAGTTCTGCTGCCGACGTTTCTTGGCATCCATGGCGTCCAGGATGGGCTGCCGTTTGGCGGTGTACCGCTGCCTCAGCTCCTCGATCTCCCGCTCCATCATGGGGTCCAGGGCTGTGAGGCGCAACTGAAGCTCCTCGAAGTCCAGGTTCTTCAACTGGGAGGTCAGCATTCAAGTTATTAGATGAAAACGTGTCAATCCAGCCATTTCATTTCATTCAAAAACTAGTTAGGAACAGGAGGGATCAGAGGAATTTCCAAGATCTTCTACAGATTTAACCATCCTGTACAAAATTCGCAAGGGGTATATTTAAGACATTTACGTTTGTATTTTTTTGTGTATAAAACTATAAATGCAAGATCAGAATTATATGTCTGCATGCATACATACATGCATCAATATTCATGTGCGTTTCATCACAAACGCCTGGCGGACATAACTTACAAAGTCAAAGTCTCCATCCTGGGGAACCTTCCAGTTGTCTGGGAAGACGTTCTTGGCCTGTATGTGGTACCCAGGCTGCTCCTGTGGCTGGTTGTGGTTGTAGTTCTCCTGCTGCTGGGCTGCCTTGTTGGAGTCTTGTTTGTCAAAGTAGTCCATGAAGGAGGGGCGCAGGGGCTGCTGAGGAGTGGCGTGCCCTGCGGAGAACAACCAGGAAAAGTGGTTTATTATTTGTGACCGCCCTGGTGCACTCACGCACCTCTTTCTGAATAGCAAATCATAGCATAAAGATACATAAACAACCATGATCATCATTGAAATTTTAAAATGATTAAATATATTATAAATTATTAAAAATTACCATCTGCTTGTATTTTGCCCTGTAAGTATTTTAGTATTTCTGTAAGTTAACGATGCAGTGCTACAGGGTGCAGCTGCATCTCGTAACCAGAGTGGCCGCCAATTTGCCAAGTTAAACTAATGGGGCTTTAAGTCCGGCCAGCGCTCACTTCTCATGGATCCCTGGTCTTCTTCGCCCTCCTCGTCGTCACTGTTGATGACCATAGTGCCCAGGTCGGACTCCAGCATGGTGCTGCCGTGTTCGATCATGGTCTGGGCCCCGTCGCTCATGGTGCTGGTAGCCCGCATGGTCCCTGCGCCCTCTGAGCCCGACTTCACCATGGTGTGAGAGTCCACCTCCGTCTCCTCTTCCTGGAGGTGGAAAGACATGCCCGCCATGATGGGAGCTCTTACAATGGTAGCATTGATGCAGCAGTAAAGATAAACCCTATTACCACGGTGATACAGTATTGGAAGAGTCTGACATACAGTACACAGAAGTAATACTTGACTTGAGTTATTTGACTATATAGTTATTTGACTATTGAATTATGGTTGATGAAGCACTATGCGCGTTGTAATGATAAAGCCATTATGTGCTTGTGGATGAGGAGCAAATGGATATTTAACTACATGGTTAATCTAGCAAGTCCTTGGTTAGACAATCAAATGAGTGTGAGACGGTACGGGCATATAAAAATGGAGCCATGCAAGCAGTTTCTGCGTATGGGTGCAGCTTAGTTTTTTGTTTTTATTCTCAGTTGTTCTATATGCTTGTTTCACTGTGCAAAATTAGAACAAGAATTTAACTGCCCTGTATTCAAGCATTTTTAAATAATTTGGTAGCCATTGGCTAATATGCTACAAAATATACAGCTACTGTACAGTATATTTACAGCACATTTGTACTGAATATCCATGACATTTCTTTGTTACTTGGCTTTAACTGTTACTCAGGGTTATTATTCATCCAAATGCTAATTAAATGGGCAAGTTTGAAGTAAAATGCCACTAGCTTAAAAAGCTAACAGAAAATATTACTCTTCTAAACTAATGTCTTTCGTTACTTGGTTTTAAAAATCTATAAATCATCACAGACCATAGGAACACTGCTGGTGCCATGCTGGTGTACGTACTGAGTTTTCATCCTCCTCCTCCAGTTCTCTCTGTTGCTCCTGTTGTCTCTTGGCCTTCATCTCCATGGCCTCAGTGATGAGGTCTCTCAGGATGGTCACCGGCTTGGCTTGGCTGATAAATGGGTGCTGGACGGATACATGAGCAGAGAGGTTTGTGCTGGGAACTGATGTTTTAGGTAATCATTCATTCACTTATTTTATGTTTTTAAACAAAACCCTGATTCTATGTTTTAATCTTTTATGGCCTATAAAAAGCATGTTTCATAAAGTTTGATTGCAACTTTAACATGTGTTCCCCCTAGCAGTTAACTAAATAACCACTCTTGAACCCTGCCAATTATTCCAAAAATAATCATGTTAGTCTGAATGCACATTTTAGTGTCCCTTTCTGTTAGAAAAGGGGCATGCTAGATTTCACCCATAAAAAAACAATTATGTTTGTGTTGTCCAAACAAAATAAAGCAGAACTAATTTAGCTCAGACAGAGGTGAGCTAAACCATTGAAGAGCTCGTCTAAAAAGGATAAGATCAGATAAGAAAATGATGACTCAGGTGGAGGTCAAAGCTGCAGTGTGTGTGTCGGAGCTTGGCATGTGTATACAGTATGTACAGTATACTCCTTGTGTCTCCTCCAACCTGTAGCAGCTGAGTGGCAGTTGCTCTCTGCTCAGGGTTTTTCACCAAACACTTCTTAACAAAGTCTGTGAAGTCGTCCGTCCAGAGCTCAGGCTTTCTAAATGTTGGAGGAGGGTTGGTGGGAATCATGAATATAGCCTAGCAGGAACAGAGACAAAGAAATGTTGAGTTAAACCCCCGCCATTTAATTGGCCTTAGTTGACCTCTGTAGATTAATTTAAATGCTCCCCCGCCTTATCTTTGACAGTTACACACCCCCTCCCTCCCCTCACCCAACGTTAGACTCACTCTCATGGGGTGGATGTCAGCGTAGGGGGGCTTGCCCTCAGCCATCTCTATGGATGTGATTCCCAGTGACCAGATATCTGCCACACAGTTGTAGCCAATCTCCTGGATCACTTCTGGGGCCATCCAGAAAGGTGTTCCAATCACAGTGTTCCTCTTTGCCATTGTGTCCTTCAGAGGCCCAAAAGAAAAAAAATGGTTTCCATTGTAATTGCTCAATTAAACACATTCTATAACAAATTATTGAATAAAATAAAATATAACCTAAATGCTCTTATGATAAAAGCCGTAGTTCTGAAATTGAATTATTTTAAGAGCAACATTGTCCAGTGGGTTTATACTTGAATTCCCTATAAACAAATTAGGGCAAGGAGATATGTAAAGAATTGACTTACTATCGCAATAATCATAGGGAATTTTCCACTGAATCTATATCGCAAAATATGCTTAGAATCCAAAATTAAAGATTGATTTTAAGAGGCTTACAATGCGAGTTAACTTTGAACTTATTTGTATTTTAAAGTGCTGTAATAGAATAATATTGTTTATAATATTTCAAATTTTATATTGTCCTAAGTTTTGGGGAATACCTTATTATTAATTTAGACTATTAAAATGTGGTATTACACTAGGACCTTTTGAATTATTGCCTAGCCCCAAGCCTAATTGCAATAAACATGAATTGAGTACAGCAGCAGAAGTGTTACCGTTAACTGTCCAGCTACTCCAAAGTCAGCTAGTTTGGCGTGTCCTTCCGTGTTGAGCAGGATGTTGCCTGCCTTGATGTCCCTGTGGATCTTCCTCATGAAGTGCAGATACTCGAGACCCTTCAGTGTGGACTTGAGGATTGTGGCGATCTCATCCTCAGTTAGCTATGGTCAGAGTGGAAGCGTGAACACAGGAATCCACTGAGACAGCCGACACTATGCTAAATGTTTGAGCAACAACACCCAAACATGATATTTATAGTTTTCGACCTGCCTTGTGCCCCTCACGGAGTCACAAACTATAAATCACTTCTTTTAATATTACGATATATATTAAATATTCTCGTAATATTAATATTAAGTATAATATTAATATTACGTATAACATCATCTTAAATAAAAATATAAACAGCCATAAAAAAACGATGCATATTTTATAAAACTAAATAAAAAATAAAAAAGGTCCCCTTGCGGCCCCCTTGGGGGGGGATCCTAACCCACCTTTTAAAACCACCAGATAACAGCACAGACTGATTTGGTGACAAAGTAATGCTTTATGTGGCAAGATATATGATTGGACCCACTGTTTTGTTACGCAGTCTGATGATGTCAGACACTGAGCCGGCACCGCAGTACTCCATGACAATCCAAAGGTCTGTGTTCTTGAAGTAACTGCCATAATACTTCACCACGTACGGACTAGGAAGGAAGCGGCACATGGACAAAATGAACCACATATGTATCACATCTGCACTAGTGACTGCACAAGTTCCGTTCTCAGAATTAGGAGAAGTGAGAAAAATCTTAGGGCAGAGTTTGCTTCAGTTACAAATCACATGTTTTTACCTGTCACACTGTTGCATGATGGAGATCTCCTTGATGATCTCCTGCAGGTCTGACTCCACAGGAACCTGCTTGATGGCCACTACCTGGCCGGACTCCTTATGGATGGCCTTGTACACGCTCCCATATGAGCTAATACACAGTAATGGTTGACACATATCATGATACCAAATGTGAGGAAACACATTTAACCCCCCTCCCCCCCTTTAGCTTTACCCTGAACATCAAGATAACAATTAGGCTATAACAACAAACAGTACACAGGGTCTATTACTAATGATAGAGGAGATTGGAAGACAATGGTATTCAAACAATTCATTGTAAACATAGGCCAGTCAATCAATGAATCTGTGTGTGGCTTAACTACAGTGTTGGCTCAGTAATGAATGACAGGCAGACAGGAAGAAACTACAGTCTTACCCTTCACCCAGCTTCTCCAGCACATCAAACACTTCCTCTGGCTGTTTAGTCAGACTGTCCTCACTTAGCTTTTTCAGCTTGCTGTGAAAGATAAGTATTTCTCTGATGTAATATCAATGTTTAGCTAAAACGACAGACAACCCGAATGGAGAAACAAATTAATAAAACACGAGAACGAGCTCAAGTGTCTATGTTTGAATCAAATAATTTCCCTGCTAGTCTTATAGTACTTTGCTCAAAGACATAACAGCTGTATAACCCAAACACAACATATGACTGTGAGCGGTTTACTCAAATCAAATAAACACAAAATCAGGTATGAAATAGTATATTACAATTAGAATTTACAACAAACTACAGGGCCCCTTGAACTATTAGATATTAGGCAATACATTACTAGGCACAATAATTGAATATTACATAGACAAACTTGCTATTAGATAGTAAGATAGTTGAACGCAAAGCACGACAAGTCGACAAGTGGTTGGTAAAGCAAAACATTTTTGCAAGTTTGAACACAATAGCTAGTTTAGCTAACACCCATTAGCTAGCGAGACAGCGCACTAGCCGATCTTTAATTCTAGTTTAATCAAGTTGTCCAGAAAGTTCGTGAACATAAATATACCTTTTGGGCGCCGAGGGCTCCATGACAATTCAAAGACACAGCTCAACACTTTGTGAAACGTGACAGGTTAGGATAATAGTTACTGAATGAGCATTCTTGACTCAGTCGTTGTTGTCAAAAACTAGTGGGCCAGTTGAGTCTTCTTCATGTAGAACTGCTGGCTAAACTGTTGCGGTTAAACACGCTGCGCCCCCTTTCGAGCCGGCGCACATATAGAAAGAATTCTGATAACTGTATGTATCTATAAATGCATATAACATGTAATGTAATCTAAAGTAAGTTAGACACAATAATACTACATCAGAATGTACTACGACTTAATCTCCCGAATTAATTATGAATAAGTTTAAGTAACAAACAAACATGAGAAATATGGTGAGCCAATCAAAGTTAAGAAATGTTTGACCAATGATAAGCTGTTTTGTTGCGAGGTCCACGAAAATTGTACGCATGTGTGCACTGTGGCGCCTGAGATGCAAGGAAACGTAAACAGCTAGACATTAATATCATCTTGAAAACGTCTGAGTTGTCTTCTTTCGGGTAGTCTTTGGCAAGTACGTCATACAAACGTTCGTTCATTTTGTATATTTTCCTGGAGTTTGGTAAGTCTCGTGGCTACCTAGTTGTGGTCTACCGAACCCTTGCTAGTGTTAACATAGTGCGACTAGCTAGTAAGCGTAGCTATAAATATATGGTTAACTTGGATTTTACTGTTTCGAATGCCCAAACTTTGTTAGACAGTTAACCCATAGTCTGCTATGCCAAACAAACAATTAAAATCCTTTAGAATGTTCCTTTAAATCTAGATTTTAGGTCAGATATTTGTATATCTAACAAATTCACAAGAAGACATCACATACTTAAAATGGATAGGCGAGTGTTGATGACGTTTTATTATCTTATGGTTTTACTTATAGAGCATGGAGTCTCAGAAGGATCTGCAACCGCCAAAGCAGCAGCCCATGATCTATATATGCGGAGGTAAAGTTGCCCAGAGGCTGTAGTTGCATATTTGTCTCCTGTAAGGTCATTTATGTGTAGACTATGGAAGATGTTTAAAATCTCAGTAGAAATTTAGAGATGTCTTTCTTAGAATCGCAAACAGAATTTAAATTTGCAAAATACGATTAGCTGGGCAAACATTTCAAATTTGTGGTCGTTGTAACCAGTAATAACACGTAATTGAGTTGAAAATACGATAGATATATTGGCCTTTGCCAAATATTATTTAGTAATAAAAAAAAAGAATTTTGCTCTTATAATAGAAAGTATATATGGTCTGTAAATACCATAATATTTTGGACACCTTTTAAGAGGACATCTTTTGCCTGATTGTGGTTTCTTGTTTCTTTGAATAATCAATTCCCTACAGAATGCCATGCTGAAAATGAAATCAAGGCCCGTGATCCCATCCGATGCAGAGAGTGTGGCTACAGGATCATGTACAAGAAGAGAACAAAGAGATGTATCCTTTAATGTTAAAGTGCTTGCCAATAAGAGGAAGCCTTTATGTGTACTGGAATTGAGAATTTAATGAGTATAGACAAACGTGTACTAAGACATTATGAGATGTTGTAGTGATAACTTTAATTTTCTTCGAACTTGCAGTTCCATACTGAATGGACTATAAAAAAAAGTTCAGAACGGACCTTTTTGGGCGTCCATAATCTAATGTAGATGCATCAATTAGAGAGAAGGAAGGACAGTATTTTTTTTTCACCAGCAGAGTGAGGTAATTTTCCAACAGATTCTCTGTGAATCTTCCAAGTTTCTGCTAAAGGTTTTAGAGGCAGGGACAATTGTGGGGATTGCTGCAAATTGTAAAAGAAAAGGAGTAAAAAAAACTTGAAACGACAAGGTGGCAGTGGGTGGCGCAGGGTTGTTGAAATAGGACACCAGCCCGCATTGAAACCTTCTAATAGTTTGTAATAAGAGGATTTGAACCGCAAACTATTCTGCTTAATGGAGCTATAATAATTAATATTATATAATCATCAACACAAATATCCTGGGGCAATTTCCAATAGCTGTACATTTGTATTCCTTTACTCTTTAATTCCAGTGGTTGTATTCGATGCCCGATGAAGAGGAGTCTTTTTTATGTTTGCTGTATTTGTAGTGTATGACCATGTAAATAAATAGAATGGTAACCTCATATCATAAGTTTAAACAGGCCATAGAGTTTTGAATTCATGTCAAATATCAACCATTTTTAGATGCATTCTCAAACTGTTTCTTTTCAAGTGTGAAGGATGCAAGGTATCATTTGTCATAAACAAGAATTTCCAGAAACAACATTGTTTGGTACTCTTACTTTTCTGGTTGTCTGATATATAATGGCATAATTTCACCACAAATAATCCCTGTATATCTATGAAGTTGAATATTCAACTCCCTCAAATATATAAATGAAGTGGCATTATATTAAGTATATCTATCTACTATCTAGTTTTAGGGGTGAAAAACAATGTAAGCATCACCACAAAGAACATCCTAAGTTATGAAGAAAGCTAACCATGTGAATTCAAAGAACCATTCTGTTCTCATTGATAGGAAGGACCTGTGGTTAGACCAAGAATGCTGGTTGGATTTGTCTTCCTGTTAGAAGAAGAAGGGGTAGGGGGTGGGATGTGTTGCCTCAGCGGTTAAGCATGTGTCTTATCTATTCAATTGAGACAGTCACTGCATTAATATTTAGAATTCAGACCAAATTGCAGTTTGAATATTGATAGGGACCCATATCTAGTGTAGTATTACTGATTACTGTTGATGCATTTCAAATAAATTATAAAAGAAAATATAGAAAAAGGATTTAATTGGCCTGCTTTGCAAGTTAAAACAATATATGGGTAAAATGAAATACGGATAACAAATGTCAACATTGAGAATATACTAGTGAATTATTTAATGAGAGGAATATGCCAGCCCTGCTGTGAAGTCTAAACTTGGATTCTCCCATCAGATGTGTCCTGCGGCACTGCAATGCCACAACACATCCCCCTAGTTTGGTGTAAACTCTGACGTCGCGAGGGGGGCGTGCCCTACGGACGTACTCCAATCAGTGAGAAGCTTAGCTGAGGCTTTGCAAGGCGGAGAGATAGGGAGGTTGAGGTTGGATACACTCTGCAGAGAGAGCTTAGCTATGGGGAATGCGCAGGAGAAACCCCCAGGTAGTGGCGGAGGGGGGGCTACATCAAAACACACATCAGGGAGCAGGGCCCAAAGACCGCAGGAGAAGAGACCAGTTGTAGCTAATGGTACTCGGGGAGAACAGAGCGGTCCTCTGGGACAGGATAGCCACAGTAGCCCTGCTGCGGACACCAGTTACCTGGATGCCCCGGCAGGCGCACTACCACCTCACTTGGCACGGCTCAAGAATGAGGGCAACCACCTCTTTAAACACGGACAGTTTGGGGATGCCTTGGAGAAATACACGCAGGCCATTGATGGATGTGCTGACGCAGGTAGAGTACCATCCCGTACAGCTGATCTAGAACTCTCAACTTATTAACTGTTTAACATGAGGAGACATATTAGTGTGTGTCGACAAAGTATTTAAGTATAAGTATAAAGTATAACTATATTTATTATAGTATAGTGTCCTATATTGTTCTTAACAAGGGTTGATTTGATTTTAGCTGTAGAAAAATTATTCCCATTTAACGATGAATCAGCACTTTTAGAGTGAGTTGTCATTCGATAAAGATAGTACCATGCAATTTTCGATAATGGAATAATTTGTTAACAGATGGGTGCCAGACAGACAACTGACCGAGAGCTCCTTCTATAGTATCTTAAAGGGTATCAGATACAAGTTCACTTGAGTGTCATTTGGCTTAAGGATCGAGAGAATGCTATTTTAATTATGAATGTACTGCTTATAATACATTCCTTACTGCTTAATCCAACCTCTGCCATCATCACTATAGCAACTAACTAGCAAGATAGTTTTTTAAATATGTCCATGTAAATAGCTGAGAGATAAACCTCAAGGACTGACTCTGGCTGTCACGTTTATTGAAGAGATGTTATTTTTATAATCTATATAAACTATATACTTGACCTTACACTGAAGTCATACACTGGTGCATAGGCCTCCTATATGATCAAATATAAAGGCTTTAATATAGCTGGCAGGAGGTATGGCTATTTTTGCAGCACAGGAGACTTAAAAAACACGCTTCAGATTAAAACAGACTTCCAAATTGAAGATACTTGGCACTGACAGGCTTTTGCTGCACATAAAATGAACTCACTCCATTCAAAACCCCTTTTTCAAATGGTTACTAAATGCCATAATAAACGAATACACTAATGCACAATACAAGGAAGGGCATTGCTCAAAAAAGACCTAAAAAACATTCTCTTAGACGGGCTGACAACATGAGAGAGCACTGCAGCTCTGTCTGGCCATCCATCTACCAGAGCATTTGTCCAGGTTTCTACCCATCAGCGAGGCAGTGGGGGGAAAAGGCAGTTAATTATCCGTTTTCTTCAGCTGTCCTTGCAGATTTGACACAACGCACACAAGGCCGGGGCAACACAAAAACATCTGGGCAAATCCTTTTGTTGAGGCTAGCATGCTGTATATTAAGACATGCTGTTGAGTTGGGTAATTTCTTTTAGATAAATACTTTACTGTCTTTTTCCTCTGTAGGCATTGATAGTCCAGAGGACCTCTGCATTCTGTATTCTAACAAAGCCGCCTGTAACCTCAAAGATGGAAACAGCATAGACTGTATACAGGACTGTACTAGGTATGGGCGTGATATTGCGTGCTTGTGTGTGTTTTTGTCCTTTTGTGCAGTATTACGTTATTTATTAATCTTACTGAGGTTAAATGTTACAATCATGCCAATATTGAATCGGTTATATCACAAAGATTTGAATACATTAGAGAAGTAAATTTAACAACAGAACACAACATTGTAAGTTACTGTACAATACATTGCTGATCTTAGACTGAGGCTTGGCTTAAAAACGTCATTATGTGTAACTGCTTTTAAATGCGGACATGCCATGGATGCTCAATGACATAAACACATTCCCAGAAGTTCTAGGTTTCTCAATTCCTCCCATCATTTTATTGTCAGTGAATCGGTGCCTACAGTATCTATAGAAGGAAGTTAAGTTAAGTTAACCTAATAAGTGAATAAAGGGATGTGTGCTGTTCTCAATAACTAGTAGTAACACTCAAAAATGTGACGAGGGCCTAACTCTAAACACCTGTGTGTGTGTGTGTGTGTGTGTGTGTGCGCGTGTGTACTTACGGGGATCTAATAAATTGTTATCAAACTCATGCTTGCATTAAATATAGAAATGTTAATTTCCTATTTCTTGAAACAATCCATCACTGCAATGCAGTCCGGGAGGCACAACCTTTGTTAGGGCACAGGTCTGTGCCCTTACTTTATTGTGCCCTTAAGTGTATCATGGGATACTCTAAGGGGGCGAATCTTTTAGTGCACTAGGTCATATTCTTGATTTGGACACACTACAAGATGTCTGATTGGTTTGTGGACTGGGGGAGTGCTATGAGTGGGCAACCTCAGCGAAGACACTGGAGGAATCAGTCGAGCACAAACATACACGTAACAAGGTTATGAATGGACAGTTGTAGATTACCCTCGTTACAGCGACATGTACTGAGGAGGGAGATTGATCCTCTCTCTCTCTCTCTCTCTGATCCTCTTAGGGCTCTGGAGCTGCAGCCCTTTTCCCTGAAGCCCCTGTTGCGTAGGGCAGCAGCCTATGAGTCACTGGAGCGCTACAGGAAGGCCTATGTGGATTATAAGACCGTGCTACAGATAGACACTGGGGTCCAGTCGGCACATGACAGTGTACACAGGTGGGTAGAACATAATGACAGAGGGTATTGTACTTTTAAAATGGGGATACATTTTGGGACATTGTAACTATGCAGTGTTTCCCACCATATAAGGAACTTACATAAAAACGTGTCTACTTTTCTAACCCGTCCTTATAATCACACATGTCAACAGTGCTGCAGACTTAGTGCAGGCCTTTTGTCTCCAGAAAGTTGTATGTTCATATGTTCTCAAAAGTTGATTACTGCACCTTTAACTGTCAATGACAAGAAAAAAGGGCCATAGCAGAAGTTCCAAAGGTTGTCCTGGGAGGGAGGACTTGTACTAAACGTCCTAGCCCCCTTTTATATCTCCCATTTACTCACTAGAATGTGTGTTTGGCTACAGGATAACCAAAATGCTGATCGAGGAGGACGGGCCTGGTTGGAGAGAGAAGCTGCCGGAGATTCCCCTGGTGCCGCTGTCCGTCCAGCAGCGACACCGGGAGAAGCCTGTCAGCGCAGAGGTCAGCCAGGCACGTGCTGCCAGGGCCGCGCACGAGGAAGGTCGGTGACGTCACTACCGCTTTTTTTTTAAGCCAGCGGATAAATGACCCGCTGTAAAACTTGGGTGTGTGTGACACAGATATAAAATAAACCCCCGTGTAGTTGTGGAATCGCAATTAAGGCCTCAACGGTCAGCTGGGGAATCTGTGTGTAAATGGGTGGAGGCATTCCTGCTGACCGTGTGTGTATGTGTGTGCGTGCGTGTGTGTGTGTGTGTGTGTGTGTGTGAGAGGAGAGGGGAGGGTGGAGTATCAATAATGCAAAGGGAAAGGTGATCTGCACAGACTACAGCTGCTGTAATGGAACAATCCAGGTCGGGTTTCCTACAGACAGAAAGGCACTCTGCTGCGCGCCCACGCACATGTAAACAAGTGCACATGCACATACACACACATACACACATAATAGTAAATGGGCCGTATAGAAATGAACTGTAGAAGTAACCAGTAACACACACACACATGCACACACAATTAAAATAATGAATTGTAATAATATGAATGGCATGATATGTATATGTATATGAATTATGAGCTGAAGAGGTTTGCAAATACACACAGAGCCAAACAGCAAACACACACTACGCAGCCATCAGATTGCCTAATGCTATTTCACTTGACCTTGCTAGACAATGTCATATGTCACATAATGTGAGTATTATGTACGTTATATACGTTGAAGGCGACATAAAGGCAGGGAACCTGGAAGTGCTGAGGTAAAGCTAAATCGTCCACACAAAAGCCACTGACTTCTCGTTTTTTTTGTCCTCGCAGAGTCACTGTAGGCAGATAGAGCACAGCTTATCTCAAAATAGCACACTGCTGTTGTTGCACAAGCAGATTGTTGCACTCCTGGGTGCTATAACTGCTTACAAATACAATGAATGATGAGTTAAAAAACACAAACCTGCGGTAGAACCTTTGTGGTTAACCTAGCACCACTTGCAGGTACATGTGTGTGTGTTTGTGTGTTCATGCATTAGCATGCACAGCGAATGCTTTTGATAGAAGGAGTTCCGTCAACAACTCCAGGGGCTATTCAGACTACTTGTCACAGCCTTATGGATTTATTGATTGCTCATGACAATATAGCATTCTCATATTCTCTTCCTCTACCTACAATAAAACTGCTGATCACGGGAGTAGCCGTATCATTTCAGGAAATTGTGTTTTGCATAATCGGGGAGAACCCAATAGCTTCCAGTGAGTATACCCTGGTCCTTGCGGCTGGGAGACATCCTTGTGAAATGTGTTCTTTACAATTACGCTATATCTCTCTCAACAGCCAGGAGACAGGAGGCCCGCTTCACATTACTGAAGCAGGAAGGCAATGAGCTGGTTAAGAAAGGCCAGTTCCAAGAGGCCCAGGAGAAGTACAGTGAATGCCTTGCAATAAAGCCCTCAGAATGTTCCATCTACACCAACAGGTACATATAGGGAACAATACAAGCTGCTTTATTTGTGTTATTGTCACTGTGTTCGGGATGGTTGGTAGTTAGCGAGAACATACACAGACCTAGACAGTTAGCATCCTACACTGCCTGAATGTTGCATGTTTCGTATCAAGTAGTCTTTGGTGAATATGTATTGTCTGATATGGACATATTATGCTCAACATTTGATTATGTTAAATTATATACTGTAATTAAATACATTAAAATCAAATTATATATGCCAATTATAGTGTCCAATATTGACAAGGATATAAATGGTCAATTCTGGAGAATGCATGAATTCTTAAGTTGTCCGATATTCCAACTTCCAAAAGGACAATGTAATAGTAATAACAGCAGAGGGCACTAAATGATCAGCCAAATAAGTGACGTGATATGCTTTAAATCTGTGAATCAGCGTTGGTGAGATGAAATCAAATTTCCACAACAATAGAAATGTAGCATTTAGTGATGACACTAGATATTCACAGAAAAACAAAAGGGGAGAGGAGGAATAAAGATAAAATGTATATCAATAAATACTAGGGCTCAACAAAACAAAAACAAAAAAAAAGTGGAGTATAGGATTTAGGTGGCAGAGGTGGGGGATTGGTGATGTATTTGGTACTCAATAACCACGGTATACATATATCCTCGCAGGTAAGAAGCAACTCTTTGTGTGTGTTTCAGAGCGGTTTGCTTCCTGAAACTAAATTGCTATGAGGAGGCCAAACGTGACTGTGACTCCGCCCTTCAGTTGGAGCCAACCAATAAAAAGGCCTTCTACAGACGAGCTTTGGCTCATAAGGGTTTACAGGTGCTTAAAACTCTCTCACATAACATTAGTTAAAGTATTTTCACATTGAACAAGATGGGGTTCAAATGTTCCCCAAAATGTTGTGAACCCAACATCAGTTCAGTTCTCTCTAAATCTGTGTTAAAGATACATCCCTCGATTGTGTTGAGGTTGAAACAACCTCTTTTCAACCGCAAGGGTAATGGTGGCACAAATTGAGGAGTGTCCCTTTAATGGAGCTGTGGAGCCGTGTTTAGCTACATCTATATGCAGTATATATATATATACTGTGTGTGTCTGTTACCCAGGACTACCTCTCGGCCAGTAGTGACCTCCAGGAAGTGCTCCATCTGGACCCTAAAGTCCAGGAGGCGGAGCAGGAGCTCGAGGTGGTGACTGTTCTGTTTAGACAGAGCCTGATGGACAGCAATGCACACAAACCAAGGGTAATATCCCCCCCCGCCCCACACACACAAAGGGGGATTGCCATGGGGTGTTGCCGCTGAACAGGTGGTAAATACTGAGTATTCATGCAAACGCAAGGCTTTAGTTTCTGCCCTGTGCTATCTGATATACAGCACACTACCTATCTGTCACTGTAGGCTGAGAACTGCATTCTGTGAGGAAGAGAAAACATATAAATGCATCCACATTCATATAGCCTACTATGACCTGGAGCTGCAGTTATTAACTGCCTTTAAAAAAGGTTCCTTCTTAAAGGTGTAGTGGTTAATAATTGGATAGAGGGGGCAGAGCGGAGAAAAGATGGGTCCCCAGAATACGTACACACTTCATGGGGAGCACGCATGCATGAGCACATGCTAAACATCCTTTCAACCGTGGAATTTCACAGGGTTTGCTCGACAGTAATCCTGCTAAGGTGTCTACATGTTTACATGTGGAAATATCCTGCCCAAAACGGGAAGTTTAAAAATGCATATATTTAATTAGGTAATGATAGCAGATCTTACACTCCCTTTTTAACACACGTTAGCCTAGTTAAATCTATGCTGAGTAGGGTAGTGGGGCACAAACACAAATGCCTCACCTCCGTAAGAAAGTAAGAGGTTTATTTTTGTTGACCCTTTCCAGGCGTGATGGTTCACGGTTGGTTGTCAAGCGCTGGGAAAGCAGAACGCAAGCAGAGACACATTACAGATGCCAGAGGAAATATCCGGGGTCCGTCTCAGTGAGGGCAGTCTGGGTAATAATGGAAGTGGCTGGAATAACCCCCCCCCCTGGATCGGCTCATGCGAGGGTCCTTCTGTTCAACATGCACCATTGCCCAACGTAAGCAAAGCTTGCTATAGATCCATTCTTGAGCGCACATCCAAAAATAATGGAAAGCTTTATTTAGGGAAGACCATGGTACTCTCAACTTGCTTGAGTGTAAAAAAGTCACAATTTCACAGGACCCTACATACTGTATATTGGCCGGTTTGTTACTTGTGCGAGGAAAAGAAGGTAACAAAGAGCTATGTACAGCATGTGTGCCTTATTTGAATTCAGTTATGAAAATGTAAGTCAAGGTTACCCAGCTGTCTTGAGTTTACATTGGAGTTATTTCGTTAACTTCCAAATTGACTGAGCTTATGAGAGGGCAGACAGTAGCTGACTAAACATGATTTTTGAATGCACAGTGTGTTAGCAAGAGGTTTGTTAGTATGCAGACTGGTGCAAATTGCACCGTTGTGTTTTGATTAAGGTAAACGTACTATTCAAGTGAGTGAGTCAAAGCTGTTGCCATCGTTTATATTATACATCAACCAGCTCAGTTGCACTTCAGAAAACAAGGCAACGCTGTTTTCAAAAACCATCTTGCAACATGTTGGATGCGATTTAGGAGAAGAAAAAGATCTCCCAGATTTAAAATCCCATCGCATCAATTAATGTGGGACATTGCTGAATGCCAAATATTTTTTTCCCATTCACCCCCTAATCAGGAAATTCTTCCAAATTTGTATGTAATGTGTTTTTCCTCCATCACTTTTTTTGTAACCTGAAGCTACTGGGTGGCCATCTTATTGGCGTAGCTCTGAATATACAGTATATTGTGTGATTTAATAGTGTTACAGATTACTATTACACATCCTGTACTGTAAGATTCTGGTCTCAGGTTAAATCTTGAATGTTACTAAGATGATTGTGTGTGTGTATATGTAGAGTATTTATTCAGGTTGGTGGGTTTTTGATACATGGCTTAGACCATCTTGAAAGATCTAAAAAAAACAAAAGTATCATTCTGGGCATAACTGATCAAAATAACTGCTTTGATTAATGAAAGAGAATTAGCATGCACTGAATGTAAATAATACATTTTTTGAATGTGAATGTAAATAAATTGCACTGAAAATGTTTTGATGTGATGTGTTTTCTACAAGTCAAAATATAAGATGAAATTGGACTTGTGTATGGGATTCTAATAGATTTAAAACTGGAAGTATCTTCATAAATATACTCCTGAGGTGGAGCTACTGGATGGTCAAAGTGATTATACTGGGGATCTCAACATTATATGAATATGAAGCATGTAAATATTAGAAATAGAGATTCATGATGACAAGCCAATCAAGCACCTACTTGCATAAAAAACGGTGAGCTCAAATCAGAATTTTATTTTTTTTCAAATATGCATTTAAATGCATATTACAAAATAAAAGAAAAAAAAGATTAAAATAACATCTGCTCCTTGTGTACATTAGAAAGTAGACTGGGCACAAAGCTTTAAATAATATAAAAATAATACAAATTAAAAACAGGCATTTCAAGAGAATGAACCGAAATAGTGTGGAAATAACATGCAGTGGGAGGAATCATTCCAGAGTTGGATTTGCATACAGGCACCACCACAGTGGCAGCTACATAACCTGGGACTCAGAGGATGCGGCTCCTTTTGAAAACAAATACCATTACCTAAGCAAACTCCCAATTAGAGAACTGACATTTATATTCAACTAATGCTGACCTGGGCTGGTCCAAAACAGATGCAGATTCAGACACTACAAAGTGTAGTCTTCCCAAAAAGTATGTTCTCATTGAACGACAACTATGCTGTTGGTTGTTTGTACAAGAAAAGAAAAACATGAACTGGCAAGTAAAGAGGAACAGAACCTTTCCTCAGACCTTGGCTGCACATGCATTTTAAAATCCATTCTAAAAATAATTTTAAATCTGTACGAGTAGAATTTGGTCACTCACCGCTCAAAGAAATTCACTCAGAATTCAGCTTGTGAATGTGTGGTGTTGCCATGGCTTCTCTTTTTATGACTAAGGGAAGCCATTTATAAAGATGCATGCCGCAAGCAAGACAACAGTGACCTTTAACTAGGAGGAAGTGTGCTGCCATACAATAGCTCTGTCTAGGCTTTTACATTAGACCTCAGCAGCCTGAGTGAAGTCTTTGGTAGGTCAAACCAGGTGGTGCGTCTGTTAGCATTAGCACTGTCACGCAGCACTCTTGCATGGGTTAGTATTAAGCCTGAGGTTTAAAGCCAAACCATTGCACTAAGCAAACATGCCTCATTCTCTTACAAGTCATAAGAGAATGGGGCATGTCATTTTTATAATTTTAGGACATATTGGGGGGATAAACCGTGTGTTCTCCCCCCGAAAAGGCACTAGGAATCTGATGAATAGGTGCAAATTTGCACAGTATTAAAACATTTGAGTACATATTGAGAAATACAACCACAGTTTCAGAATCAACCTCCCCCCCTGGTTTTGACAGTATTGGGTAAGTAAACATCCATCAACCAACAGCTCAATCATCCCTAAAAGTGACACTTTTTTTGGCCAAAATTTAAAAAATATAGCCTTCACCCTTTTGTTATCCTCCTCTTTGTAGCTCTAGATTAGAACCACTAACTTTGGTGTATTAGCTGATGCTAATATACAGTGTACTACGGCGTTAAGATAGACACCACGGAAAACAGAATTAACACTGGTGCTAATATTCTAATTATACAATAAGTGAATCAACAAGCATTTGTGCCTAAATATGCATTCATTAGTGTGTCACATCCGTTCTTGACCAGTTACTTGAACGATGCATTGCATTTCACGTCATTAAGAAGCCCTCAAGTGGCCTACCCTCAGTAAGTCTGAACATCGAACCAACTCCCATACCATACAACACATGTAGAAATCAGATTCCTATTTACACTGGTGAAGAACTGTGGCTTTTACTTTTCTGGGTAAGGAGAGATAAATTGTAATAACAGTTGGAATACAGAATTGAGTTATACACTACCCCATAAATTAAAATGCTTCCCACAATAAGGCTGATGTAAGTTTAATATATTTTCTACCTGTTCATGTAAAACCTACTTAAAATATATAAGAATAAATGTGTGAGAAATATGTTCTAAGTAAGTACCCTTTTCTACCCCTTTATGATGTTTGATTTTGTACTGAGGTCTTGTCAACCCAAGATTCCACATATAAAAACAAGGGCTTGAACCCAATACAGGGTGGAACACTAAAACCAACTTTCCCAAAATGGAAAAAATAATAATTAACAAACAGTAAAAAGTACAACCACATCTTATTCAAAAGTAACGGTTACTTTTACAAGATGGTCATGGAAAAATACACTTTGTGACTGACTGACGGTCTTAGTGTAACAATTACAAAACTGATTATTAAAAGCTTATTTAGTTTGGCTTTCTGAGGAGACTTACTTACAGCTAATCATAAGCCGAGCTGGTTAGGCTAACGCAGCCCCGAATTATCCTGCTACAAACCTGACCGGAATACATTCAACTCTACCTGCTATAGGCCTGGCCACCTCCAGATGGCATTTCAATCAAGGTTTAGACCTCTGGTTCTCACATGACTGCCAATCCTGTCACTACAGAGCAGAACCAGCCAATCAGCTTTGGCCTCACTGGGCTTTGTTGTTCACCAACCTCTCCCCAACGTTGTCCTTCACCACCTCTGTCTCTATACTGACTTTTACATTCATATGATATTCTTCCCTCTATAGAAAACAATTACAATAGAATGGGATATGCCACTCACACGAGTATATGAATGAGGTTAGCATACAAGTTAAGGCTAACTGTGCTAGCAACATAAATGGCGCTAACACCAGCGCAGACAGAGTGAAGTCCCTTTAAATATCAGTCTGTACACAGCTCCTTCTAGACTGCGCGGCAGCGCTGACGCCGTCACTGGTCTCTTTCAGGTCCTCGTCTTGGTCTGGTCTCAGAGTGTCCGTTTCCATCTCTCCGTCTGCCCCTGCGCTCTCCTCTGCGAAATAGAGGAAAGTCTCTCCGCCGCCCCCTTGTGGTGAGGCGGGAGGGGACGCCGGCGCCGCAGGGCCGGTCTGAGGCGGCCCGTACTCCAGGCGATCGTGCTCCACCTCCGGCATGGGCGGGATGCTGGCGTCTCGGGGGCGCGGCTCCGGCTGAGGCGGTCCAGAGGCTTCAGGGTACGAGCTGCCGGACTCTGAGGAGAAGCGGCTGCAGTGCGAGCCGGCCACCGAGGGCAGGCTGCCGCTCAGCGAGGGCGAGTCCGAGCCCGACGAGTCGGCGCTGAGCTGCCCCAGCAGGCGGGCGTCCGCGTCCTCCTTGCCGCCGCCGCCCGACCTTTTCCGGAGTTTTCCTTTGCCCTTCCTCCCCGCTAAGGAGGAGGAGGAGGAGGCGGCGCAGCAGTGGCTGTGGTGCGGGCAGCAGCAGCCTGACGGACAGGAGCCGCCGCAGCAGCCTCTTGCAGCCCCCTGGGGACCCCCGGGGCCCCCGCTACAGCCGGCTTCATACAGGCTGCTGCTGGTGCTGCCATGATGCGCTCTGTCCCGTTTGGCCTCCGGGTCCGTCTGCACCTCCACACTGCTGTCCCTGCAATACAGTACAGCGGTACCATAAAGTGATTACCAAGATGATTGCTAATGCGCACTAAACGTCATTAGTACGCAGTTTCAATGTGCTGTAACTGCACGCGTTCCAGGGCGCCGACCTCTCTAGAGACATGTAGGCGTTGAGGATGGATCCGGCCATGGCTTTGGTGCTGGCGTTGTCGCTGATCGTCCCCAGGCTGACGGTGGCCGACTCCCCGCTCAGACTGCACCGCTCCTTCTGGACGTCCGCCTGCACCTCCAGCCTGTAGGCACACACATCCCCGAGCATTAGCGTTAGCGTTAGCGCCCAGAGCCCAAGCTACCAATTGCGATAGCCGATTTCAGGAACAAAACATATGGGGGTTTCAGTCAAGTGTAGAACTACAACAGGTCACCTGTTGTAGCAGCTGCCAGACAGGCTGCCCGTGATGCTGGTCCCGGCCAGAGCCGTGGTGCTGGCGTCGTCACTCATGTTGTCGCGCTGGGCGGAGCCCATGCCGCAGCGCTCCATGTGGCTGCTGCTGGCGCTGAGGCTCAGGCCCGTCAGCCCGCCCACGCTGGCGCCGTCGCCCAGGCTGGCGTTGTTGAGGCGCGTCTCCGCTACGGAGGTGGCGTCTGGGGTGGGGGGCAGAGGGCCCACATTTAGTTAGATGTCACCACATAGCTAAATACACAAACGTTGCTTTAGGGTTGGTGTGTATGCACGTTCAAATACTCTATCCCATTATTCTATTAAAAAAAAGAAAAATGGTTCTATTGAAACTTCCATATTCCAAGACTCCAATTTGTGTATTACATAAAAAGGGTGCCATTTACAAGTTGACCAATATAAATATCTGCCTCTGTTTGATATTTTAAAATATGAAGTTACTTCTGGGTAAACGGTTTCTAAACGGCTGTTTGGTTTTGACTGGTTTTGGATAAAGTGAGCAGCATTTGTCAGCATTTTGAATCCTCACTTGAATCTAAAATAATTGCATAGATTCAAATCTGAAAGAGAAATATTGATAGATTCATATTAATAGATGAATAGTTAGTTGCAGCCCTACTGACAAGATCATTTAATATCATAATGGTAAAAAGGCGGTTGTTCAAAGAGAAAATAACTCTATAAAAGAGTCTGGTCTTTGACTTCACGTCAGAATGACGACGCAGAGAAATGTGAAAACATTTGTCATCGTGTCTCGCGCCTCGCATCCCTGAAAGGCCAAACACCTCTCGCCTTTTCAAGACACCGCTATCATTCACGTTGTTGACAGAAGCTGTGGGGAAACATCATCGCTGCCTCCTTCCACCCATCCTGCGAACAATCACGCCAAAGGCACACTGACAGGACAGTCTACTCTTATCCATGTTCATCATTTCTTAATTTAACAACACTCAGGGCACAGTGAGTTGCAAATACAATCATAGACTCATGGGGGATGGGAAATTACTTATTAGTCAGTCAATGAGGAGGGGGGTTCAAAGAAAAGTTCCCCAAGAGGATTAATAAAGTGCATTAAAAGATTAAATTGCAGTACATATTCTTCTATCAATCCAGCGTACCTGTGGCCACTGCCCCAATGCCGATATTGATGTCGTTTTCGTCACCAAATTCAATTCGAACCCCTTTGCCATTGCCAGCAGAAACTCCACAGCCTCCACTCCGACACAGTGAGATTGGAACAACACCATAGACGTATGCCAGCATTATGGGCACACCAATACCTATGGAATAAACACACACACACTTAATTCTCCATTGACCCATCAGCAAAAGGTTTTGAAAATGTTTACTGGAGAAACAGTGACAGTTTCATTACTTTCATTACTTTTAAAAGGCCCCATATCATGCCCAAACTTGGTTATCTGACTTTGAGTGGGAGGATAGGTCAGTGACAACTGGTTACAATCGAGAAATAATATCACAGCTGGGCTTGTTTTATACAGATTTTTCAGAGAGGAATTTTGGCTAAATGTCAAGAGTTCAAAATTAGTCCCGCCCATTCAGGTCCCTTCACAGACAACACACAAATGGAAAAACTTGAACTTTATGATAAGGGACCTTTAAACCTCTTTAAATAAGACCATTGACTAACTGATAACAATTACTCGAGTTTCTATGTGTTGAAATAGGCTTGAGTTTCTTACCAACAGTGACTGCTGCAACCACAGGTGACACAATAATAGATAGCGTCACGCCACTAGCTACAGCAAGGTTCCTCTTGTGTTTGGAAATGTCCTTGCCCTCGTAGCGATTGTGAATCTGAGGAAACAAGTTTCAGTTACACAGGTCAACTGAAACAAATACTCAAAACTGAAACATTGAAAACTGTAATTGTGGGCTGACAATAAGATTATTTATTTCTTATTAAAAAGGGAAATTGTGTTCCACACAGATTAAACAATAAGCTTTTTGTTTCATAAGAATTAAATCTGCTGTCTATAATAATGATGTTATCAGATACTATAAGATTGTCTTTAAAGTAATGTTTACGCTATGTGTGAATAGACACCAGCAATGATCAGTAAGATCATTTAAAGAGAAATTTAAACTACAGATGTTTCAGTTACCTCAGTAACTGTTCAGTTAATAACAAATTGAAGGGTAGGGTATTGTGACTAAACGCTATACGCTGCTAAACTGTGAACCTATAATCAGGGGCTTTCCTAGGAGCCACATAAGCAGACAGCATACGGTTCGAGGTTCAACGTGTTTTCCGCCATTCCGCTGGTCAAGTGCTCACCTTTCTGCCAACGTAAACTGGGATGCCAATGATCATGGCGGGGATGGCGATTCCGGCGATGAGGGCGATGCCCACAGGGGCGCCTACCAAAGTGCCCAGCTGCCACAGGATCTTTTTCTTTCTGCTCCATGGTTTTTTCCCCCAAAACGTACAGCCTGACGGACTGAGACGTGGCAGGGAAGTGAGTCAGTATCACAGTGCATGCATGTATGCATAAAGGTTACAGACTAAAATTAAGACAGTGGTTCTAAATTAAAAAGGGCTGAGGGGTCGGGACCTAAGGGTTCATAAGAGGCTTTTAAGGCGGCGAGGTCTTTAATAACACCATTTCTAATTTTGGATCATTAGGTCCATTGCTATGTCCAATCCTTTTCAAGGGTCCAAAAGTTCTGGCTTACCTCAGGTAGTGCAGGTCGGAGATCTCCTTCATGCAGAGCCAGCAGAACTCGCAGCCGCACACGGCACAGGTCATGTGATTGCAGCTGCCGTCGTTCATCTTGATGATGTAGGCGGCACAGCGCGGGCACGGCTTAATGTCGTCGGCTGCTGGCAGAGGTCCAGGAGAGGAAAGACTGAGGCGTCTATACAAGTGTTGAGACATTTATTTTGTAGTAAAATATCCAGGTGGTGGTGGTGGGGGGAGGGGGGTGTTAGCTACCTGCGGCGCCACTCTCCTGGCTATAGCTGAGGGAGGATGACCTGAAACTCCTCAGCCGGAGGCTCTGGGCCCTCTGCTGACGAGCCGCGTCACACGTCTGGTTGGGGTGCCACAGCTGCTTGCAGTGGTAGCAGAACTCCGTGCCGCAGCCTTTGCGCCCACATGTGATCTTTGGACAGCTGGCGCAGCCAAAGGCGATGACCGCATACCTGGGGGAAGAAACGTGGAGCCAAAATGGTGGTCAGCGCTGACAGTTTGCTGGTAGGACGGCAGAGATGTAGAAAACCAGGGGAGCAACAATCTTGTAGATGGAGAACAGACGGAACAACTGTCTTGTTTCGTAATTGCCGGTTAAAAACACCAAAAAAAATAAAAAAACATAACTTAACCAATGAGTTGCAAAACAATCACACTCAATTACATTGTGGTAGAGTGGACAGAGATCCACAGTTATTTTGCCCAGTCCTGTGACCCTCTGCATTCCTCTGTGACAGGAACGTGTAATGTCAGCTGAACTGTGTCACACAAACCATTAGCTTGGGAGGAGAAGAGCGCCATTATACAACAGAAAAGAGAGCGAGCGCTAGGCTAAAATCATTGCAGGAGGAGAAGCAGCAGTAGAGCTGAAAGTAACAGATGAAAGAGCCCTTCTTCTGACTAACAGGGTCAGTAGTGTTGGTTCCGTGAGGATAATACAGTGGAGATCGTGGGTAGGGGAAACTAAAATGAACCGATACTGAAACCCCAGACGGTCACAATGTGAATCCATGGCATCAAGGCATTGCAAACCCTTTCACTACTCTTAACTGTGGCAAAAACACTAGTACATGAAGAATAGTTTCATTTTTGGCATTGTCAATGTATTGATCTAGGACACATGGACAAGGCATAGCATTCCACTCTTACCACTTTAGAACAATAATGGCCATTTCAAATTTATGTCACTATACTTTTACTCCCTGGGGAAATTCAGTTTCAAATCAAAGTTTTGATCATAAAACTGATTTATTGTACAATATTCTTGACTAGTTTGGATAAATCTCATTTTGCGTGTTACAAAAGCGAGCTTGCGTTTGCTTGTTTTAATAGATCTCTCACACGCTGCACTTTCAATGTGCACATATAATAGTACCGCAATAAAGCCCTTATTGGTTTTGACCACCGCGTGATTATGGAATTGACTGATACAATTCCCAAGTGATAGAATCACTGCACGGCTGGCTCGTTAAGCACGTTAAATAGAACAAACGGTATGAGTCAGAGTGCTATTTATAAACTCGGACATCAATAAGGAAGTGCATCAGAACATTCAGCCCTCTGTATCTACCTTGGAGTGAAAGCCTTGCCTTGGTGACAAGTGACAAGAACAGAAATGTCTTCTTTACAGCCTTGAAGTGTGCTCTATTTAGTTTCGCCTCATGCTATTTGCATGGCAGATGGTCTTTCACAGTCACAGTGAACTGAGCACAGCTCACCCAAAATAGAAGGAAAAACAGTCATATATTCTAAGATGATAGAAGATCAGATATCAGTCACAGTTTGAACCCCCCCCATCCCCTCACCACTCACCCGCAGTCTGGCGCCGGGCACCAGCGGCAGTCGGGGTCGGCCACCAGCCACCTCCGCAGCATGAACTCCTCGTACTTCTCCATGAGCGCCCGGTCGCCCAGGATCACGCGGATGTCGTGGGGGTTGAAGCGCTCCGAGCACTCGGGGCAGCTGATGTTGACGCGCGACTCCGAGATCTCGATGCGCAGGTACTGGCGCAGGCAGTCGGCGCACGACCGGTGGTGGCAGGTCATGATGTCCGGGAAGCGGTCGCGGGCGTGGCGGAGCAGGCAGAGCGGGCACTCCAGCAGCTCCGAGGAGCAGGAGTGCGGCGGCGGCGTCGCCGGCACCGAGGTTTTATCGTGGCCAGCCGCCTCCGCCTGGACGCTCTCCGCGGCGACGGTGTCCGCTGCCGGGGGCTGCCGAGGCTTGCGCTTCGTGTCGCGGTCGGGCCGCCACCGCCGGCGGCCGAAGAACGCGTGGAGGGAGAGCCGCCGCTTCTTGGGGGTCTTACGGATGGAGGGGAGGCTGACGGAGGAGTCCTCCGAGTGAAGGTCCCGCTCTGAGCCCGAGCGGCCGCGAGGCCGGGGGCATTCCGGGCCGCTCATGGCGACCGGAAGGGTCCCACTGGTGCTGGGACCGGCGGCTGGGTTCACCGCATCGGGAGAAGAGGTGGGGGAGGGGGACGGGGAGGGGGGGAGGTGCTGGGGTAGAGAAGACAGGTTGTATGGAGGAGGGGGAGTATGGGTGGCGCTGTGGGCTAGGACATGCTGGATGGAGGCCAGTGTAGGGGATGTTGAGCTTCGTAGTGCGGCCCTGCACCGCTGATACACATCCACAGTTGATCACTTGGCTCAGCGCTAGCAAACAAACCTGAGAGAAGACGAGCAAAGGGAACAAGATCAGAAGGGAGCCCGGCCAAGATGCATCTCGCGTGCTGATGCAGAATAGTAGCCTAGTAAGACCCTCCTCATTTGGATTTCCACCCTACATATCAGTCTGAAAACTCTCCAGAGTCGTTGTCGTCATGGTGCCATAAGGTATCCATCATATCATTACCAGGAGATTGGACCACCTTCAACTAGAACAGACTACAAGAACAAGAACTAAGTGGGGACGATTTTTAGGACACCGGCACCTAATTGCTAAACTACCCACCTGGACACTGGTTCCCTGGCTAGGTCCCAAACGGTTTTAAAGGAAGGGGTTTCCAGAATGGAGCAAATCGTAGAGGTAGAGCTTGCAGAAACAGGACTGTATTACCAGGCTAGCAGAATATAATCAGTTAGCCTACACAAAGTGTGGCAGTGCTGGGTGCGTCATTCACCACTTAGCAACTGGAGTTACAACAGCAAACAATATCCCACTGCCTATCGCATTGGAATGTACATCCTTTTCAGACCAGTTTCTAGACATTCATGCATGAGCCATGTTTTATCTCATTAGAGCATGTACACAAAAACGCAAACCATTATCTCTCACAGACTCTGCTTACGTAAAGCTCTTGCACGTTTCACAGTGAAGCTTTATGTTCTTCATATTGGATGCGAGGCAGTGCACGTTTGGTGAAGATAGCAGTACCCCCCCCGAAACACCCTGTGTCACAAAAGGTTTTCTGGCATGTTCTCACCTAAGGTGTGCATACGTAAGAATGTACAGCTATACCAAAATGATAGTATACCTTTCCATCATTGGCTATAACTTCTAATTTTGCCTATAAAAAATTCCTATATTTTTTAAATTATACTTCATGATTCTATTTGGAATTTCCTGGTCTATACTTGGTTGGGCTTGTTCTTAATCGTTTTTCTAGATAAGGAATTCAGGAAATTCTACTTGGAGCCAAAAGCAGGAAGATTAACAAGCCACTGAGACTACAATGCTGTAAAGCGTGTACACACACACACACACACACACACAGAACTTAACCTTAGTTTGACTGGCTGTGGTTTTCCTACCCTGGGATTTAATTCAGGCAGCAGTTAAGACTCGGGCTAGCTTTGTTTAAGTGGACTTGTAAAAAGTTTGCGACACAGCCAAAGGCCACATTAAATCTGACATCTTAAGTGCCAATGTTTGGATGCCGATTTTGCCTTCCGAGTGGTTCTTGGAAAAGTGGGTCGAAACAGTGGGTCGGCACAGCAAGACCACAGCGGCATGGCTGTGGTGGAGAACACAGTATTCTTTTATGTAAGACAGGCAGCGGGGAATATGTCGAGGACATAAGCTCTCATGCAGAAGGTCCAAGATAAAGCGGTAGTTATGACACTGACACGAGTGACACAACACCCTGAGTGAGTCAAGAAACTTTTTTAAAGTTCTGTGCTTGACACAGCATGACACACAAATAAACGAAATAGAGTACAGAAACACTTATAGAAGAAAGACCATTTAAAATTATTATTATTTAGCTTAAGGGGCCCCAAAACAGATAGCATAATAAGCAGTCCAGCACAAACGTTATGAAAATTCATAATTTAGTTGAAGTGCCGAAGACAAAACGCACTCACAATTGCAATTAAAGCACATAGGCCTTCATAGCCTATAGCCCTCAGTTATTGTTATAGTTGCACAGTCGACACAGATCCACTAAAGTTTAGCAGCTTTGCTTTGACTAAACCGCAATCATAAAGATGCTGTACTAAAAGACAATGTGTATACACAAAAACTATTGTGCACCTATAAAATAGGCCTGAGTCAAAGAACTTTGCATAAAACTATGTGGTGTAAGGGTATACTATAATTACAACAGAGAGAACTGGTGTAAAAAAAGTAGCAATATATAGGACATAATGGCTACAAAACACAAGAGGATATTTGTAAGCTGGAGAGGAATACAAACAAATGTAGGGGACAAGGCCATGAAAGAGAAATGGCATTTTGTGTTGTAACCAACATTAACTTTGGCCTGTGCAAAACCGAAACCCACATTATAACCCAACCACATTCCAGGACATCCAATCTCTCTTTTATGACGCTTTTGTTTTCAAGCTCTCACAAAAGGCCGTGCTTTGACCATAGCAGAGATTTATTGCCAAAGATATCATACAACAGTCAATCCCCTTTGCTCAAAAATACTACGGCTTTGGGACGACGCTGAGCTTTCTGTACTCTGAACAAACTGTGCAACAAGCCCTGGACAATGGTTTAGAGGACAATTGTACACACCCACGGAGTCAGTGGATCAGCCTGTGACAATAACATCACAATGGGGCTATTGACTCGGTCAAAACTACTGTTGGGGAGCTAAATTTAGGTCAGGACAGCATCGTTACCATTGGACGATGCTAATAAGAGAACGTACCAATTTGGAGCCATGCCACAATCAATAAACCTGTTTGTTATACGAAAGACTTTAAAATGGAGGAGCTTTCTCTATTGTTGGTAACTAAGGAATAGACCAAAGAGTTGTTTTACAGCTTCCAAACGGCAACATTGACTCATTAAACACAGAGGGTGCAGTGCTGTTGATGGTGGTTGCGGTAGCAACCATACCTTCCATCTTAACCTCATACCCAATTGTGTCTCCTTATATCATCAACACCCACAAGCGTACTAATGTGACAGAGTAGTAATTCCACACAACCGCGAAGCAATGTGAAATTACAATCCTAGACTGTAATTGCCACTCTCTACGCTGTACCTTGGCCCACTGGTCCGAGGGAGTGGGGACTTTCCATTTGACTGGTCTGCATGCACGCCTGCTACTGCTACCAGTCCTGCATGGATGTGCTTAAAGTCCTGTGGCACACGCACACGGTCGCATGCAGCCACAGCTGGCTAGTAAGGGATGGTGTGACAGTAGCACACTGTGGTTCCCAAGAAAAAGGACAGAACAGGAAGCCTGTTGCGACAGAAAGCTGGTCCACCGCTTTCTAAGGGCAATCTTCCTTCCTCCTCTCCCTCCCTGGAGCCTTTGAAAGATATTGCTATTCTTGTGCAATGTGATTTCTACAACTGAGATTAGCTTATAGCATATTTGCTCGTATTTAGACAGCTGGTCGTCGCTGAAGGAAACTTTTTTTTTTTTTTATTAAGAAATACAGGATGCAACTAAAGCCCTTCAGTTGTATAAGCTGTTCTGTAGCAATCTCTTTCAATGCTGTTGTACTTGAACCTATTACTAAGGCCCGAGTGAGCCACACTCATGATCCATTTTACTGTATACAATTAACCAAATAAAGTATTCACTGTGATTTTTTAACCCAATTCTTGTGTTATGCATGCAATATTTACTGCAGATGCTTCTTGGGTATGGCAAGAGTGTAAGAATCCCTGCTGTGTGTCTAACTCGAGTCTCTAAATATAGCGAAGATGTCGATATAAGCTACCTGTGGTTTTGCTGTTTGAGCTACCAAGACCTGGCAGATCATTAAACATCAGTTAAGTGTGATAGTGTTTCTGTGCATTTGCCTTAAACATTAGTTGCGTTTTTACTGCAAGAACTAAGGTCTCCATGTTAAGGCCAATGCACACCAAATCGGACGCGATTCTTATCACATTTAGTGCCTGCGGGAAAAAAACAAAAACTTTATTTTAGGGTGATTTTAAAAATACACTACAATTTTTTTTTTATTATAAACTGACATATACAGGTGTGGCTTGCGTTTGTAGGATTTCCGTTGTTATTATTTGTTTGTAAACTGCATCCTGTGTGCAGAAGCTTGGGTTTCATAGACAGTGAGGAAGGCTAAGCCACTGCATTCTTCAAACAGCCAAAGGGGTGATAATGTTAACTCCAAACATAGGTGAACTAAAGCATCGTCTCTGGGAACCAGGCTTGAGCCTTGACTTTAATATTAAATTACATGGATTATAGCCACCAGTTAACATTCCAAGCAGATAACATATTTCATGCTCCCAACAATGCATTCAGTGCTAGAAAAGAGGCACAGCCGAGACTGACTGAGCCAAAGCTCCCCTCCCGCCTTGATCCAAACAAGTGTCCAATATCTGTTCTTGACTGGTAAATATACCAGGTCTTCTCTACCACACCTGTGCCGTTTACAATAGGCACATTGTTTAGGACGCAAATGCAAGACAAAAAAACATGTCTGTCACTGAACTTCCAAGCACCCGCCATGTTTAGGCCAAATTTCTGTCAGCTGGGTACTTAAATAGCCCGCAGCTTAATGGATCTTGTTCTAGTGTTGCAACTGTGAGCCTAAACAATGTAAGAATGTACCGATCTTACACAGTGCAGACAGGGGGACATCAACACCTCTGACGTCTTTCAGCGCCGTTTAACAGCACTGATCTATTGACGGCAAGGTACATTGGACAGCAGTCCAAGCAAGCACACTGTGCCCCAGCACTGGCGACCCTGGAATGCAGTGAAGTGGGTGAACAAAGGTCCAATGATATGAATGACTTTGCATGTCAGGGTGACTATTCAAGAATGTTCTAGAGATCCTTGTGGTGCGTCAATGTAATACGCTGGCAACTGAGGAAAGGGTACCAGCTACTATGAGGGAGGGGTGGGTGGCACTGGGTGAATCCAACTACATCATGTATCCTTTACGAGCCAAATCTCACGACAGTCCCTTCACTGTGTGCCCTCTCGGCTGGATGTTAGGGCTTTTTCACCCCTACCAGCGGGGGAGTAGGAAGCAGATGGGTGGCGGGCGTGGGGAAACAGCCCTGTTCCGCTCTATGCCACAATAAGAGAGGAAAGAGACATGGGTGGCTATTCACAGTCCTGTGAATTGGCTGTGCTTGGTGCTAGTCAATGAAAGCCACGGATGTCAATAGTTGACTGTACTGTAGTCTTTAGTGAAACTGTGATCTGATTCAAATAACGCTGCTTTCTTTAAATACAAAATGCTTAAGAGGTTTCGTGAAATAACAAAATACAAAAAAAAATTTAAAAAAATATTATAGCGAAAAGATCAAGTTAGAGTGTGACAATCCTGGAATCCATGACAACAGATCTTGGTTTCTGGCTGTCCAGTAGAGTTTCTGGCTGTCCAGTAGGAGTTCTAGACAGAAACTGCAGTTTACCCAACAAAACTTTAGGGACTGAAGAAATTGTTATCAGACTAGACATCACCATAGAATGCCAGCTACGTAAATAAATATGCATACAGAGAGCATGTGCTGAAGGTATTGAGCCCTAATTATTTAAACAGTAAAATAAATGCTAAATACATGCTAGAACATTTGGAAATTAATTGTAAGCATTACATGTTAATTACAATATACATCTTTCAAAACACCTACGCATATGCTTTGGATAAAAGCATCTGCTAAATGCTTAAATGTAAATATGCTTAGCTATGGACAATATACACTACCGGTCAAAAGTTTTAGAAACACCCCCATTTTTCCAGTTTTTATTCAAATTGAAGCAATTCAAGTCCAGTGAATAAACTGGAATGCTACAAAAAGGTAAGCAGTAAACTACTAGAGGTTAAAAAAACAGTTTAGGTTACCAAAGACTGAAAAATAATGTACATTTCAGAGTTATTTAAAAAGACATTTTTCAGGAAAATTGCAATGAAAGCAGTGGTGTCAAGCCAACAGGTCTGACAAACCCAAAGCCACAACAGGACCAGATTCTGAACCAGGTTTCTAAGAGTCAACAGCTTGCGTGAAAGGTGGCTCATAGGACAACAACTTCAAGCACAGGTTAACACTGGTCAAAGTAAGCAAGTCTCAGTTTCATCTGTTAAGAGAAGACTTCGAGCTGCAGGTTTGACCGGTCGAGTGGCAGTAAGAAAGCCATTGCCAAAATGGCAAAATAAGAAAAAGAGGCTTGCCTGGTCGATGAAGTGGACTACCGAGTGCTGGAAGAAGGTCCTATGGACCGATTAATCAAAATTTGATATCTTCAGTTCATCAAGCAGGTTTTTGTACTCTGTCAAGCAGGGGAAAGGATGATTCCTCTGTGTTTAACACCTACTGCCAAACATGGAGGTGGAAGCTTGATGATCTGGGGCTCTTTTGCTGGATCCAGAGTCGGCAACTTGCACAGAGTGAGGGGCACCCTAAACCAAAACTGCTATCCCAGCATTTTGCAGCACCATGCAATAGCCTCTGGTATACGCCTATATTTAAGCAAGATAATAACACAAAACAACCACCAGGCTATGTCAGAACTACCTTAGAAGAAACTGCAAAGACAGGGTTCAAATTATGAAAAACTAAAAATAGAGGGGTTCTAAAATAGAGGGGTTCTTTTGACCGGTAGTGTATCTAACTAAAAGTCATTTAAAGCAACAAAAATACTATGCTGAATTCAGACATGCATTCAGCAAAATATATTAAAATATGTTTCTTTCTTAGCAGACTGCTATTCATTTTAAATAGAATGATATGAGCAAGTCTGAGATTGGCCAAGTCAGTTAATCAGTAACAAGTCATTAGATAAGGGAAGAGAGGAGAGAGAGAGAGAGATTACTGATCATGAGCTTCAAAGGGGGAGGTTCAGGTTAATTAAACAAGCATGTTATCAACCCGAAGAGAGCGTGTTAATAAATATCCATTCGTCAAATTATTCATTCGTTTACAAAAAAATAAATCACAAAAACGTTTGTCACAAGCACAGAACTTAAATAAATGTGATTTAATGAAGAGGATTTGATTTAAAAGAAAATATAATTTAGCCCTCCATCTCAAATAAGTAAACACATTTTGCTTACGTTTAAATACAGCATGAGAAAAAATTGCCAGCTAAAGGTTAAGCCAATGTTGATTTTTCCAAACATGTCCTACTCGTACAGTCATCACATGTAATGTGTAACTTATGAACATGATTTTTGATTGTTAAAACGTAGAGCGTTTCATCATGACTGAATGGACTAGGAAAAAGTATGCATACTGTATATGAGCAAATCCCTCACCCGCCTAAGACGCTGTTAATACAAGTAACTTGTTATGTCATTACTACATTTAAAAACACACACACAAATGTAAATGCAAGGAGCAACGGGACACATTTCTGTTTACATTTCCTAGCTCGCTAGCCATCGATATGTTGGGCTGTTTTGGGTATTTACTCACCCCTAGAGTTACAGCTGGTTTACTGAGCTGTACGCATGTTTAATTTGTTTATTAGCCAAATATCACAAAATAAAGCTGGTACATATATGGAAAATAAACCCGTTTTCTTCTTGCATTGTATTCATAGGAGACCGATGAACAAGCTAACGGCTAGCTTGGCGATAGCCCCAAATACAGGGAAGTTGTGGTATAGCTAACCTAGCTGCTTGTAGTAAAATATGTTTAATTAAAACTCACCGTTGGAAGTCGCTGATTATTGCTTAACCTTTGCTGCTAAGCATTCACGTACAGGACACTCGTCATTTTGCCGTAAGTATAACAAAGGGTCTTGGTTGGAAAATTGTGGCAGAAAACTTCGCAGAGCTCCCAGTGTGCATTCCCCGAGTCCTTGCTTGACTGTAGTGAAGTGGAAAAAAGCAGGAGCAAACTTCCACCGGCAAATGAGAGCTTTTCAAAATAAAAGACCACGCAAGAAACACTATATTTTCATGGTTTCCTACTAATACAATAACGTGTGAGTATGACTATTATGAAAGAAAAATTACTAAGATTATAGAAAAATCAACCTTTAACGTTACTAATCTTTTGAATGGAGATAAAATGGTGGTTTATCTTTCTCTACAATGCATGCATTTACCGTGTTAAGCCTATGTACTTAACGTTTTACTGTACATAGCCTACTGTACATATATATTGTATTTTTAAACATGTTTATTGTGTGTCCTATGTGCTTTATTTTGGTTTACAAACCTCTGAAAAACTTTCTAAAAAGGGTAAAAAAGATGACCCCTCGTATTGTACCAGGCTGGATCCATGTTTGAGATCTCGTTCATCCATTGAAAATCTTTGCTGTATTTGACAGCTGCCGAAGGACCCCAAACTGGCGCATGCGCACGTTTTCCTTTCGTCGTCAACTAGCTACACCGCAGATAACGGTCAATCGTCTACCCAGTTACTAATGTATGACGAGATATTTCTTTGCGAAAGTCTAAATTTAAACAGTAATGAGGTAGATTGTTGGACAAATATTTACAGTTACTTCAACTGCAGTAAACTGGTATTGTTACAGTGACAATGGACAACGAATTTAAAGACATGGATTCAGAGGGCCGGTGGCAAAACCTATACATAGTAAGTCGGCTAGTTTAGCATAGCAACATACGGTAAAGCAATGCGGGCTTGCCGATCACATTGTCGAGTATTGTGTTAAAAATATCTTGTTTTAGTAGCAACATTTTTTTTTGTTCGTTGTAAATGTTCCTGTTAAGTCTTGTGTCAAATGAAAACTTGCATGCTTGCGTGCATGTGATTGAAACACTTACTATGTGTGTTGGAAAAATGTAGTAAATGTATCTCCACGTCAAACCTTTATTCGGCTTATTAGGACCTTTCTCAGACGTTCTTGTTGTCAGCTGTAAACTGACAGAAGCAGTAAAGTCGTATTGCCAACTATCAGGTATACCCGATATGTGGTGTTTACTATATTAAGGGGTATAATAATGGTAGTATGCCTTTTTATAATAAGTTACACTTAAAATATTTTTAGCTTGTTTCAGGAGCATTATGTTCAATTCCAAATCTGGTGAAATGTAACCTTTATGTATGGTACATAATTGCATATTTTTTAGGGTGGGATGTATGATCTCCTAGCTTCTTTGCTAATCACCTTTGAACTGTCCTCAGGAAATCAGAAATCAGTCCCAGGAATGTTCCTACAAAGTCGCCAAGTACCCAGAAAATCGCAACCGCAACAGATATAGAGATGTCAGCCCATGTGAGTGAACCGATAGTCCTTTCCCTCTAAATCTCAGACTGCGCGTTTACCAGTAACATATTTTTTTAAATGATTTTTAACTCCTTTTTCAGTTGATCACAGTCGGGTGAAGCTGGAGAGCACCGAAAATGACTACATTAATGCCAGTCTAGTAGTGATGGAGGAAGCTCAGAGAAGTTACATATTGACTCAGGCAAGTCAAGAGCTTTTTTTTAAGCTGCTGGGCTATTCAAACAGTGTGAAGAAGCTACTTCACACCAAGCAAATAACAAAGCAACAATTAAGGCAACTCTGTTATCTGATCCTAAATAAAAGCGTTGTTTTATAAATCCCCCTTATAACAGGAAATGGTTATATGCGGTAAAAATAGCCAAAAGCAGTATTTTGCACTATAACATAGTCTAGCTATCAATCCACCCTTATTTGAACATTTGAACAACATTAGAAGGCCACTAATGCAGTTTAAAGACACTAGAATGACACCCTACACATGACAACACTAGGCTATCACTTAGCCTATTTCTTATATACTTATATTAGTTATATTTCAAATCATAATTGTTTTTCTCATTCCAGATGCTTGCTTCTGTTTGAAGTTGAATGTGATTGTGGCACACAATCACTGTCCACACGGGGTTGCTTCGGTTATCCGTGCGGGGCACGGCTTTATTTAAGTGCTGGGGCGCACACACACACACACACACACACACACACACAGGGCTTACACTGCCTGGCTTTACACATATACATACAACACGGCCTTTCGCTCAGTCCGT
>JAODLI010000008.1:684534-704188 GCA_027575585.1 Percopsis omiscomaycus | reverse complement strand
TGTAAGTGCAGTTTATAGGAAATGGGTCTAATATCCAGTTTATTTTCAAAATCAAAATATCGGCTTATAAATCGGCTTACACTTTTCGAGTTAATATCGGCATCGGCCCCCAAAAATCCATATCGGTCGGGCTCTAGTTTCTACGTTGTCCTTTGTTGCGTTAGCCTATAGAATAAAGGCCAGAGTACACTACCAAACGCGTGGCCTCGCGCAACGCAGCCAAATGCTCGTGCTCTTCAAAGTATACGTAATTTTTTTTCTCTTTCAGATGCGTCTCAGTGAGCATGTGGGGCGTGTCGGCTATTTCTGTATGCAGACCATATGCCAGAGTGCTTTGGAATTAGCGATCTTTATAACTAAGTCTTCTACATGCAGACTGTTTTACAAGCACAATGTTGGTGTAATTAACAGATTCAATCAAAATAAATGGTTTTATATGCCTTGAACATTAACAAACTTTACACTCCTCATGAGTTTCACTAGACTTGGACATTTCCTGATTGTTCAGACACAGCGAAAATAAAATCAGCGATCTTTCATAAATACTTTTTCCTACCCCGGAGTAGGTGATTATTTTGCGTAAAACGGGCCACGAGTTCCGGCAGTGGAAAAGCACCTATAGCCACCAGCACAGAGTTGACACACTGAGCAATAGTGTCAACAAGAAAATACATTGTAAGCCTCTAGCAATGCCAGATATGCATTAACACACAAATAAACCATGCGTTAATAAAGTATGCAAAAATAATGCATCCAAATGCATAATTTTTCGAAAATTTGGTGTGTCCAAATTTAAATTACATACAGAGTAAGAGACTTCTTTGCAAATTTGGCAAAACAAATAATTTAAATGCTGAAGTTAATAATGGCCAATGTCCAATTTCTTACCTGGCATCTAATCCACCTAAAGCAATTTAGAGGGCAGCGGATGTGTCAAAATGCAAGGCCCATTAATTTGAAATTATGTTGCTGCCAGGGGTATTAAATCAGAACACCACTGTTAAAATAAACACTACCCTCATGAAGTGCTAAGCTTAGAATCCACAAAGATGTTGGTTGATACAGCAGGGGGGCTGACAAGTCTGGTTGATGGATACCACCTTGAGGAGGTGATGTGTGGTCGTCTTTTGTGGGTGTTAAAGCCGAAGACAATTTGTGAACGCCCAAAGCTGGTAATACTTGTGACCTCTTCAATATGCAAATGAGTCGCAGTTTTTATTGTTCTGTAGAGTTGCACTTTTTGATACCCCATTTCATTATGAAGCCTGGATATCATTTGGAACTGAGTGTTTTGGAATAGTGCATCTCAGACTACATAGTCATCACTTCCCTTAACCAGATTTAAGCTCTAGCTGCATAGTAGCAGATAAATCTACTACTCACTCTGTACAATCTCAAATATAGGAATAACCCAGTCCTATTTAGAATACACAGCATGACGGATCCGGTTAGTATTAAAGCTATACTACGAAAATGAAAAAAAATCTATATTTTAATTGGGCTTTTGTTTTGGTGGTCAATGTAATTTTCCTTACTGACATTTTTAAATTGGATTCCACTATGTAATAAGCGCTGATTTCGTCCTAGCTAGCATACATGCTAGCCACTACACATTAGCTTTTTGCCAGAACTTACACTATCTGCAGTCTCATATACAGTATCACTAGTAGCATCAAACCTCTGCAAAGGCATTCCTATGTCACCTGACAAAGTCTGCACAATTGTAGATTTTACATTTCTCCAGAATGCAAATGTTTTGAGTGTATATCACTTTAAATGTATATATACACATTTCCAAAAAACAAGAGACATGACTAATATACTGTAACTATACTGTGCTCGAGTGGTCTGGGCGGTATCGATACAAGTGCTGCTTAGCTCTCATTTCATTCAATAGCAAATTATTCAATCATAAACATTTTTAGCAGATCAAACTGGCATGTCCTCATTTTCTTTTGAGGAAACAGGCGCAAGGATATGCATTTACACAAAAACAAGGAAAGAGGCTACTTCACATTGGATTCAACACTAAAAGAGATCTAAAAAAGGCAAACATTTGATGTGGTTATTTACAGCACATATTTGACAAGTACCAATTAGTAACCTATCCCCAAATGGCGTTGCGATTGGTAAGGCACGTAAGAGTTAACAAGGTAGACTTAGATGGCTACAACCGCTGTATCGGTTATATTTAAGGTTCCCGTACAATTATTATATATACGCCCTAAACTCAAACTAGATGGGGTTGCCCATGCTGTAATATGAGAGGTATTGGACATTTTCTTAATGGAAATGGTTCACGTCAGTCAGCTAACGTTAGCAAAAACAGTGAACGTTAGCGGCTAGCCAGCTTAGCTAGAAAGGAAGAGAACGTACCGTCTGCTGCTAATGACACTTGTTCCGAATAACACCAGATAAACTGCCGTTTCAATTTCAAAGGCGGCTTTAGATATATCCTCTACACTGGTGTATTTTTGTTGGTGACTTTAAAGTTTCCTTGACGATACCAACACTTTCTTCTTCGGTTTTCGGTCCCACCTATGTGTTCCGTTCTGAACAAGGGCTCCTTCAGGATTAGCTCTGTTGTTCGCTGCTCTCGTTCTGTCTCAGAAATTTAAATGCCATCGCGAGATCTTGACTCGACAAAAGTTATGGTTCGATGAAGTTCACATTTTGTAACATTTTTACAGATAGCTTATGCAATACTGAATACTTTCTGGTTCTAAATACAAGGTTATATTTCTATTGTCTATGGCTGTCATGTAATAGTCCTACTTGTTTTAATAACTTTGTTCCACTATTTTAGGAGACTTTCTTATTTATTCTCTCTTTTTTGCCACTGGCTGATCAATAACTGCTAGAATGCTAAACCTTTTTCTTGTTATAATAGACCTAAATCAAATTTATCTCATAATTAATTATCTGTCCATAGCATAGCCTAGAGTCATACAATGCAATATATCATCAATCATTTACATTAATTGATTATATTATTCGGTCTGTGTGATTGAGTTTAGTTTAACCTTGCAAGACAGCATGTTTATAGATCAATGTCTCACTTTGTAACCTGGTTGGTATAAATACAAATAATAACAAATTCAAATAAAGAGGTGAAGGGATGATAATCCTGACCATGAAGGTAAAGTCATAAAATAAGTAGATAAAAGTTAATAGCCTACCATACAACAACAGCTCTAGGCAGACATATGTAATCCAAAATAGAGGGGACGCATATTCTGTGTGTTTATCATTGTCATTTCAATAAACAAATGAGGATGTGACAAATTGTTTTTAAAGACCTTGTTATTACCAGTCACATGTTCATTGACATTTCACATTCTGCGTTTATTTACAAGAATGATATTCTTGAAGAAAAGCCCTGGGAAGGAAAACAGGTCTACCCAAACAGCCCACAGCCAGAGGTGGACTTAGCAAATCAAGTGACAACAGGAATCTAGGCTAAGCTAAGACAAGCCTCTTTTCAATAAATGCTGGTCAGAGTGCACAGTTGATCAACACACAAACTCATGGTGATGTACTCAAGTGTTCACAGTGCACACAATAATATCCACTCCTGAATGAATCTGTAAACACATTTCCTAACTATACCTTTATGATTTTACAATAAATTCTACAATATGCAGAGCCAAACAAACTGCTGTGTAAGGTTACATTGACAAAACTTCTCAACACACTCGAGCTGGATTGTCTAATGAAATCCCAGTGTTTTGGGTGGAATGAGTAGATTGCTAAAGTGTAAATACAGTATGTTCATATTCTGGTCCAGCCTAAACAAGACCTTTAGCCTAGAAGTGTTTGAGTTGGATTGTTGAGAGAGACATTGGAAGAGCCTGCAATCCCTATTAAGTCAGATATTATTGAGCAAGAGTCTGGCTTTCCTTCCAGTTTTGTCTGAATAAAGTAAGTACACAGGCTGGTGGAGCAGAAGTGGGCAGGAAGGGGACATCATGTAAACTCTGATGGCTTTTCCATAATGGCCTGCTATCTCACTGTCTGGCAGTCAACACGAGACTGTTGACATAGACAAATGTACAGTATACTTTAACATATTATAGGCCTAATGCGCATGAAGACTGCTTTGTGCCAATTTGTGGAATGTACCCTTGTTCCAACAGCCCTTAACAATTCCTTTCCCACAAGTATCCAAAAATTGTTCTGTGAACATAAATCCTCTTGGGGAAGTATTTTGAGGCATCATTCTATTGACATTTATATTTTCTCTGTTCCAATAATTTAGAACCCATCCATTCCAATTTGAAGGATGAAATGTGTTTGAGGAAGGTAAGACATTAAGACATCTTCATGGTTATCAACACTGGTAACACCATGTCACCATCCTATTTTAAGTAGCTGAAAGTGGAGCTATGGGAATAACTGTGGAAGTGGTTAAATAGTTACAGTAAACAGACAATAGTATACGACAGCCATTCCTTACAATAGGGACTAAGCATTAACAGTGTGGTCACTGTACTTGACTAATAATGCTGTAGCTAAATCATCCATTTTACAAAACACTTTCAAGGGGTATGGGGAAGTCTGACAATAGGCTACAGTAACAAAAAAGTACAATCTTTACACATCAGTAGAAAGCAGCAAACAAAGCTGACGTGCTTTGGAATGGTGCCTTGTTGAGAAGTTATCTTCCATCTAGAGTAGAGCAAGTTTCTACTGCAGGTTTTATCTAATGACATTTATGATATTCGATTCTCAGGCATTCCCAAGCAATGTAATAGAATTTAAAACACTATGAAACTCAGACTTAACAGTCATACTAGATAGCATAGCCTACTAGAGAAGTGTATTCTCAAAATGCTTTATTATTGGCATCAAAATGAAGCCTCACTACAAACACGAGTTGTCAGTTGCTCTAGTGACATCTGGTGGCTGGATAATCTACTACAGTAAAACTCCTTGATATGAAAATATTGGAGCTGACTAAAAAGTAAGCCACAAATAATCCTAATAGACAACGAATATGGGTATGGGGGATCCTATAATGTGCTTTTACTGATACAGCCTAATCAGACTTGCAATAAACTAATTAACAGAGGTGAGCTGAGGCATGAATATTATTTGAGAGTTTATTACAGCCAGTAGTTTACGATACAAATTACTTTTCAAAATGCTCAGCTATCATCTCATATTATACATCTGATAGTCTGAGCAATGACACAGTAAAATGACATAAAACAGGAATGCATTCAAATTTATTATTATCTCAATTTTGCTATTTTTTTTAAACATATTTACTTTTTTATATTCAAGGTCTAGTCAAACCATCCCCAGACCTGGCAAAGTCAATTGTGTTCTCATCTTTTTTAAGAAATAATTTATCATTTTGCGATGTTTTCAGAGTTTTAGATTTTTCAATGTTTAATTTTTTTTCTCTTTTTCATCGGTGAAGCAGGTTTCAAAATGCACAATCTACAAGAGAAAGGAGAAAAACGTTTTAGGGAAAGTCAGGATAATACAATATTCACCCCCATAGTTAAACTACAGTGACACCCCACCTCCTTTAGACGCTTGGAACGCCAGCAGGGGTGGTGGACTTCTGAGCAGCCTCCTTTGCCTGATGGGCCTGAAGCACAGCAACAGCCTCATCCACCTAGAAAACATCAACACCTGGTTAACCACTGCAGAGGAACTACTTTCGCTATTGACTCATACAGACACATTTAAGGTCTATAAAGTACATGAGGAAAAAATAAACAGCAGAGATTCTGATTCTGTAACTTTAAAGTCACCAACCTTGGAGCGCAGTGACTCGGGTGACTCCAGCATGTGGAGCAGCTCTGAGTTGTCGATCTCCAAAAGCATACCGGTGATCTTGCCTGCCAGGCTGGGGTGCATGTTCTGGATCAGGGGGAACAGACGCTCACCTGGGAAGGGGGTGAAAGGAAAAAGGCATGCCACTCAAAAAATGACACTCGACCAGTCCTCTCAATACAAGAGCAAAGAGAAAGTGCAACTTAAGCAGGAAACAGACAAAGTCTGACAGCGGTCAACGGTCTCAAGCAGTCAGACATGGACCGAAGCAACACATGGGGTGTCAAAGTGTCTGGACACTGAACAGCAGTCTGCTTCTCATTTTTTAATACAGTGAATGTCAATGGCTTTTGCTATTGTGTTATTCTTCAATGTGGTCCACCTAAAGCCATAAACCAAAGACACCAAAGAAGACCAGATGGACCCACCCTGTTTTGTAAACATCAGGCATGGTGTATCTTGGATAATATGTCAATGAACTAACCCAGCATCTGCTTCTGCTCCTGAGGTGGGGCAGCAGCCAGCATGGAAGCTGTCAGGGGCTCCTGTCCTTGGACATGCACAGCAGGCTAGAACAGAAAGAATTCCCGTTGCATTAGTGTCGGTCCCAAGAGAAGATATACACATGGAACAGCATAGACCTAACTACATGCGGCCGATTACATTACACATGTGTCAACCAAATGACACAGGAGGTGTGTCTGCATCTGTGGTGGGACAGTTAGGCCATTACCTGCTGCATAGCGACCTGTGGCTGGGAGGCCATGTGCTGCTGGGGGTTGCGCACACCAGCGGCGTACTTGTACTGGGGCATGGCACGCACAGGGGCAGCAGCGGCTGAAGCACTGGCAGGGCGCTGACCGAGGGCCTGGGTGGCTGAGGGGAGAGAGAGAGACGCATCACAAACACATTCATTAAAGTAGGCATGGATGGTGATGCTAAGCAGTCACATTCTGTTACTACCACTTAGCTAACAAAGACAAGGGCTTAACGCAGCACGCTGTTGGGCCCCGTCGGCTGCAATACTCACGCATACGCTGGGAAGTCATCATGCGCGGGACCTGGGTGGTGGTGGGGCGCATGGTGTTGAAGGTCTGAGGCCTGGGGGCGGACGGACGCATGGCATTGGGCATGTTTTGGAAGTCTGGTGGAGAGTAAAAAACATCCAGAGACACGCATAACTAACACATTAGGACTAATTAGGATCATCACCCCACTGTTACGGGCCTAAAAAACAAGGCCTGTCTGAAATGCAGCAGTTGCATCACTTGTTCAGCATTCTTGCTTTTGCGTGACTTCCCACAGACTAATGGAACAAACTGAAGAAGGACAATAAACCATGCTTTCTGGATTACTGACTCATTGGTGCCAGGCTACTTACGCTGGGGTCTCACGCCCTGAGTGGCCCAACGGGGACTGGGCCGGAGCTGGGCCAGCTGGTTGGCAGAGTAGTATGCAGCACGGTTCTGTGCCTGAGAGAGATAAAGACCAAAGAGATTTGGTAACCACAAAAAAGGAACCATACAAACTGGCTATACCTGACCACCCCTCTCTTTACAGTTCCTAAATACACCTCCATTGTGCAGTAAGGAACTAGGACTAGGTTACCATCAATTGAGAAAAAAGGAAAAGAAAAAAGGAAGGATCAATCAAAGATTTAGTCCAGACGGCAGCGTCTTACCTGAGGAATAGCAGCCATGAAGTAGCCGGAGGGTGGGGCAGGCTGGTATGGGTTCAGGACTGGGTTGGGCACGGCACGGACTGTGGCCATTCTCTGCATGTACTGATTGGTTAGGTGGGCCTGGCGCTCCTCCTTGCGCTGGGCAAGTGCCACATACAGTGGCTTGGTGGCGACAATGCGCCCGTTCATCTCAGTCACTGCCTTTGTTGCCTCTTCAGGAGAAGAGAAACAGACGAAGCCAAAACCTTTGCTGCGGCCGCCCTCCATCATCACCTGGACAGAATCAAATAAATTAGCAATACTGACCTTGTTTTATTGTAAAGCAGCCAGTCATTATTTAATATAAATCCTGTAAAACAAAATGCTCCTTTGCAATAATAAGCCTTTGAAGCCGGTTTGAAGGTAGATTAATTAGTGATGAATGTTTTACTGCTCACTGGTGAAGAAACAACGCCTACCAATGGATGTAGATTTCTGTTACCACTGAGAATTAATATGCGATAAGCACTGAAGCCTCACCTTTGCACTTGTTATGGTTCCAAATGGAGAGAATTCTTTGCGCAGACGCTCGTCATCTAAACCATCATCCAGGTTCTTCACGTACAGATTGACACCCTGGTATCTGGTCATGCGATCCTGTTTCATCTGCTCAAACTTGCGCTTGAGTTCGTTCTGACGCTCTCCCTTCTTCTGTGCACGGCCGACGTACACCTGCCTGCCATTTAGCTCTTTCCCGTTCATGTCGTCCACCGCCTGCAAGGCAAAAGGGAACATTGATTGGAATCCAATCCAGCTTTTACGATCAGCCTGGGATGGGCTAAGTACGCTTCAACCTGAGTCTCACTTACCTTCTGTGCATCCTCATGCCTCTCAAAGCTGACAAAGCCAAATCCTTTGGATTTACCACTGTCATCAGTCATAACACGGATACTGAGGGCTGGTCCTAAGGGAAAAAAAAAACAAATTATAAAGACAAATATACTCTTAAGCGATTTAAAAATAAGTTGAACTTAGAATTACAAATGCATCTTACTCTCACCGTATTTCCCAAACATCTCCTTTAGCTTCTCGTCATCCATGTCTTCCCCAAAGTTTTTGATGTACACGTTTGTGAACTCTCGAGCACGGGCACCAAGCTCAGCCTCTCGTTCTTTCCGGGATTTGAAGCGGCCAACAAATCTGATGTATTGACCACAAAATGATGATTAGAGCGCCATTGTGCACAAAGGTTGCAATGCTGGTACAAGTTGAGTCTTTTCTGTAAACATTCTAATAGATACATTTAAATAGTAAAACGGGTGCCTGTATATTGCTGTTCCATCTTGGCAAAATTTTAATTAATAGAATCAAATAAAATACATTAACATACTGGAATGGACCAGCGGTTAAGTTAGTAAACAAGATGCAGTTTAACACTCCTCATGACAACAGTGTAGCATGTGCTGACATCAATGTTAATCAGTGTTACTCACATGTATGTATAAAGGGTATATATAGTCCCACTTACACTTTTCTGTCATTGAGCAACATGCCATTCATTTTCTCAATGGCACGCTCTGCGGCCTCATGGGTCTCAAAGTGCACAAAGCCGTAACCCTTTGAGCCATTTTCATCACAAACCACCTTGGAGAAAGACACGTAAGCACATAAACAATCTCAAAACGTGCAATGCCAATCAAAATACTATTGTGCCCACCCAAGGCAATCACATTCACACCACCGCAATGTTAAGGCATGCAAAGACCCAGTTTAGTTGTGGGGAGTGCACAGGATTGTCCCCAATCTACCTTGCAGGAGAGGATGTTTCCAAAGGCAGAGAATGTGTCATAAAGGGCCTTGTTATCAATAGACTTGTCCAGGTTCTTGATAAAGATGTTGCCCACTCCACTCTTTCGTAGCGAGGGGTCGCGCTGAGACCACATGATTCGAAGGGGTCTGCCTTTGATCACATCAAAGTTCATGGTGTCTAGAGCACGTTCAGCTGAAAAACAAAACAAATATTCATCTTAACTTTTAAAAGGGATGCAGTTGACCATTTGATTGCCTGGACTTAATTAAAATCTTTGCACATTAATCTTATGTGTCCAATACATTTTCCGACTGTACTGACATCTGCAGGATTCACAAATAGAAGTCCTTGTTAGACCAAATCACCATCATTGAAAGATTTTGCATCTCTTTTGGCCCATTTGATTCCAACGCTACCTGCCACTAATAAATAGATGGCGTCAGTTTTGGGACAAAAAACAAATACACATTGTGTTGCACAATCGATTTGACAAATGAGACAAGACAAAATAACTAGATCACAAAGTGAAACAGTCAACTGATCTATAAGTTAGTACTGTTCGTGACATGAACAAGGCTACCGGTACTGATAAACTATGATATCACATGGCCTATATCCTACATCTTAAGGTAAAATTGACACGTTATTGAACATTTCTTAAGAACAATTCGGTTCGTGTAAATATTTCATCGTCGTAATTTGCGTCGCTAGATTTACTCATGGAAACCTACCATCCGCTGGCTGCTGGAAGTTCACATAGGCATAACCAAGGGACCGGCGAGTGATCATGTCCCTGCATACTCGGATGGAGAGGATAGGCCCAGCCGGGCTGAATTTCTCGTAGAGCATGGCCTCGGTAACATCTTGATGCAGGTCTCCCACGTAAAGGGAGGCCATGGGGTAGCTAGGCGCGCTAGGATTCATGACTGACGTCGCGTGTCCTTAGGCAAAAAATTTATATACTAAAATTGCTTAATATCTAGCTACTTGGCAAATGTCTCACGAGAGCAGTTCTCAATATCGAGTGGCTATTCTTGGTTGCTTCAATATTCCAGAAAGCTAGACAGAACACGGGATTACTAGCGGTTATAGCAACGTGGGCTAGTTAGCTTGAATAACGATATGTCGTAGTGTGGCCTAACTGAAAACGCTCGCAAAACTCTAAAAAATCCGTATCTGTATTATTTCAGTCAGGTAACAATTTACCAACCGACAGATAGAATAAAAACTGAACGACCGCGACCTTTAACCCTAAAATTAAACCAGTGGTTAACACTATAACCCGCTAACGTTAATCACCCACGCTTTCAACAATGATGCTAACTGACTAGCTTGCTAACGTTTTTTCTCGTTGCGCCTTAAATTTTCTGTGCCTTTTCGCGTTGCTTGGTTTGCAAATCAAATCCTGCTTCACCGATTTTTTTTTTCTTATAAAAATATGTCTGCGTTTGTACCCTAGCTTTTGGTTTGTTTCATAATAAAATGTGTGCCGAGACTAGCTCCGTAGCACACCCTACGCAGACGAATTACAGGAATGAAAGGAAGGACGTGTGAATTGCCGAGTCGAGCTAACAGCGCGTTGATACCCGAGGGTGACGTCACCATATCACGATTCCGTTTTTCGCTCAGGAATACATTCATATCATGATTCACAGACATACATTTACACGTATAAAATCAAAATTTAGTATGGACGATGCAACGTTTTGTTTCACCACCAGAAACCGATAGGTGGTAAAAATGCATATGGTTAATTTCCACAACCAGTAGGGGGAAGCCTACAAAGAACTAGAAGATGACTGCACTTACAAGGATGTTACGCCGCATACATATGGCCACACAGTCTGGTGGTATCTATCACTCTATCTCAGTGGTTCTTAACCTGGGTTCGATCGAACCCCAGGGGTTCGGCGAGTCAGTCTTAGGGGTTCGGCGGAGGATAAGACACACCCGACTCACATGATTCGTGATGACACGCCCCCCTTCGGTGGGTTCGGTGAATGCGCATATGAAACTGGTGGGGTTCAGTACATCCAACAAGGTTAAGAACCACTGCTCTATCTATATCACTAACACTTTGTATTTCATCTAATGTAAAATATATAACGTTATACAAAAAAAAAAGGAATCTTCTTTCTTGCCTCACAGCTTACAGCGAGGCTAGTTACTGGACTGTGTATTTGTCCTTTATAATACCATCGCTTGTACAGCCTTGTTCCGTTGTCAGTCCTGTGGGGTTATCCAATCTTCAGACAGATAAGTGTTAAGAATAACAATTCCCCCATTTTATGACACCTTCCAATTGTCCCTGAGAAATGTTTAACAATGTTGCTGGGACCCTTTGCATTTCAGACATTCCTCACAGTTTCCCAGGGAGGTGTCTCAGTAAGGTTATCGCGATTGACGTCAGAGGCACTTGACACTGATGTAAAAAGCAATGAAAAAGTCTGCAAAATAATTCTCAAGCATGCTGTTTGTAGGGTAACTTTTCGATTACCGTAGCTGACCAATTAAAATGTACCTTCTGTGTCCTGGCGGTTGTAAAATACACCGTTGAATCGTTGAATGTATGTGCCCTTCCTTTAATCGTGTGCAATGCTTTGCATTCATCAGTTACTATAACACAAAGTAAGCATAAACAAAACCTAGAGACGAGAAAGGATCAGGCAAGGAATAAACCCAAGGTTATCGGGTTTTTTTGTTCGTCTGCTATCGTCTGTTATAGATCTCATGTGATATAACATTTACAGTTAAGCATTTAGCAGACGCTTTTATCCAAAGCGACTTACAATTCGTAGCCTGCCTTTGAAATGATTTATGCCTTTGTTTAGTAAGGTCATCTTTTAACCTGGTGAATTACAGTAAGCATAAAAAGGTGGTACTTCAGCTTAACTTTCCTCTGTGGTAGGATTGCAGTGTCCTATCCCACATCCTGCACTTATGGCAGTGTGGCAGACACACCCAAAACCCAGCATGTAAGAAAGTTCTTAAAATCCTTCAACTGCTTGTTTTGTGGAATTGAATTTATATTAGTGCAAGCATTGGCCTTTTTGATGGTTGGGTGAGGAAGAATGGTCTTGACTAAAGTCTGTTGTACTCCATGTTTATTATTCTCACCTTGTGCAAACCTTTGTAATCAACTATATTTTTAACAGGAATCACCCAACTATAAAAAATGATTGCTTGGACCTTTACAGTAAGCTGCAATGTCTCTGGCCTCTCACAATCCAGGGTGTTCAAGGGCAGGACCTGCATACTTCTAGGGTGGTCGTTTAGCTGTGCCCAAATGAATTTAAAGATCTTATGTTGCTTCAAGGCATGCACAACAAAATAATGACATGCTATGCCTCCAACTCAGCAACTCACCCACTCCCTCTTGTCCAGAATGAGTCATAGACGCAGTCAAAGTGGACACATTAAAACCTTTAAATTATTTTTTTATTCCACATACATGAAATTACATATTTCCCTCCAAATAACAGTTATGCTTGGGTGTTCTGTATGAAAATTCCAAAGACATGAACAAAGCTAGCCAACCTGACAGACTCCCATTACCACTCCACTAACTACTTCTTCATAGCCACATGCAATTTAGGCAGGTATCAAAAGAAATAAATCAAAACGAATCAAATCCCTAATTAGAATAAGCACTATCTAGATAAGCACATGGGGGAAATCTGTACTGCTCTGCTATTACAAAAACAGTGACAGTAATAAGCTTGTGTGCTCTTTTGTTCTTAATCTTATCTATACCTCGTAATTGATACATAGAAATACAAATGCGGGTCACCCAAAAAACAAAAAAAATAATAAAGACTAGAGAGTTGAGCAAGTGACAGTGAATGGAATGTAACCGTTTATGTTCCGGCAAAAACAAAAAACAAAAAACAAAAAACCGTTGCCCGCTCTCTCCAGGGCTTTGCCATGCTTCCGACCCACTGTCAGTTCTCTAGCGACGTACGGACTAAAATCTGCTCCTCAGATGTGAGGAGCCTGGCTCCAATATTGTGAAACCACAGATGTAAAATATTTTCAGGTGATGGCATCAATCAAGCACAAGACTGTTGACATGGATAGAGTACACATACAGTTTAACTGTTATCAGCCAATAAAAACTCAACCTGCTGCACTCGGCATGATTTGAGAACTTTTGACTCCCCCTCCCACATTGATGTCACACCCCTATAGCTCCCTACACAAAAACACATAAGGTCAGCGGAGTGCCCAACCCCAAACACCCCTTTCCTTCCCAAACTACCCTCCCTTACCGAACGCCCAAATTTAACTATTGCAACCCCCCCCCCCCCTTGCAATAACTACAAAATAAGAAATAGTAAACAGAAGTGAATGGTGGAGAGATGAGAAAACTAAAATAAAAGGAAGGGTTGGAGAAAGAGAGCTGGACAACAATGATGAGGTGGTCTCAGTCTTGATGATAAAGATGAGCCGGGACGATGACAGGCAGACGGGGACGACTAGGGGGTTCTGTCTCAATCTCTGGGCTCCTCTGCATCTTCACCATCGCCCTGGTTGTCAGAAGTCCACAGCTGATAAAGAAGGGAAGAAAAAAAACAGAAAATAGTAGAAGGGGGTAGAAGAAGAGAATGGGTTAATCACCGTTTCAACCCAAATGTCACTGCAAATCACAAAAGCGCAGATGTCAACATCAAACATCTGGATAGATACAGATATTTGATTGTCCTATGAAACCAGTACACAATCAAACAATTAACCTACTACAAATAAGATGTCATGCATTAGAAGCCTATTGTTTTAAATGGCTATGGCCTGGTGCAACATTTATAGTGTATCCTTTTAATGCTTGTTGGGTTTCAAGTCAGCCTACGTCTGTTTAAGTAAATGACTTACTGTCAAGTTGTCTCTCAGTAGCTGCATGATCAATGTACTGTCTTTGTATGAATCTTCGCTCAGCGAGTCAAGCTCTGCAATCGCATCATCGAAAGCCTGCACAAATCAAAACAGAAAAAGAATGGTGTCAAAAAACAGGCAGCTCAGTTTGTTGTATCAATAGTGGAGTTAAATGACCACAGATGTGTTAGAAATGCTAGTGTAAGCTTAGCAGTTGAGAGTATAGCATGGAAGAAGAGTGTGGCCTGTCTTTACCGTCTTGGCCAGCTTGCAAGCCAGCTCAGGTGAGTTGAGGATCTCGTAGTAGAAGACGGAGAAGTTGAGGGCGAGGCCAAGGCGGATGGGGTGTGTGGGCTGCATGTCCTTCTCACTGATGTCAAAGGCCTGTTTGTAGGCTTCCTGTGAGTTGGCAATGATGGCTGAGGGAGAAAGAATTGGGAAACGTTTAAGCTGGTGTGTGAGAATAACTTTTCAAAATCTATTTTCTTTTCATACAAAATCAGGGCACTACTAGCAGTATTTTACAGTTGTCTTGGAAACGGTTGGGCAAACAGACAAAACACTGGTAATGACGGCTTTGAAAGAAACATCTTCTCGTACTAAGCAATTCAACACAATAAGTAAACAGTAAATTATCCAATACATTTTGAAGTTTAAATAAATGAGTGTTTAACAGTGGCATCAGGCATTTACCTAAAGATGTTCCTTTTACCATACAAAGACACAAACACACCAAGTTATTTAAATGCACCATCATTATGAGAACGTCTCTATTCCAGGATACGAGTAGTGACTTTCACCATTAATTATCTGGGAACTTTATTGTAGCTAGGACAACAGTTGTTTGAAAATCCGATTAGCACAAAGTGTTTTCCATTTGCTTGGCACAAAAAAGAATGAGCTTTGCATTATGTCTACTGTTCCCACATAAAAACCTCCCTGCTCCCTTAGTCGTGTGTCTCCCCATTCCTTTGGTCAATCAGAAAGCATCTGCCAATATTATCACAGTGCCTGTTGCTGGCAGTCAAACTTTTCAGTATCCAACATACTGGTTGTGAACTAGGATCAAGAACTTTCCCTAAAGACTTGTGGTGACATGGAGGTGATAAACTGATGACTAATACCAGGGAAATGCCAGTGGACACACCTCTCCAATGGATTCAAAGGGCCTCAGTTCACTTGGGCGTGGAACAGAGGCAGACAGCTAGCTAGAGCACAACGTTTCCTTAAACCTTTATACAGAAACTAGTGAATTACTGTAAGAGTTACAGGGTGCATTCTTATTACACAGGAGTAGGCTAATACTACCCCTTTAGTAGGATATATTTGGAGGAAACCTTGCTTTACAGGGGTATTTGAAAGGTACATGATTTCTAAAGCTGAAAAATGCCAGGGCGAAAAGGATTACCTCAGATTTTAGGAAACTGAATTAAAGACGTCCCATCTTGTTTTATTCATTGATTCGTTCTTAAGTGGGAAATGAGACAAGTCAGCACCTGCTCTCTGAAGACAGACATGCTGCTCCCCTGCTGCAACACACAGGAAGCAGTAGAGAGAACCGCACCCTTTTCTCTGCCTCTGGATTTATTCACCCTCCCAGCACTGCCATGTTTATGTCTGGTTGCTACTCATTTTGTATGACAACCTGCATTGCCATGTTGTATATTTGGTTGACAACTATTGTGCAGAGTGGGGAGGGGGGAAAAAAGGCTTTGTGCCTAGTGTTTCATTAGATTCAGTTGCTTACTGTAACACTGTAGATCAAATACAAGTTTCACTTGTTACAGAGTGAAACTTGTTCTCTCGTCCCAAGGGGTGTGGAGACAAACACTTTGATTACATGGACTATAAATTAGTTTCTCTAAATTCTAGACATGCAAGAAATCTATATTGAAAGTCTCTGGACTAAATAGAGCCATTTTGATGAATATAATACAACGTTTGCACATCCAAAAGACAAGCTTCCACTATGTCATCAGTTCCTTTAGTGGTGTTCTGGCACCAGATCAAAGTTTGACGGGAAAAGCGGAAACAGAAACCAGACGTTCCAAATCACGAGTGAAACATCCTGAAGTGGTCAATTTATGAATGAAGGGAAAGGGGGTGGTGTGCTCAAATAAGCCAAGAGGGGAGAGAAAGAAGAAAAGAAAATGACAAGCTTGCTTCAGATTTGTGAGTTTCACTTTTGCCGTCAGCCCTCCAGTTTTTATGCAATATGTGGTGTTCTCACCATGTCTATTGATCTGGACAGCAGGAAACATAAGAGACAAAATATGGAAAACATTGGAAATATTAGATGAAGCTGAAATTTAGAATCTCAAAAATAATACCAACTGGCTGAAGGCTGTGGTATTGCTACAAGCCCACACATATCCTCAATAAGAACCCCTCCTCCCCCCACACACAAATAGGAACAACATTTAAAGCTTACAGTTCTTCTCTTCTCCTACAGCCACCTCAGCTAGATAGCGGTAGTAATCTCCTTTCATTTTCAAGTAGAAGACTTTGCTCTCTGCTGGAGTGGCATTGGGAATGAGGTACTTGTCCAAGAGACCCTGGAGCACAGAAAAAAAACATTTTAAAACATGTAACATTTTTCAAACAGCAATTCAGGGTATTCATGCATTGCATGTTAATTCGGCAAATCAATTTCAGAGGCATTTAAAAAAAAAAAGTTACTTCTAGACACACCGACTTGAGAGCGCTACCTAGGGGCCTGGGTCTGGGATTTTGTCTTAACTGAATCAGATTCTTCACAGACCACTGAAGGTGGGAGTAAAAGAGGAGAGACAGGGAGGACAGGAGCAAGAGAAAAGAAGCAAGCCAGTCTGCTGAACTCCTGATGAGCTTTCACAGCGGAAGTAGGTCACTGAGCGAGTCCTGCTTGGCGCTTCAATGCACACGCCACTTGGCGTTGGCACCCCCTGCAACTTGCTTGAATGTGCGCAGGAAGACGCTGTACTATGCTGTTGTAGTAACTTGTGGGCCTGAATTACATTTACAGATTTTAGCAGACACTTATCCAAAGTGACTTAAAATAAGTACATTTGTCAATAACTAAATAAGTCATACACCAGTTATCGTAAGCCACCAACATTGTGCTACGTTTTCTAAGAGCTGATCTAAGAGAAGGAAAGAAGTTTAAAAAAAAATATTTTATAAATGAGGAGGAGATAGAAAGAAAAGGGATTGTAATAGAGAATTTAAGTTATTGGGAGTGTTATGAGGTAGAAAGGTCAGTGGCCGAGGTACCAAGGTACCAAGGTACCAAGATTCTCAAGAGTTGGGTCTCAAGTCTCTTGTGGAAGATGGGTAATGACTCTGCTGTCCTGACTATTGCCGGAAGCTCAGTCCACCATTGCAGTGCCAGGACAGAGAAGAGTCGAGACTGTGATGAGCGACTCTTGGCCCTCGTAAGTCTGAGGTACAAGCTGACAATTCTGGTGGTCTGGATCTCAGCAGCACCAAGACACAATCTTAAGCACATATATTCTATATGTACCTCAGCATGATTACAGAATGTCATTGGTCATTGTCATCACATTAACATTGACTAATGTTCAAAAAACCTGCATTCATAAAATATAGTTTGGCATATGCGGACTGAAATTAGGAGTTATACACCTACTTCTTGTAGGTATCTATAGAGTGGCAAGAATAACGACAAGCTAGCACCATGAAAGCAATACTTACGAATAGAATGGATAAAATCTGATTGTCGTTTCCGATCTGTTAAAGAAGCCATAGAATGGAAAACTGCATTTACCTTGGCATAGTTTAGAGTGTAGAGGAGAGTTCCGTACATGGAACTGACATACCGTGAACCTCAAACACTGTTGTCTCCAACATCTAATGCAAACCATGCATATGCAAAAGAGGGTAGGAAAAAATCCCAAGTCCAAATTCCAGAACTGCTACGCAACAGTGAATATTTACACCTCCAAAATTTAAAAATGCCAACCCACTGAAGAAAAAGAAAAATTAAATAAAAGATGAACAAATCTGTTTTATTAAATCACCAACAATTTGGAACACTAAAGAGAACATTTAACATGTTGAATGCTTGAGCATGGCCAAGTGAGCTTGTAGCTGCATTTTAAAAAAGACATTGGGAAGAGTCACACAATGGCAAGTGGACGCAGGAAGACTAACACCCAGGAGGCTTTGGAAATGCTACAGAACTTGAAATGGAACCAGTCTGGTGTGGGTTCAGACGCCAAGGTTGACAGTGACAGAACAACCGAGCGCTGCACATTACACACCACCACCGGGTCGACAACATGCAAAAGCAAACCAGCTGTTTGGACCGTTCTCATTCTATGGTGCACGTGGACATGCTGACCCACCTCAGAATCTATATTGTACATGAGAACCACATGAAGGCCAGCTGCCCTCCCTGTGCTGACGTGAGCGAAATTACACTTACACCTTGCTATATTTGCAAATAAAGTTTGATATTATTACACAGTTTAGTACAATGGAAAGGCAATCGACTCATGTCCCCCAACCCCGGCAAACCCAACATTGTAGTAATAGAGGCATGGGCATTAGTGAAAAAACAAAAATAGGCTATAGACTACATACTCTCACCAAATAAATGCAGACATCCATCAGAAAGCCAGGGCTGGCATCAAAGTAAATTAACCACCTGGCATACATTTAAAAGATTTGCAAGAGTTCGCATTAAGTCCTTCTCAAATGCTAGCTGAACCAACTGGGCCTTTTTGTGGAGCATTGTGCGTCTATGGTCCGAAAAAACAAACATTTCTCAGCGTTGAAAATTTATTCTTGCACTTGCTGTGGAGGCATCGTATGTTACATGTTCGAAAGCAGTCAGTATACTGGGAATTGCGATCAGTCGTGTGTGGAACATTGAGAGGGTGTGCTATAATTCAACTCCCCTCGATTGGCTGCAATTGTTTTTTGCGAGCTGAATAATTGTTTTGCAATTTCAACACAAGGCTGTAGACGTTTGTATCGTGGTTTCTGTCTCGGTTTCACGTCATATCAGCTCCCGCTTATACATGACGTAGGCTGCCAAACTGATGCTTTTAAGGTTGGATGCATAAACAGTGGAACATTTGGACAGCGATCTATTCAGACATGTTGCTTTTCTGTGTGAGCAATCGAGTTACCTCGCTGTAACCAGCCAATCAGAGCTCAAATTATTCAGGAGCCCACCAAAAAAAATAAAATAAGGGAAAACAGCCTAGTTTCATTCTGGGGCTGAATAATATGGTTGTAAGTGGGGGTGTAAAACCCCGACCAAAGTCACATACCTTATATGTAGACATCAGAGAACAATATAAAATACAGAATAATATATCCCAAAAGATTCATTCGAGAAGACAAGTGTAAGTATGCAGCATTAGACACACCGGAATACGGCAAAACTGTAGTAACACAAGTCGTAAAGCGCAACTACCTCAGAGTGTCATAAATATACACCATTATACAGGTGCTGGTCATATAATTAGAATATCAAAAAGTTGAGTTATTTCAGTAATTCCATTCAAAAAGTGAAACTT
>JAODLI010000008.1:651234-664641 GCA_027575585.1 Percopsis omiscomaycus | reverse complement strand
GCACAGCCGTTCTCGTCGCTCCTTGGAAAAGCTTGGCATTTGTCTGAGATCTCATTTCTGTAATTCATTGCCCGTCTCTCGGGAGCCCGCAGTTGGCACTGCCAGTGCCGAGCCCTCTCTCCCTCTCCCTCCCTCCCTTCCTCCTCCTCTTTTCTCTCTATCACATTTTATGTTTCTATAGGCCTGCCTGCCTCTTGCCACTCGCTCACTAGGTTTCTTTTGACGCGTCTCTCTCAATTGTCCTCAATAAAGCTAAACTATGGGGCATGCCCAAATAACTCTGTTTTGTATGAATTCCATAGTTGTTGCTGGGTAAAATGACATCAACATGGCGAGTCTGTACGTCGGCTAATGGCTGTAGCGCTCTCAAGACATCCTACACACATCCATAGATGAGGGCTACCAAATTCGGTTATGTAAATAGCAATGAATTATCATTATTCATGACAGGATGACGGGATGATATTTTCTCCTTGTATCTGAAAAGATTAAGCACTGGAGAATTCATTAAAGCTTTCTCTCTCTCTCTCTCTCTCTCTCTCCCTCTCTGTGTGTCCCTCATACACACCTTCAAAGACACACACATGATCATGGGACTAGACACACACGCACACGCACACACACACACACACACACACAATAGAAAGTGAACAAATCATTATGCATCAGTTATCATAAGCCATACAAATGTGGAAAATATAATTGTGATTAAATATGCATTAATAAAAATGTACATCTGTTACACACTCTGATGTAGAGTACGAAAAGGGAGAAAAATTATACATAACGACATCATAATGATGAGTCATTATTCATAGATGCTAATAAGAAAAAAAAGAAAAAGAAATATAAAATAACTTACATTTTCTCTGTTCCTTTGTCAAAAGAAAACTTGAATTATTAAGAAGCCATGTATCAAAACAGACATGTTTATTTTTAAAGCACAAAGCCTCATCTCCGTGTCTCGAATGCTGTTGCTTCAGAGTCTTGCGGTACAGGTGAACTTGCCGCATCTCACATTTTGTTTATGAGTAAACGGCTGTTGGTGGCAGGCATTTTAAGCTAATAGCTGCTTTAAATAGCTGCAATTAGTGAGAAGCATGAGATATTTAATCACTCTAGACCAATTAGTCTGTAATCAAGTAGTGTCCAAGAGCGAGCACGTTTTGTCCTCCTCGGTTCCTCTGCGAGCACCCGCCATATATTTCTCTGTGCACTGGAAAGAACAGTGATTAACACGTGGGGATATAGGCCCCCGTGGAACGCAATAATGTGGAGTTAAATCAGGGAGGGAGAGAGGCAAAGCACCACATCCAAACCTGTTATTGCAGTTTAACATATGCAGAAGGTTAATTCAAGAGAGAAAAGATTGCTAGCATCCTCGTTTTATGTGTTTGTGTCATGGTGTGTTGTACAAATTCGTTTAATTAGGAGCTTGCTTATTTTGTTTGTAAGGAACCAACCCAAAAAATTGCATCTGATTTTGAGTTTTTTGCAGAGACTGGCATTGGTAAATACTTTAGAGAATTAGATTTAACACAAGAGCAAGAAGTAGCCTGTTTGAACAAATTGCAAAATCCCCCTAGTAGTTGTATATCGGAGTTTTACATCTTATTTAGATTGTCCGCCTATGGGAAACACACAAATGTGAGGCATGTACAAAAACGCACTCACCGACACCTATTTAAAGCCAAACACACACCTGTACAAACAGTGTTTGATTCATTGGTGCATGGCCAGTCCCTTGTTTTGATAATAATGATACTAGCCTCACGATAAGTGACTGGTCACAGGCTCGGTGTGTCCACTCCCTCAGTCATCAGCCCAGTGGAGACAGGTTGACCAATGTGAATTGGGCCTCCTTTATCAAACAGGATGTGATGGTTTCCCACGATTTGGACAAGAGAGAATAAAAGAGAAGGGGAGGAACAGGTGCACTGGGTGACCTTGCTCACACACAGAGAATTACTGTGGCTTGACAGTGGAAATACGCAGTGGTCACGTGATCTGTTTGCGGAAAATTGTGCATTTCCAATTCTTTCCTGCCTTCCACTGTTCTAATGTTGTGTCACGGAAAAAGTGATAGTGGATAGCAATACAATTGGAAGGTAGCTTATAATGTCTATTGTCTCACATGGTTTACATGAAATGGATACACTACTGTATAGCCAGGTCTGAAACCCCAAATATGAAAAATAATACAACAAATTAATTTGTTGTATTATTTTTCAAAATCTCTCCGCCTACAGACTGTACTATCTTACTGGACTCGCATATCAAAGTTTTACCAGGCTAAACGTTAGCCTATATGACTGAATTCCGATGCGGGCACGCAGGTTCACACAGTTAGTGTAAACGCTAGCAGTCTGTTGTGTGTATAGGGATACACCTCCCAGCCACGCATGTGTTGTTTCTGAACCAGGCGGTCATTGCTTTGCATTTTATCCTCCTGTGTCCCAGAGCCATAACAGAATAGGTGCACTGCATATGTACTGATGTGTGGTTACTGGCTTCATGACCAAACCTTTTGACATAAGTATAGGATAGGAAGGATAGGATTTATAGTCTTGTTAGGGGGCAGGATAGTCTAGTGGTCTGGGTGTTGGACTCCCAGCCGGAAGGTTGTGGGTTCAAACCCCAGAGGTGAACTACCTGTAACCATCCTTGAGAAAGATGCCTAACCCCTATCTGCTCCATGTAAAATGTACTAAGTAAGTCGCTTTGGATAAAAGCGTCTGGTAAATGAAAAAAATGTAAATATAGGATCACCTGTTAATTACTGTTCATAGAAGTAGTAGTCAGCTCAGTATGTATGTCGACTCAATGGAATCGATGGCATTTTAAACACATGGTGCCTTATTTAAGGCTCTGTATATTTACATTTCTGGCGTTTCTAAGTTGCAATGCATATTTTCTGGAAAATGTTATCAAGCTTTCATTACACACGCGTGCCTCCATGGATGCTATACCGTGTTGGGACATTAGGGCATACGTGGAGCCCTCTAATGGACAGGGCATATATCTAATCCTATTAGCAAGGTCTCACTGTCAAGCTGGCCACCTGCTCTTGTACCGCTTTTTTTACTTCTCTCACTCACGCACAGCAGACAGACACAAACACACACACACACACACACACACACACACACGTGTAGGTGCACAAAGTAACACAGAAGCCACACTATCTCTCTCACACATACATATTGTATACACACACACACACGAACACACACACGTCTATTACACATCACAAGGACAGTGCTTGTCAAGGGCAGAGGGGGCCACGTTTTCTTGCCGTCGACTGTAAACACACACAGGTGGCCGGGCCCGCTTATCCTCATATGGTCAGAGCGAGCAGGGCAGGGTGTCTGAGAGGTGGATGTTACACTGAAAACACCTCTGTCTGTCTGGACTGAAGGCCTCTTTAACCCGAACCGCACTATTTGTTGTATAGACAACGGCGGCTGTCGTGTGAGGGCCAAGCTTTCCAGCACACTGGCTCACTGTGGGGGGTTGTGAGATGCTTTGAAATAGTCCTCATTATTATTATTAGTAGTAGTAGTAGTAGTATTTTTAATCTGAGAACTGCAAAACTGTCATTATGTGGACAGATATATATACTGTATATAGATAGATTCATTGATAGATATATAGATTGACAGACATAAATAGTAAAACATTCTACAGTAGTATATTTTTTAGTCTTCAGCTATCTGCACACATTCTTTGGGAAATTTGATGCAAAGAATTAAAAAATGATTTAGAACAGTCATTCATTTGATGCAAATTAATAACCTTCCTACTTTTTGTAATCTTGTCTGCACCTGCTGATGTGTTATGGGATTAATGATAACAGAAGAAAATTGATTTTATTCCCCAAAACCTAAATAAATAAAAAACTAAACTCTTAGCTGATGATATCTTTATTCACCCAGCATGTGCTTCACCTAATGCCTATTGACAATGTCTTAGGTTTACCCGCGCTATATTGCATTTCACTTGCTTTCATTTTTTCAAATGACAGCATCAGCGGTGAGACCAATTAGACGAAAAGCCCCTCGAGACAAAACTTGAGACGAGACAAAACTTCCTGGAAACGTTATCCTTTAATTGTTTTTGACAAACTCCTCACAAGCCAAAAAGGGTCAAGGCTGACAGTGCAGCTGACAGTAACGTACAAGTGCCCTATTCACATGGGCAAGAGGTTTCTGAGGTAAATTCGGTGTTCAATGTCATAATCTTTTTTTTTTACATTAACAATGACTATTAACTTTCCAAAAGGAAACCATTTATTATCTACCAAATAGTGGCACCTATCTGAATAACATTGTTTGGAGTCCAAATAGAGTCTGTTAATCATTAGTTCACATAATGCAATTTATAACCAACGTTTAATAATAATATGGTGTGATTCATTAAGAAGAACCGACTATAGGGAATAATCACAGAGATTGCATTAAAATATAAACAGTTCTACAGTGAGTTAAAGATCATCATCTGTGGTCTGCAACTGTAAACACCATCAGAAGTGCTGTAACTGTTAGATTTACTTGTTCAACAAATGTCAAATCTAACATAATCAAATAAGGCCTTTATAGGTTCAAACGGAAAGGCCGACGAACAGCTTTGAATAGATCAAGTTGTCATAGAAATAGTTTATGAATACAAAACAGTTAAACAGAAAGCTGCGTAGAGCAAATAACATGAAAGCAGAGGAATTTGAGTTTAACTCCACCACATATCTACACAAGAGTGTCTCAGTTCACAATCAATATCTTTGCAATGAGCCTGACATGCTACATATGAAACTATTCCAAACACTGCAAAGAGTTAACTGATATTTTCATGAAGTGAGGACTTTATTGGCAGAGCATAACCATGTTTGTTCACTAAAACTTAAAAGTGGAAACACAATATTTACATCACAACAAAAAAAAGTTTTAATAAAAATATCTTATAATTACAATAGTCTATTTTAAGCATATAAGTGTTTTCTTTCACATACATTTATAGAACATTTGTTTATCTATTTGTACAATCTTAATTGTCTTGACTCAGAATTGTTCTTTACAATATTAAACATTTTTAGATCCCAGGGAATGCCCCTGTTCAACACAAATCATCTATTTTAAACAATAGATGTCCAAAACATTTACAATTATTTTCACTGTTTAGTAAAGCTTTAAACTGGAGTTTTAGCTATTTTTTATGCACAATTCACAAACGTTTTTTTGTAAGTGTTGACCAAGGGTGTCCAATAGAACTTCGCAGCAAGGGATTCGAGGTTTCACCCTCTTAAAATTCTAATTGCGATAAATAAGATATTATGGCAACTTAAAGCCGGTGCTCGGAAAAAATCCCCGTTCAATCGAACAAAAAGTGATATAAATAGCGTTTTTAATTCGGTTTTATTCCTCCCAGCGGTTTTGAAATCCCCTTGTGATTGTGCCTCCAGTGGGTGTGAGTCCCTGGCGAAGCATTGCTGGATTTGGACCGGCTCTGTGCAGGCTGCACACCTGTGGAGGGGGGATGAATAGAGGGGGTGTGTGAACCGAGAGCTCCAGACTGACTGGCGCCACCGACAAAACAGAGGCCATGCTTGATCAACAACCCAAAACAAACCAGGTCAAACGACAACCACAGTTCTTCGGGCTTTTGGGCAAGAGTACAAGACACAGCTGCAAGCAGCCAATAGACTGCCACCAGGGCCCGTTAATTTAGACAAGGCGGGGGGAGAAGGAAAACGACAGACAGAGGGCAAGACGTCGTTCAACCCTGTCTGCTTGGGAAATTGCTACACAAGTGACAGTTAGTAAGCTACTGCGCAACACACAGCTGCAGCCGAAGTTGCCAATTTCTTGTTCCGCAATTAGGCCTACCTAATTTTTTTTTCCTGACGTCTACTAAACTGTCCAAATCTCCCAGAAATGGTCAGTGTGGGCCTACTAGTATAAATAACTTAATAAGAATGCGATTCGAACTACCATGTTCCAATATTTGACATTGGCTGGAGCCCCAAACAAATATTCATTGTGCCAATAACATAAGGTATAGCCTACTAGTCAAGAATAAAGCAACTATTCTCTTCTGATAGGAAACAAAAATATATAGGCCTACAATAACAGTTTGGAAATTGACAAAAATGTTGTAATAAGTGAACTTACCATTGCAGTGATCCTGGTTCAACGGCATAAAATTGAATCCTCCGGTTTTTTAATTATTGACGTCCTCTGAAAAATACAGGAAAAAATATTATAGATTCATACATTTTAGCTACATAAATGCTAGGCCCCAAGCCAACAAAATACATGTTAAACAACGTCAGACGGTTTTGTATTAGGCCTACACAATACATTCTCTTTAGCCTATTGAATAAGCAATGGGTGTTATTGTGCGCAGTGGAGTGGGCTACTAGCCGAGGCACTTCACCTATCCTGAGATAAGGTGGGCCTCTGACACACACTGCAAATGCTCGCAGTCATTATGATGCAAATCAGAAACGCACTATCAAGTGCGCAATCTACGCCTCGCCAAATGTGTTTTACGCATAGGCTAATTTTTGAAGCTATACCATGTAGCAGTTTCTTTTGCATTTAAATCTGAATTTTACACTGAAGAAAAAATGTATTTCGAACGGACAATGACACCTAACGGGAATGCTGCTCCAGTCATGACGCGCTTTGTTTCAGTTTGACGGGCGGACGATTGTCTGGTGGAGGAAACCGTATATGTGTCCCCGGTAAGTTCCGGTGGAAAGACGCGTTTCTTCTCTTTCCTTATGAAAGCTTACCTGGTGGTCAATGTTGAGTACCGTCAGCGGTGTCCGGCTGGGGTTGGCGGCGGGAGGGCACGTTCCGGTCCGCTGTGGCTGTTTGATGAGGGAAGGGTGCGTCTCCAGCGCTAACTGCAGGTCCAAGATATAGTCTATCACATGCTGGAGGATCTCCACTTTGCTCACTTTCTTATCCTGCGGTATCGTGGGCACCAGGCGCTTCAGCCGGCTGTAGCAGTCGTTCATGTCGTACTGCAGGCAGAACAGGTCCTCCTCTTCCATCTTGCACCGGGCGATGTTGACGCTGTGCTCCGACAGATAGTGCAGGGAAAGATCGCTGCTGCTGGAGGAGGAATCCTTCTGGGGGCGGACTGGAGTAACAGCCTTCATTTTAGATCACCACGGCACGCACGACGCGAAACGAAGAAAACCAAAACAAAACAATTACTGGTAGACACCTAAGAGGGATTTAAAGCGACTACTGCACCCGTAAAACCCAGATATACTGGAAGAAATACGGTAACTCAGATCGTATGTTTAGGAAGCCGTAAATTCTATTCTGTCAACACATCCCATGAAGACTCTCGTCTCACTTCAGCACGCGCAGCGTGAAGAGACTGGATGGATTGGCTACATTTATAGAGGGAAGGGGAGGCGGCTTGACAGTTCTGGGCGATAAGCTGGTCAATCACGAGCCGCGCGCTGCCCACCGACGGAACAACGGAGCCTATAAAAAGGCGTGTCTCATTCTGGGGACGGGTGGTGGTGGCTTGCGCTGCGGTGGGCTGGTTGTCTATAGAGAAAGGTGTGAGTGCGCGCATATTTGTGCGCGTGTGTGTGCGAGACAGAGAGGGGCTGTGAGAGTGAGGCAGAGAATGTGGATGATTAAACCACCACTTACACATTACCGCTGCTATAGACTTTAATATTGAAACACGATTATACTTTATCGTAATTATTTGATCGCCATTTAATTTATCCAAAATAATAATTGAATAGTACTAAGCCACTAATGCGTAATTACGCATTTATTTTATTAAGCACAGCAAGACAATGCAACAATTTTTATAAGCTCGTTCCCTACATCAGTCGACATAAATTCCTAAATAAAAATCACCTGTTCTAGCAAAAGCTAAACTAATATAACGGTGATGATTGTTTAGCTTTTAATAATGCGAGAGCTGTGTCACGCATATGGAAACTATCTGTTCACTTTGCCATGTGACTTCAGCATGATTTCATGTAAATATTTCAATTTTTAAAAAATAAATCATGACAATTTGGCAACGGAAGAGTCAGGGATCGCCCAATGTTGCGGGCCGCCTGCGTCACGTACCAACTCCTTTGCCCAGCTGTGTGCGTTATTGTGCCTTCAACATTCCTGCAGTCCCCGGGCCCATAGTGCCGCTCCGCTCCCTCCTCACATCGTTTATTCAGCCGAGCTGCACAGCAGACTGTCTGGCGCCGGACGGTGACGTCACCCATTCACACTCCTGTCCAGCTCAGAGTGTTGCTTTTCTGTCCTGAACAGCTTTTATCATTTTGTCCTTTCCTCCACTTTTTTATTTAATCCATAACTTTCTTTGATCCTTCCTTCATCACTTATATCCTCCCTTCTATACCTCCCTCCCTCCTTTCTTTCTTACTTAATTTCTTTTTTTCTTTCTTCCTTTTTTCATTCAACCTGCCAGGCAGGTTGCCAAGACAACAGGGACGCTACACTCACAACCTAGTGCTGAGTGTTTTCAAAGCAAGGCCTATATGGGGCCCGGAGAAGTGTAGGCTACAATGACACTCACTTCCATACTTCTTTGGAGATTTAATGTCCCAAACTTTATGGAAACTGCTGCAGCCTATTGTGTCATAAATATTGAAGGCTTACATTGATATAAAATGGGTATTTTCCACCCCTCACTCTCTCTCTCTCTCTCTCTCACGTTCTCTCTGTCTCTCTTCCACGCACACTCTTTTCCTGTTGCCATGGGACATGACTGTTCTGTTCAATAATGTGTGTCACTGTCTTTTGTTCATGGGCGACTTCAAATGGGTCACTGGTATGAATCTTTGATGGTTGACTTTCTATCTGCGCCCGCACATGGGCTCGTCACCCATACAAATATAAGGGCTGAGGGAGAAAGCTTTTTGTCAAGGTGACGGAAAGCAGAAAACAGTTTTGGCCCTTCAAGTCAGAAAAACCCTTGATGAAACTCTAGAAATTCCCTGTTCCCTGGCTGGTCTTGTTATTAGATGTCCGACCAGTCAGCGACGTTCACGCTGACCCCACGTCAGCCTAACAGTCGTCGTATAAAAAGAAGGAAACATGACTTTGCATTGCACTCGTCGTTCTTCTCCCTTTGCGTTTGCTTTTTTTGTTTGTTCGTGGTTTCCTCTGCATATACTTCTCTAATCCTCTTGCGTGAAGTTCCCCATAGATTTTAGTCCTGCTGTCCATGGAACAGAAGCATGGCAACTACGCTCTCATTACTGGATAAGCTTCACAGATGAATGTCTTTGTTGTGACGACACAGGTGTGGTAAACACCCTCACACCACTAACAGTTGGGTCATTACGACTGGAGGCAAGCTGCTGTTAAAAATTATACGCCACTTCCAATACATGCTTATCAAGCCTAGAAGAAACTGTAATAATGTAACAGGCCTAACGTGAGTACTTCTAGGAGCCTCAAAGTCTGTTAATGTCCATTTCCATTGACTGTGTAGGCTACAGTTTATGAATCAAGATTAGGAATAACAGACCCCTTGAACTGTTAGCCTGTAGAATTAGTACACAGTGTGTTGGCTACAGGGATCCGTCTTTTCTCTACTGTGAAATACACACACACACACACACACACACGCGCGCACACACACGCGCGCGCGCACACACATACACACATACCTATGGTTTATTTATCGTTTCCAGTTCATCCAACTTGCTTGTATTTGGACTGGATTCTGCCCACAAAGGCACAGCCGCATTTAAGACTAAATCTTTTTGTGACCATGTTGCAGCAGCAATATTGTATTGCAAGCCCGTAAAAAGCCAATCTTCAACAATGGTTTCCCTGTATTGTCGTTTGGGACAGAATAGCTGATCACATACACTCTCAGGTGCAACACCTCAAATTCCCTCAATTCCCTCAAACTCCCCAATTTTTGGCTTTTGAAATCATGGTTATACGAGGTGGCCTAGGCCAGGGGAGTCAGCTGCACAGTTAAACATCCGGGGGCTGAGCCCAGATTCTTCAGGACGTAGATATATGATAGTGTGTGTGTGTGTGTGTGAGTGTGTGTGTCTGGCAGACCGTGACTCTCGACACTGGGCCGTACTTGCCATATGCGCTCAGAACCAGTACGCAATGCACATATTAATGTGCATTGCGCACACACATACTGTACGCGCGCGTAGTGCATAGGGCCTATGCTGGTAAATGCGGGGGTGAGGTCACGTCTCGTGAACTTTAAACAAAATGTAGCAATATTATCGCGCTCTTCGCAGACCTGCGAGACAGGCTGCGGCATGAACATTATTGCATATTCATTCAGAAAATATTTGTGTGGTTGTTGTTGAACTGCACCTAAACTTTGTGTTGCATACATTTAAAATTACATTCGGGGCTACAGTCAAAACATTCGGGGCTGAAGCCCCGGAAAAATGACCTGGCGACGCCGATGGCCTATGCGCTCACAGCTTGGGTCTGACTTCATAGAGGGCCTCATGACACCTGCAGGTATAGCAGTTACAGTGTTAGGCCAGCTATTATTAGCCATGTATTATTAGCTAAGACACGGAAACCATAACGCCCAGCTCAAGTCACTTGGTTTAAAAGGTTTAAAAATCTATGTAAGCAGTGTATTTTCATCATATTTGTGGTTTACGAGAATTATGGATGCATAGCTTTTGTCAATCAGCTGTAGAAAGGTTCACTAGTGAACAACTAACAGTTTCTCTTACACTAACATATTTTCAGTATAAGTAACAATGTGTTTTGGATTATGACTCTTGAACACACACAGGCAGGGTAGGCTGTGGTTTTAACATTAAATGTTAATGTTCAACAGGGAAAACATTAATTTTCCCACGCAGGTGTTTTGTGTAAATTCTGCTGAGTAGACGTGATCTCAGGACTGTCTGGGCACAGGTGCACAGACCCTGCATGATTGATATCTCTCTAAATCTCCTGTGTCAGTTTTGTTGTACTTGTTAGGGCGGGACAACTGACATCTTTTTTATGATTGGTTCTTTTGAGTACATACAGTTTTTGCATCATACACCTGTGGGGGGTTTCCAGAAGCTTTAACAGTTGTGGGAATTAACATTTCCCTGTTTAAATGCTAAGACATGCACTGTACAATGTTTACCTGCTTACGGTAGCCTTTCTAGGTCACTGTGAAAACGGCCCATGGAGACACATTCTCCAGGTCAAACTGTTTGCTAGTTCGACAGTTTTTGTTACTATTTATTCCCCCAGTTTTGCCGAACCAAAGTCAGGCAATTGTTGCATTGACCGGGGCACCCTAACATTGTCATAGACTGTACCTAGACAGAGATGTGAGTGTGTTGGCTTGGTCCTAGTTGTGATGGGCGGTGACAGTCTCCGTGCTTTTCTCCAGGTGACACAGTTTGCACAACATGTCTTATTCCCTGATGGCTTCTCTGCTAAACACAACAGCTCCCTCTCTGTCATTTACACAGGTGCATTCAGTGTTTACACTGCAAGCTGAGTAACCATTGCACACACACATCGTCAAGCACACAAGCATGCACAAACACCCTTTCACCCTGTTCTCCATTCTATTGATAACCTATAGGTAACCTAATATTTTTTTCTATTGGAAAGACATTGGCATTACATATACAATTGTAAATTGTACATTACATTACATTATTATAATTTTTTTTATTATAATTTTTTTATCTATTGGAAAGACATTGGCATTACATATACAATTGTAAATTGTACATTACATTACATTATTATTATATATATATATATATTATATTATTATATTACAAACACAAGTTGCCCAATTTTGGTGTCGACAGCCAGCCTACCTGTGGTGTTTGTGTTAACCTGCCACGATCTATTCTACATTAACACTTCTAAAATAAGGAACTCTTTTCTGGGGCATATTCCATTCAGGCCTAGAAGTAGTGTACCGTAGTCAACTCTGACAGAATTGGTGGTACTTCGTGGCCACTGGGATTTTTTCATAATTCCTCCAGCTGCTAGTTTCACTTCTCTAGTTCCCACCAGGTCCGAAACACCTGGCCTTGCAGTTTGGATGCTAGCTTAGCGCTGTAATGCCCTGTTTGTACTCCAAACTATGGAGACAGACCTGACAACATGTAGGTGCACACATACAAACACGTGTGTGTGTGTGTCACTTGGTCTCTGCGTCTCTGCTTGTCTAGTTGTGTACCCGTGTGAATATAGCAGTGCTTGCAATTGTGTGTGTGTGTGCGCGCGTGTGCACGTGCGCGTGTGTGCGTGCGCGTGTGTGTGTGTGTCATGTGTGTGTGGGTCACAACAGGTGCACCTTTGTGGCATCCAGTTGTACACCTGCTGTCCTGCTTGTTGTCTCATCTAAAACCGTACTAGCCCACATTGAGCTCAGCCAGGCTTAAAGGCATATTATTAGACCACATGGCTGATATTTTGCAAATACATTTCCCAGAAGTCAATTTTACTCTGAACAGGTGGACCAAGGCAGTTTCCTTACTGTGTGTGTGTGTATGTGGAAAGCGAAGGCATTGACCGCCCTACTATCGGAGAAGACGAGGAGAGGGACAAACAGACATAGAGAAAGGGGGTGGGGGCAGTGATCCCACATTTGAGAGGTTTCAGAAAAAGGGCGATGACAGCAGCAATGTCATAGTTAATGAGAGACTCGACCCTGTGACCTGTGGGGTCATTATGGGGTCCATGATGTTGTATTGGGGGGGGGGGATTAGAACCCTTGTCTTGTAGCAAGAAGGCTACTTAGCGCAAACTGAATAGCCAGTGATTGACTGACAGATTGAATATGTTGATTGACCGCTGCGAACAGCCGATCGATTAAGTTGATTGATTGGTATATTTTATTTTTATATATTTACTATATTTGATATATTACCTATATATATATGCTTTTTATATACTTTTATACTTTTATTACTACCTTTTTACATATTTAACTACTTTTTCTGCATTTGATTATTTTGAAGTACTTTTACATTGAAGCAGAACATTTGCACATCTTTTATTATTTTTTTTACAGTTTACTAGATGATATCTTCACACGTTATTGATGCCAAATCGGGTGTATGTTGTGGAATGCAGAAACGTTCGACTCTGTGTCCTTTTCATTAAGAAAAGTTCCCATACAGAGCCTCGCTTGGCGCACTATTACTTCCTCAAGAAAATGATGAAAAAAAAAACACTTTTCTTTCACCCTGTTCATCCAGTAACACCCCCTCTATCACGTGAAACACACACACACACATACACACACACCCTCACAAGACTTTTTGGAGGGACTTAAAGCAGGAATGCCATTCAGCATTCACCATATTCAACCATGCGGGGGGGGGGGGGGGGGGGGGGGGGGGGGGGGGGGGGGGGGGGGGGGGGGGGGGGGGGGGGGGGGGGGGGG
>JAODLI010000008.1:639096-649975 GCA_027575585.1 Percopsis omiscomaycus | reverse complement strand
ACACGCGCGCGCGCGCACACACACACACACACACACACACACACACACACACACACACACACAGCTCTGGTCATATGTGAATGAACAAACACACACACACACAGCTCTGGTCATATGTGAGTGCACAAACACATATGTGGACACACAAACACACACACGGCACATAGTTGAACGTATGTAAGAATGATCCCTCAAATAGGATCTTTAACTTAGAAATACACACACAGGTTCACGCGCGCACACACACACACACACACACACACACACACACACACACACACACACACAGACACACTGATATTAAACACTTCATTTTCACCACAGGCTTCAGATTTCTTCCTGTTAACGCATGTACGGGCCAGCCGGCTCCCCAGGGGCCAAAGCCTCGTTCACTGGCTGGCTGGATCAAAACTACAGTAGCTGGAAACTTCTGGATACACTGTTGAAACACACACACAGCGTAATGTATGACAATGACTTTCACACACTGCCAGTCACACCCCCAGTCCAACCTTTTCCTGCTGTTGACCTGACAATGAAACGGTGCATTTTATGTTACTATAAGGAAACACCGGCCTGTAAAAGATAGTTAGAACTGCATAGAATCGATGAGCAGCCATGTTTAGCTGCTCGTGAACTAACAGGCGCTTGAATGCATTTGCAACATTATCTCATCATGATTGAAGACCACACAAAAATGATTCATCATAACTTTAATGTACAGCGATTTGAATTCTCATTGTACTCTAGTAGAGATGTTCACTAAAGATTAGATGTCCTTTTTTTTTCTTCCAACGACAAGAACGGACATAGAAATCTAGTTTCCTCACAAATTGTTAGCTGCACATGTCGTACACCCACTCATACAATTTAGCTTTTTTCTTTCTCTTTCAACTAAAAGCCTAGTTTCGGTGTGTTTCATAAGTGGGCTATTTCTCCTGCAGATTGAAGTGCTGTTTGTGAGCACAGTACACCCTGGGCCTTACAGGGGACTAATGGATCAGGCGCACAAGGCACAGTGCTCTGGCAGCAATATATTCTATTATATTAGACAAGAATATGACTATGAAATAAGAGATTGGGCAAGCAAAAACTAGATCAGATTAGACTATATTAGACGTAATATCTTCCATTTGGGGTAGATACCTTTTGTTTGTATGCAAGTCACGCAAAATGTCCAGTGTCCAATAAACACAAGATAAACACAGGGACATTTTGGGAACACAATTTGCTTGAGTGTTTCTGTGAGTGCAATAAAAGGTGATCAAGGAGTGTCCCTTTAATTCCATAAATTTGCTTCAATATAACCAAATGCTTATTAAGACCACATACTCAAGCTGCCCTGTGTGACGAGGGCTTTACCAAACACAGGTTTTTACCCATTTTATACCACCAACATCTCTGAGCGAGGAGTGCTGGGCACACATCCATCTGTCTGAGGGCGAAAGGCTTCATTTGTCCACCTTTGAAATTCCTCATGAGGCTGATGCAAAAGCTGTAATTAACTGTGTGTAAGAATCCTGCCCGTCTGTGATGGCATGCTCCCTCTTTCTCTGCCTCTCTCTGTCATTACGGGCAGTTACCGCCGTCTGCTGTGCCATCCTGCCTGCTTTCACGCACGCACGCGCATGCACACACATACACACTCTCGCTCCTCTTCGCTGCACAAACTAGCAGGAAGCTAGCCAAGACTCTTGGAGAGCTAGCATGTGTTTACCACCCTTTGAATGCGCGCCACGTCGAGAGCTCTGCCTGCCATCTGAATGCTCTGTAATATCAATAATTGATGCTCTTGAGGAGTAGTAATTAAATTAGTTAATTATGCTGGTAAAATTACATGTAATTATGAGACTGGAGGGTATGTTTAGTAAATTAGTCTCATCCATGCTCACTGCTGCCAAATTTTGTTCGTTGATGATTAGGTAATTTCGATACCCTCCCTACTTTGAAACAAATGCATCGTTTACACACAAGAATCATCTGATCAGGATTGTGGCGTTTTATCACCAAGGGACGGTATTATCTTTTCCTTAATAAAACCCCTCTGGAAAACGGTGCTGGGATGAGCCCCTGGCACAGACTTCAATTAGATTTGGGAACACAAACTAACATCAAGGAGGTGCATCGATAAAATCTAGTCCCCCTTTTCTGGTGATATGGTTTTCTTCCAACATGGAAACCAATGTCAAAATAGTAGGTACTTTCTGTATACTTTAATAATGTTTGAATGTTAAATCCAGGGTCTTTTCCCTACTCGGTTTCTTGTCTCACAAAACAAATGACCTCTGCGCAGGACTGTTGGTTATGACTATATAGTACAGTGGATATTTTGCTATCTTCCACCCAAATAAAAGTGTCAATGACTTAACCACAAGGTTATGCCATTAGTCAAAGCCAGAAAACCTCTTGCGTTGCCTTCAAATTGATCAAAATAATTCAACAAATTCCCCTTAAAATAATTGACAAAATACATCACCACCTTTGTCACAGAGAAACACACCGGTATCCAAATACTCTGCAGCACAGGGAGGCGGTTCTGTGTCAACAAGCACAGTGAGAAACACCTCAAGGCTGTGGACCAAGTCTCTCTTGTTTGAGTTTCTACTATGGAGGGAGGCTTATCTGTAAGCCCTGTCATATTGCAGCATCACATTTCCCTCTAGATCTCATAAACAGCTTGTCGTGCTCCTACTTGTGAAATAGACGGCATATTGTCTAGACCGGGCTGAACGCACAGGCAAATAACAAGGCTTAAAAACACTTGGTACTGTAGTTAATGAGATTAAGCTGACTACTAGGGAAGTTTTCTGCCATTAATTGCCTCTGGATTACACTAGGAGAACAATTGTACCCACATCATCTGAAAAGACACATGCTAGGGGGTTTCCATTAGCATGGCATGTGAGTTTAATCACAGGTCTCTGTGTTTTACTGCCTTACATTAGGTGCATTTGTGTCTGTTTGGGTTCGTTTACATGGCTCTTTAATGCAAAAACTGAATGAATTAAAAAAGCGCTAGGCCCACACACTGATGCACACACATGTACACAAACACATAAATGAAATGGCAGGAAGATCCACACATGCATGAGCGGTCGCAAACACACACACACACACAGCATATGGTGGGTGATTGACAGAATGTCCCGTCCACTTGGTTCTCCTGTGGCATGATGGGTGGACATGTAGTCTAACTTCAGTCTCAGGCTGGATTTCTTCTCTGTTGTCTGAAGTAATACATCAGAGCTGCTTCTCTCCAGAGGAGCTTCAGCCACTTGTTACCACATCTAGACAATACACACACAGACACGCCACGCGTAAACACACACACACACACACACACACACACACACACACACACACACACACACACACACACACACACACACACACACTGGAAAGATAAAGTTTATTTTGTTTCACAGAATTAAAAAAACAAACACATGAATATGCACACACAGAAAAACATGAAAAAACATGTCGTACAGATGCATGTGTCTTGACAGCCACAGTAACTGGCTGATTGAGCAATGAGAAGACAACTGACGCAGAAATCCTTCTCTCCCTCTTACATCGCTGTCTCTGTCTCTTTGTCGCTCTCTCTCTCTCTCTCTCTCTCTCTCTCTCTCTCTCTCTCTCTCTCTGGTCTTTTCTGATGCTCATTTTGTGTGACTGAGATGTGACCTCACTGATTGGATGTGACACCGCTGGAGGACGGGCGATGATGGTAGACTGCAGGGAGGATAGAGGGAGGAGAGAAGAAAGGAAAGGAGGAGAGCAAATGCGATATACATCTACACAGAATATCAGCGGAAGATATGATAAGATACTAGTATATAATATGATAATATAAGATAAGACAAGATTAAATATGATCATATGGTATAACATAACATCAAATAAAATATAGATAAAATATAGTGTATATATTCATGCATGACAGAATATATCCTTAGGCTATATCATGTTATATCATGCTATGTTATGTTGATGTACAATACACCTTATTAGTGTCTTATTATTTGTGTCTTATTTGGGCTGTTTTGTCGGCAAAAGGGGGACCTACACAATATTAGGCAAGTGGTCATAATATTATGGTTGATCGGTGTATATCTTTGCTGCTTCCACTGTTAGAGAAAAACGGACTGCATCAACCCAGCATGATTTAAATGTACCTTTAATGTTTTCTTGTCTCTGTCATGCAGGTAACCCAGCAATAATATGATGCCTCTGGTCACTTGTGAGCTGATGTACTGTACAGAAACCGTTAATGTGGCGGAGATGTGTTTCTGTTTTTCTCTCTGTGCGCCACGTTGATTCAAGGTCACGTGTATTATAGGCTTTTTTACCTACTAACAATCTTCTCTATCATTCTGCAAAAACCTTTACCTAAAAACGGAAAACAGCCTAACGGTGATGTTTGTCTGCTTTTCTGCAGCGGAGAGCTTCATCTCCGCGTAACAAAAACATGTCTCTTTGTTTTACACTGGAGAGTTATTGACTTTGGTATGGTATTTGATTAAAATAGCATTCTTAGCTTTATTAGTACATTTTAAATCCAAACATAAAGAAAAACCATGACACATGAAAATAAATGAAATATAACAGATCATATAAGATAAAAAGAAAAGCATTGCCCATTTGATTTGAATGATTTTAACATACGCACACACACACACACACACACACACACACACACAAACACACACACATATATATATATATTGTATATATACACATATAATATATGTATATAATATACAGAGAACAAGCTCCTTATTATTAAAGCAAAATGATCATTCTGGATTTCATAAAGATCCAGTGTTTTATAAGCCTCTGTAATTATTCAGAATTGTGCAATAAAAGTCATTGCATGTAGCTTAAATGCTTACACATTAAATTCATGGGATCGCTGTACTCCCCAGTTTATACCCAATACCGCCTGTGTACATCTGTGTGTACGAATACGTGCGTGCCCGTGTGTGTGTGTGTGTGCGAGTGTGCGTGCACGCAGTGCGCCTCGGTGCGCATGCATCATTCGTGTGTACCCAGCCCGTTGTCGTTTTATGAAGACCCTCCCCTCACAAACGATGGCAAACATTAAATATCCCCCTCTAATTACGTCTCATAATCCCCCCATGATCCACCCTTATGGAGGCTATTATGAGCCTAGTCACTGGTGTTTCATAGAAGCCTCCTTTTGCTATCTTCTTAATATTTCAGCCCATTTGTCCCGCACAGGGACAAGAAAACCTATTGGTCATCCCGTATAAAATGTCACAATGCATCACTGTCAGGGAGAAGACCCCAGATATGGTGCAAGCTGCACATTAGGAGTCAAGTCACTTATAGAGGTGAGTGAGAACGCCCCTCCCCCCAGCAGGACAGATAAATGTACTAGTTGTATAATAAAGATAACCTCTATTAAACATTGCCCTCAGTGTAGAAGGTTCACATAGGAATTATTTAGCAAATCCCGCACAGTGATTGAATGACAGATTCATTGTGTGTGTGTGTGTGTGTGTGTGTGTGTGTGTGTGATTGAGTGGGCAGAGGGCTGAGTCCATCTTCACGCCTCAGTCCTGCTACCGCAGCTGTCACTGTTTGTTGTACTGCCTGGAGAGAGGCAGAGGTGTGTGCCGGGGTGGGGGTTTCCTGAGCGTGTGCGGGTGTGGAGGGGGTGGGGGGTGGGGGGGTGGGGGGGTGGGTGTGGTGCTACGGGTGTGACTGGGAGGGGAAAAAAATGAAAAATGCACAAAGACAAAAAAGGAAAGCGAGGGAGAGGCAGAGATACACCGACAAAAGAGCGGAAAAATGCTGAAATTTTTTCAGCGGAAGCACCACACCGTTGCTGCAACCCCCACCCCAGCCATACCCACGATAATGTATCTGTCAAGTATTCACCAAGGATAACACAAGGATAATAATGCAGTGTGTGTGTGTGTGTGTGCGCGCGCATCCCGAGCATAGCCTGCTAGACATCTGACAGAGGCGAGGGGTGACAGACGATGAAAAGAAACATTACTCTCTGTAACAAATGGAGGTCGCCCCGTGGAGGACAGGAGAGGTATTTTAGTGCAGTTAACCTGCAGAGAGAAAGAGAGGGGTGAAAGAGAGGAAATGAGAATGAGAGAGAGAGAAAGAGAGAGAGAGAGAGAGAGAGAGAGAGAGAGAGAGAGAGACCTCAATCAAAACTGAAAAGAGGGACAGATGTCTATCTACACAGAAACAAATTTTGGATTTGGTTTGAAGCCTCGATGCTATAGGAAGTCAAAATAAAAAATGTTTCGGTAGACCTCTGGAGTGAGAGAAAGCCAGAGAGAAAGACAGCCCTGTATAACAGATGAGCAGAGAAGAAAAGGATGGATAGGTGACAGATGAATCTCTTTCAGCACAGCTAACTCGGAGTGAAATCCCTGCCACCCGTTCAAAAAATACTAATACAAAGAGGGAATTGAAAGCTTTATTTATCAAGGCTTTTTAGATGGTGCAATGTTTTGAAATGCTGGTTAAAAATATAAAATGTGAAAGACTGACGTGAGGGACGTGATTTAAATGTGTGAAATAATTCCGAACATCATTACTGTAGACAAATGTACTAATTGTAAGTCGCTTTGGATAAAAGCGTCTGCTAAATGCTGTAAATGTAAATGTAAATTACTATTTAAATATTGCAGAGAGACACCTCGCTGGCTTTGACCCAACCTGCTACAGGTACGACACGTCCTTTGGAAGACAAATAGCACCCTTAGTTCTATTTATCCGGGGACAGACTGACATCAGGTAGAATGAGTTGAATTTCGCGAAAATGAAACGTCCAAATATTGCTCTCTCAGAAAGACTTATGAGCTGGGAGATGTGCTAATGTTGCATCGCCTAAAATCATTTAAATTAATGTGCCATGAAATAGGTCATTAATGAGGATGCATGGGCCATACGTGGAGACAGACAGAAAGATGGTGCGATCACACAGACAGACACCATTACACCAAGCCAGAAGCTGCTACAGTAATGACTTTAAGCCTATATGCCCTTAAATAGAATCACATCCGACTGCCTTGCTACATTTGGTCTGATTTTAGGGTCTTATAAATATAAGTAGTAGCCTTTAATATTTGTATTTATTATAAAAAGGTGATGGTCAGGGGTATGCATCAATAACCAGACATAGTGCAAGTGATGATCAAATTGAACAAGAAAACAAGAAAACAAAAAGACATTAGCTATGAACTAGGGTTGTGCGTGATTAAACAACTACATGTCATAAAATGTGTTAAATAGAAGATGGCTCTCGACAACTTGTTCAAAAGGAGTAGAAGAAGAGATGGCATTCTTCACCAACATCAGAACAGCACATCCTCAAAAACAGGGAGAAGGAGAACCGTTTGCCAAAACTGGACAATTTCTGTCCACAAAAATGTATACTTTGAATAAATTTTTTATTTAGGGGCACAACTGTTAATTGTGGATTTAAAGGCTTCATGTAACTGCGGAAGGGTACATTTTGTTTTTTGTTTGCACATCTCAATGAATCGCACAAGTTATATTGGGAAATATTTATTGGGTGATTCGTGTTGTTGATTTTTCACTGTCCATTCAAACGTCAGTAAAATTTGTCACAATGCACATCCCTAATATAAACTGACTATATATCACTTCAGACAACAGAATGATGACCATTCACCTCTACCCACATGAGCTGCTCTCTGTTGATATAGTTCATGTTTTTTTCATAGACACAATGAATCTAGCCCCAGTCGATGGCATAAATAAAGTTTGGCAAATGCAAGCAAATGTAGCAATCATCCAATCAAACAAGTGTATTCATATTTGATATTTTACAGACACAGCCCTGGACTGAGAGACTGGGTTTTCTCCCTTCCACCTTCCTGTGGAGGCAACATGCAAGTTTACCAGTTAAATGCCCTCCTTTCACTGCTGTCCAACCAGTGCTTTATGTGAGTAATCACCTTCACACCTGCAGATGAGCTCACTGGAGGGAGGGAGAGAGAGAGAGAGAGAGAGAGAGAGAGAGAGAGAGAGAGAGAGAGAGAGAGAGAGAGAGAGAGAGAGAGAGAGAGTACTGCCTGTGCTTGCTTGCTTATTTGTGAATGTGTTTAATTGTGCATGCATGTTTTCTCTGCATGTGTTTGTGTTTGTGTGTGTGTGTTCTTGTGTGTGATTTATGACTGCAGGTCTACCGGACTGCTGGAGCAGGGCAGTGCATTGTTTTTCTGCTACGTCACAAGCTGCTGGTAGCTACCTCTTCTCCCCACACATACAGCACTACACACCTTACTAAAAGGATTGTGGGATGCGACAGTGGTCGACAGCAAGGGGCCCTGTTTACCGCATGCGATGCTCTGCAATTCAGCGTGTCATACACTCCCACACACACACAAACACACAAGAGCATGGATGTACACAAGCACCCAGCAGTCGACCCAAGGACAAGTTTAACAGGATGTGTTTCCACATACATGACCTGCTGTGTGCAGCTACATACAGTAGCTGCTGCTGCGACTGGTTAAGACCTTAACCGCCACTGAAAAACCCCTGACACATGGAATAACACACACATTCACACACACACACACGTGCATTTTCATGCAAACAGACTCACAAAACATGCAGTCCTGACATGCGACAGAGCAAAAGATACTGTAACGTGACTCGAAATATGTTGTTGGTTACGTGTGAAAACGAACATGCAGTGCAATGTCATTGCAATGCAGCTTTGTCTCATCACTCACTCTCTGTTTTAATATTTTGCTGGTTCCTTTCCAGGGTACCCAAGGCACACAAATCCTTCTTTTTTTTTCAAAAATATTTTCAAAATAAGAAATGAGAATATGAGAATAACACACACACATACAAAAAAAAGTTGATAGAAGTAGTATGTGGCGGGATTTCAGCATTTTGCTAGCTTATGGCAAGTCTGGACTGGCAAAAAGACACAGCCATTTCCCATTTTTAAAATATATTTAGATATTTATGTTATTTTATTAATTCCCATTGCTCATGCATTCCTTTCTACTTTTCTTTTAATACTTCTATTGTATGTTAAGCACTTTGTAAACTCTAACGCAGTAAATTGTAACGCATGCACACACCCACCCACCCACCGATCCCCACCCACACACACACACACACACACACACACACACACACACACCTTCAAGGTGGTGATGTTTTCAGCAGTGATAAAAGGTGTCTGTGATGACAGGGCACGGGATGTTGTGTGACAATGCTGTCACCAAAGGTGTCGGTAAAGACACAGGACAGAACGTGTAAATAAGACGCACAGCAGAACCATCATCATCTTTTGACGCCCTCCTCCGAGGAAGAACAAGAGGCACCTCCCTTTCCAAACACAGAGACCAAGAGCCCAAACAGCGTTACCTCTGATCCAGAGGGTCAAATGGAAAAACAAAATGAATGTGGTTATCCGCGAAACGCAGAACAGAACAGAACAGTCCTTGTAGTTTCCGTGCAACCGTTTAACATTTCAGCACCTCGAGTGACAAGTTTGCCAAAATCCCATCGTGCCGACACGTTAACGTGTTTGACACAGTTCCATGTGCAGCGCTGCACAGTACAGATGGTGACGGCGATGATGGCAGGAAAAAATATATATTCTCTGTAGATGCTGCCTGACAACATTCCAACAGCTGTGGCATCACACACACACACATGCCTTTATCGACGGGACACAACATGCCGTGACCAACACGACACTGCTGTCAACCCCTACTCCCAAAGCTGATTTAAAAAAAAAGAAAAAAAGAAGCTTTAATTAACCTCAAGTTAATACTCGCAGTGTGGCGGAATCGCTGAGGTTTTGATAACAAGCGTCGTCCGCAAAAATTTGAATGTGCCGCGAATTTGAACGCACCCCATCGCGGTTCATATTGTACCTCATGAAAGCACACAATGTCAGAATGCGCACAAACCATTTTGTTGTTCAGGAATGTATAACAGGCCTAATTACATCAAGCTATCACCCGCGCATTGTTAGCGAAGCGGTAGCAGAGGAGGCGTTTGGGAAGGAAATTGGCTAGAAAAGGATTATGTCAAACTGTTGCAAATCTTTTTTTTTCAGGGATTAGGCGTGCTTAAAGTCAAGGGAAAACCCAAGGGTGTCTCCTCCTCTCTGTGCTGTTGTGGGATGAGATGTCTGCTTAGTCTGTGACACACACCGACAAACACACACACACACACACACACACACACACACACACACATTATAACAATGACACAGACAGCAAGCCATACAGACAGACAGACAATCACAGTAATTACTGTACGCAGAGGTACATATTCAAGCAGACACCGGCCTGGTGCGCTCAAACCATTGCGGTAACATGGCTGCCTTTGTGTAGACACACATCCACATCCAGCCCAATCCTCCACCCACACACACACACACACACACACACACACACACAGGTACGGCGGTTCGTGACGTGACCAGGTTCAATGATTGGCGCAATAGGTGTGTCTATGTGTGTCTGAGCGATGTCTGTGTCACCGCGCTCATCCCTCGGCGCGCGTGCGCGTAATTGAGGCGCGGGTTGCGCGCGGGATGCTGTGTTGAACAGCCGTAATCCGGGAGATGACCCGCGGGGTCAAACCCATTCTCCCAGACGTGCCCCTTATTGTAGCCGGCAGTTTAGACGCTCATCCACAGTCAAGCCCAGTTAAAGCGTGAAGGATCCGGGGGCTATCAGACAGTGTGGCCATCACATCACGTCTGTGTCTGCCTCAGCATGCCTGACAGCCAACGACACAGACCAGTCAGAGGGAGGGAAAAAAAGAGAGATGAGGAAAGCACAGGGAGGGAGAGAGAGGGGGGGGGGGGGGGGAGATTCTGACAGCT
>JAODLI010000008.1:605302-627014 GCA_027575585.1 Percopsis omiscomaycus | reverse complement strand
CCTACGGTCTTGCACCCCTTAGCGAGAACGCGCATTGAGGGGCACAAGGGCGCAAGTGCGGGTATTGGGACAGGGCCTAAGACTTTAGCAACAGATCATTTAAGTCCTGAAAGTTGCGAGGTGGGGCCTCCATGGATCGGACTTGTTTCTCCAGTACATCCCACAGATGCTCGATTGGATTGAGATCTAGGGAATTTGGAGGCAACACCTTGAACTCGTTGTGTTCCTCAAACCTTTCCTGAACCATTTTTGCTGCTGAAGGCAGGGAATACCATTTCCATGAAAGGGTGTACATGGTCTGCAACAATGGTTACGTAGGTGTTACGTGTCAAAGTAACATCCACATGAATGGCAGTCCCCAAAGCATCTCACTGCCTCCGCCGGCTTGCCTTCTTCCCATACTGCGTCCTAGTGCCATGTGTTCCCACGTGATGTAAAAGAACATGTGATTCATCAGACCAGGCCACCTTCTTCCATTGCTCCGTGGTCCAGTTCTGATACTCACATGCCCATTATTGTAGGCGCTTTCGGCAGTGGACAGGGGTCAGCACCTTTCTATCAGAACCAGCATCAACTTTTTCAGCAGGACAGCCTTTGCTTCCCACGATCATCAATGAGCCTTGGTTGCCCATGACCCTGTCACCGGTTCACTGCTTTTCCTTCCTTGGACCACTTTTGATAGGTACTGAGTCAGTACCTATCAAAACTGACCACTGCAGACCGGGAGCACCTCACAAGAGCTGCAGTTTTGGAGATGCTCTGACCCAGTCGTCTAGCCATCACAATTTGGACCTTATCAAAGTAGCTCAAATCCTTACGTTTGCCCATTTTTCTTGCTTCTAACACATCAAAATATTTACTTTCTGCCTAATATATCCCACCCACTGACAGGTGCCATGATAACAAGATTATCAGTGTTATTCACTTCACCTGTCAGTGGTCATAATGTTATGGCTGATCGTGTATGTTTTTGAGAAACAATGGAAGTAAATGGCAGGTGAAAATACTGATCCAGTAATGATCCGTGAGCGAGGAATTGCAAAAATGCAAAAAATCAGCATGAGGACTTAATTATGAGCTAAATAAGATAAGCTTGAGGGTTTAACAATAGCTTTAAATACTCTGTATTTGCTCTGCAGGTCAGACAACCTACAGCTGTGATCCGGACACCCTACAAAGGAAAAGTCATATCTGTTTGATCAGTTGATCATTGATCATACATATCGTTCTGCCTGTCATTCCTAAAAATTGTATTAAATTGTATAAAAAATAAAAAATAACTTTTAATGGTACTGCTAAAATAAAAACAAAACCACCTTTCCTTAAGCAAGTGTGATTCATTATGTTTACTCTTTGATCAAAGGTATATTTAAATGCATGGGTATGTTCAAAGCTGTTATTCTAATAAGATTTACTCTGAGTCTGCATTTGCATATATTAACATCACACAAAATCATAAATAGGCTGTGTATGCCCATGTATGGGTCTGCTTGCCCCACTAAGATCCAACACTGTTGTCACATAGCATTTTATGCCAGCTTCCTATTGGGACATGCTGGAGTGGTATTTTGCTACAGGGCTCTTTGAGACATAATGTGAGTTTATCAGGTTGTTTCACGGGTCAGTAGTGGTGTGTGAGTCACAGAGGGCCTGCTCATCTTTGCCACTTATGTCTGCTTGTGTGTGTTTCTGGTTTGGTTTTGTGAGATCGAAACATGCTATAATCAGGTTCAAACAGAGCTAATATTATGGTGAGGCAAAATTCCAAAAATGCATCAATCAACAATGAATCCAAATATAGAGTCATCAACCGCAAAAAAATTATTATATCAAGAGGTAATACAGCCTCACATCTTAAATATCCTATCCATTTCCCCTCTCTTTCAGCCTTAAATGAAAATGACAGTGTTTATTAAAATTATAATATCACCTGAATGTGGGGGCAGGATAGTCTAGTGGTCTAGGCGTTGGAATCCCAGCCGGAAGCATCTGCTTAATGACCTAATTGTAATTGAATGTAATATTTCTCTTTCAGTGTCCAAAGCCATGTGTTTTGTAATTGTGCTGTATAGCGAGTAACACTGGACTTAGTGATTCTAACAGAGAGTGACAAGACATGACTGCATTATGACGGAAGCAGAGTGTAGCTTGTACGGAACAGCTGTGCTGAATTATGTAAAACAAACAGGAATCGGTTGTCTGCATCACACGCAGGGGTAATAGAAAGCCATCTTTGGTAACATATCCTTTAAATACTGTATACAAATGTTACTAAACAGCTAAGATTTTAACTGGACTTGAATGATTTAATAATTGCACAGGATTATAGACACGTTTTATACAATATTTAGAAAATAATTTAGTATGAAAATATATATCACTGTAAAAAGTTACAGTGCTGCTTGAAAGTGTCACGATTGACGTGCACAGGCCCGTGCACGCTCCGTGCCTCCCGTCCTGGCTGCGCACCTGCAGGGGATTAGCCAGCCCCACACAGGTGCACCTTTTTAGTTTAATTATGGACACTACTTAGTTTGCCCAACAGCACTAGGTGCTGAGGGCAAACTAAATAGTGAGGCCATGACGCCTGGACACACATTATCAGAGGCAAACCCAGGTCATGATACCCTTCAATCATAAACAGAGGAGAGGACACCCTCCCCAGACTAGCTGGAACTAGTTTGTGACCTAGGACCAAGACCAACGCTATTGTGTGGGCCAATGTGTGCCGCCACAATTCCCCCTTTTTTTTTACAATTATAACTACAAATAATTGTAAAGTATAACAATCATTGGTATAATAGCTTAATAAAACCACACAGACAGTTTATTATAATATCTAGGTCAAACCAAACATTACTGTGGATTTTGGTGCTTAAGGATTCCACTGTCAGATAGCAGATTTCTGTGCTTAAGGATTCCACTGTCAGATGGCAAAGCAGTGTGTTTACCTGCTACTGTACTATAGATGAACATTAAGTTCTGGTCTGTCGGTGCATATGGGCGTGATTGCATGTAAATAAATTTTATGACGTACAACAATTTCATTCATTTTGCAAATATACCAATACCATACTTCTATGTCAAAGGGAGTAGCTGTTTGGGAAAGGCTAATGTACTGTTTATAACACGCAGTGGGTCAGCTAAATCCATATTGTTAAAACAGTCCATACAAATGGGTCTGATGGATAGAACCTATACAGCCACAGTCACGTGGGAGTAACTTGAAACAGGTGAGGACAAGAAAAATGTTACGATGTGTCATGTCGTGATGTGTCTTTTGGCAACTGTCCAGGACCGTGACGTGTCTGTAGGTTTTTATTGTCCTGAGGCCCTGTGATGAGTATACAGAAATATAGCCCAGTGTGTTTGTTGAGAGACTAACCAGAGAGAACTGATCATGAAGTCAGGGACAGACATCAATGATATTTTCAGTGTCAATACAGATCAATTCGGTTTGTGATTAACAACTAGTAATGTGTCATTAACTCTCTATGCTAGTTAAAACAATGTGTACAATAGTTAAATCTATCCCTTAATGATACATAGGTTGATACTAAAGTTAAAAATAATTTACAGAGGGGAGGAACAAGCCTCGCTTTGAATTTTAACTAGGGCAACAAAACAAACGAAAACGCCAGTCTGCCTCTTGTCCGACACTTTAGGAGAATCGTGTAACCACTGTCAAAGCTCTGACTGGGTCAGCCTAGTTCTGACAACCACATAAGAGGAGGAATGGACCGGGGACAGGGAATCTTCACTTGAAAACCGACATGCAGGGCCGCTCGGCTCTCAAGTCCCAGTTAATAAGAACCTTGATTTCCAAACACCCAAAACAATATTTACAATAAGTTGTGCGCAATTAAAACAAAAACTTAACCTTATCTTAAACAATAACAAAGAGGAGTGGTTTCAAAGAGGAAATGGCATGAAGGCCTTTTGAGAAGAAAGGAGGCCCGGCCCACGTGGGGTGCCATTTCCTCTCCCAAGACTGCAGCTACTAACCATAGAACGAAGGGGAAAAATAACTTTATTATATTTATAACAAACGTGCAACTAAAGAATCACAAAAGAACGTTCCAAACCAAAGAAAGAGAATCAAACTTATTCTCCCAAAAAAAACATGTATACGACCAAATTTACTACTCAATATTATTTTTCAGACTCTTGAGCGGGTTCATTGGATGAAGGGAGAATACTGGTCTCTGCTACAAGACACTTACAACTAATCCAAAATGCAGCAGCCAGTCTAGTACTCAACGAACCAAAGTTCTCCCACGTAACCCCCTTCTTCTGAGACCTTCACTGGCTCCCCGTCTCAGCCCGCATCCGATTCAAGACATTAGTGCTGGCCTACAAGGCAGCAAAAGGAACTGCCCCGCTCTGACTCCAAGCAATGGTAAGATTCCAAGCCCCTGCCAGAGCACTTCGATCTACTACCTCGGCTGGCAGGCTGGCACCTCCAGACTCTTCTCTGTCCTGGCACCACAATGGTGGAATGAGCTTCCTGCAGCGGTCAGAACAGCAGAATAACTGCCAATCTTCCGCAAGAGACTTAAAACCCACCTGTGGCACACACACACTGTCCACACAGGTATTCTGGGTTATCCGTGCGTCGCACGGCTTTATTTCTGGTAGTTTCAGTCTGACACTGACACACACACGGGACTTAAACACTGCCCGTCATACAGACACGTAAAGCGAGAGCTTCCGCGTGGAGCTCTCGGTCTGATTTTCCGCTTGGGAGTCTCCCTAGCTGTGGTCACTCCCTGCTTAAAAGGGTGATTACTAATTCCCCTCACCTGTCTCCCAGCCCCGTGAACCACACCTCCAAACGTTCCCTCCCACCTGCATCAGAGCTAAACCACGCCACCACTCCCACACCACCTCCATCCATCTCGGTACCTCAGCCACCGATCTTTCTACCTCATAGCACTAATCCCACTATAACAATCCTTATTCTATCCTCATTTCCTCCCTTTATTTAAAAAAATTTTATAAAATAAATTCCTTCTTTCTACTCTGTTAGATCAGCTCTAAGAATATTAAATTAGGTTAGCACTTATTGACTGTTTGAAGAGTGAATGATAACTTTAGACTATTGCAATTATTAACAGTTTTGAGGAGCAAATGATACATTTCGAGTTATGTTGTACAAATGCATAGGTGAAGTAACCTTGTTACATGATGCTGTGCTTATTCTAGGAGAATGTTATTTGCTTGCATAAACTGGTTAATCAGATCAACTGTTGTCAACTGTTGACAAATGTACTAACTGTATGCCGCTTTGGATAAAAGCATCTGCTAAATGCTGTAAATGTAAAATGTAAATGTAAATGTAAATAAAATGTATATGTAAATAAAATGTATATGCAGTGTATACTGTATATATAATATATTCAATAACTTATTTCAATAAATTAATTTAGATAATTTTTCAATAAACAAAATACAACTATGCAGCAGAAAATGTAAAATCCTTTGACTTATCTTCCTTTGCACCAAACAGCAGTGGACACCAGAAATGTGGCTGGAACAAAAAGAAAACAAACTCTAGTTATCATGTGGTTATGAATAAACTGTGCTGAATGAAATGAGTACTTGAGGCTATATGCCTTTACCACTAGTCCAAATCTTTAATCAAACTCTTGACAAGAAATATGGCCACCTTGAAAATAAATCCCAGGCTGGTGCCATTGGCATGAGCTCTCTTGCTTTTCGACCTCTGCTGGAGGATTTTGGCATGGAGGTGTTGTACTCTCTCCTCTGCAGAAGAAGCAAAGAAACGCTCGCAGACCATCAGCCTCAGCTGTGTGATTTTGGCAGCCATCATCGCCATGATGAGCAGAGCTGTCAGGATAACAGCCAGTGGAGCCACAGAGTCATAAAGCAGGATTTTAGGATTGGGAAGACATTTCTTCTCAAACAGGGTCACAGAGTAGGAAAAGTCTTTGGGAATTGTCTCTGGTTCTGTGGCTATACCAAGAATGTGTTTAATGATCTGAAAAAAAAATATATATTTTATTTCATCAGTGGTTAGTGTTATCCTATAGGGGAGATGAAAGAAAGAAGGAAATAAATAAAAATTAATTAATTATCATTTATAGGTGTTAATAATAACTTTTATATAAAAATACTTACTTTGACATTCACTAGTAAGGGGACTGTGAAAGGTTCCAACTCAGACAGTGTTGTTGTTATAACATCAATAAAATAGTACACTAACGCATCGACACTTATGAATATGACCCAAGCCAGAAAATGGCACAGCACTGGAATGCCAAATTTTACCATAGCTTTTCCTTCATGGGCAGTGGGATGCAGGGATGGAATGCAGATGTAAATTTTTTCTTCTTCGGGTGTAAGCGGGAAAATGTGAGGTTTTCCAGCCAACTTCTGCTTCTCATCAAAACATCTGAATTTGCTACTTATGAATTTGTTCTTGTATTTCATATTGCTGCAGTATTTCTTTATGTGGAGCGTTAAGAACAACATTAGCAAAAAAAAGCTAACAAATGGAAACATTTTGTGAGACACTGACGACACTGTCTTCACGACAGCATGAACATACTTTGCTGTTTCGTTGAGATTATGCTTCATGTCGATAATTTTCTCCAAAAATCGATCAGATTCTATTTTAGGGGAAATGTGAAGTTCAGAGTCAAACTTCACCAGTCCTAAATCTTTGACCTGTCCAAGAATACGCCCGATCCATTTCAACATCTTGATGTAGTTCTCCAGTGGTGTGACGTAGAGGGCTGCCTTCTTTGCCTCCAGGTTGCACACCATACTTCTGACCAGGCTGGTGATGTTCTCCAAAGTGTTTTGGATGTTTCTAAGAACTATGAAGGTAACCCCAGCGGTCAGGAGCAAGTTGCGACTTTTTTTCATGAAACACGAGATTAGAAACAGGATCCCAATGCACCGCACTTGCTTGGAAATGTAAAGTGCAATGGTCAGCACTATCCCAAAGGAGCTAGCGATGCCTCCAGCCATGGCTAGTCCATAGCTAAGCATGTAGAGGAGGTATAGTAGAAGAATGGCACTTAGCAGGGTGCTGAATAAACAGCAGGTGACGAAGAGTATGATGGATGTCTTAAAGTTGTTCCTATTGCCTGTTGTGTAAACATCCACAGCAACAGAACCAAGAGCTGTCAATCTTTCTTTCAGTAGTTTCCAAAAGAATGACATGATGGCCTTTCCTATGTTAGAAATAAGATAAGAAAATAAGATAAGAAAAAAGTACTGCTCTGACACTGTCCTAAAGATGAAAAATAAAATGTCATATTACACACCACAATGCTCTGATATGATAAATTTTGTGTAAAAAAGTACAAACCTGATATTTCTTTGTGTCGCATCTTGCGACGTGTATAGGGTGCTGTGTCTGTTATAATGAATGGACAGCTTCATGCCTTCTTAAAGCTCACTTATTACTCACACCACTGTCATCTAGGAAGTTCCTTATTTTTATGAGAAAACAGTAGCTTACTGTAACTCATGAGGAAATGTCCATGACTCAACTGCCTGTGATGTCTTTGTTTGGATGTTCTGCTGGTGTTAACCACAGACAGTGTGCCTAAACAAATGACTTTGGTTTCATGTTTAGCAGCGGTGGTGACTCAAGTCAGTTGACTTGGACTTGAGTCTGACTCAAGTCGCAATTTACTTAGCTTATATGAGACTTAACGTGCAATTTTACTTAGCTTATACGAGACTTAACGTGCACTCTAGTGACTTGAAAACTGACTTGGAATGATAACCGAAAAATCTGTCTGAAAGTAGTTCTCATCTACTTCCTCTCAACTGCGGAATTTCATGGTGATTGAAGACAAAACTAATTCTGCTGATATTATGCATGTTTAAATTACATATGGAAATACCCTGTCCAAAAAGTACTTCTTATTGAGTAATCTTACATATTACCACTTTAAACCCTTTCTTTATTTCACATCTTTAACTTCCAGCAAGTTATCTTAACTCAAACAGACATTTTTATTTACATATTTATACATTTGATACTAATATATTGTGTAACTTTTCTGCTGAGTACACTATGAAAGACTGTGTGTGTATTGCATCACCCAACTCCCAGAATCAGTGTAATATCCATTTTTTATTTTTAATTTGAAAAATAACTTACATAAATCTCTGTACTCAACCATACTTTACCAAGACATAGCCTTGGCATTAACACATTGCACCAAAAAAGAAACGTAAAAGGCATTCAAAAAGATAAATAACATACTGTATGTCTCTTCATCATGTGGGGCATTATCCCTTTTCCAAAAGATTCTATTAATGTATTTGTGTTAGCATGTTTATTAAAATCCTGAAATAAAGGTATGTACAATGAAAAAAAAAAAAAATATATATAGCTTGTTATAACAAAAAGTTTTTCAATAGACATAAAATTAATTATTTTAATATGGAAAAGAAATAATGCCACAGTTCAACTTCATTCAGACATACTGCAACTATAAGAGTTATATACTTCCCAGACACGAGAAGCATTTATATTTACTAAAAATAGAAAATTAAAAATAAACTGGTCTTGGCTTTTAAATAAACTAACAAAAATATATTAAATTAATAAAATTTTCTTCAAACAAGAAAAAAAAGCATTTTGTGTGGCAATATCCCTCTTTAGTTGAACTTGTGGTTAGCTCATGTCCTCAAACAGTGCCTGGAAAATGGAACTTTCTAGCAGCGTAGCATCTCTTTTGGATGTTTGCTGCTTTTGATTGGGTATAGACCTCTTGCTGTACCAATACAGACTATTTTTGCATTTTAGTCAACAATACTGAAATAAAATACACTTGCAATCACAACTGTTTCGTCAACCTCCATTAAATACAAAATATTTTCCATGTCACTCTTTTTTTGTTTTCTCAAAAACTTCAAATAAACTAAATTTCAGGGGAGGGGTGGAATGTTTTTGTTAAAACGCCCATATTTGCCCGGGAAAAGGCCAAAAACTCATTTGCCAACAAAGTCAATTGTAGGTGAGGGAGAAAAAATAATGAAGTTGACATGCACTGTACAAGAAACTGCAAAAAGTCCAAGTATCATCTTTATCAAAACATGCTGAGTTATTGTTAAGGTGTGCCCAAGCCATGTTGCAGAAAATCCTTTTCAACATGCTTGTTAAACAAATCAAACCCCAAAATGAAAATGCATATTAAAACAATAGAGAACTGTAAAATAGTCCTAAAATCTGGAAAATATCAGGGGACTGGACGATGGTTGCAATGAACGTCTAACGGTATGTACCCTGGGACAAGGGAGAAAAAGAGAAACATGTACAATTTGCACATCATCTTTATCTTCATAAGGCGTATTGCCTTTTACAATTAAATAATTTACATTTATTTTCATCATCACTTCTTGTCACATAAACATTTTCTTTGTTAAATAACTCCAATTTTTTTTCTTTTAGGTTTCCAATATCTGGATTAGCCTGCAAAACACAGACCACTGAATGGTTTAAAGAATGATAAACTGCATCTTTTATTTACTTTTTTTTAATCACGCTGTTGCATTCACTCCCTTTGAAAACCATGCACTACTGAAATTCACTTTTAAAAATAATATAAATTGTTGAAAATGGCTGATCTATTTTGTTTTTCTTCATCTTTTTTTGTAAGTTGCAGCCTCAAGAAAATAATTTATTTTTATTTTATTTTTAAATTCAGCTAAATTTGTGTCCATGCAAACAAAATAAAAAAATAATAATTTTTTCCTCGTTTAAATTTCATACAATATATAAACAAAGAAAGTATGGTGTTGATCGTATATCTTTTTGGAGGGAATTCCCCATTATTGGAGCATTGATAGGAGCCATAATGGTACTGCCTTTAAATAAACTTAAGTCTCTGGTGATCTGGTGAGTTTCTGGTGATCTACCATTGTAGGTTGATTCACTACAAAAACCTACATTATATGGGGCATTTCTCTGGCCTTTCAGGGGAGTGTGTGCGTAACAAGTTAGGACACACACCCCTCCAAAGTTTAATGGTCACCGTAACTCTAGCTAGGTCTATTGGCGTGGTGTGACCAAGCGTCTGGGTAGAAAACACTGTCAACCCTTTCTGATACGAGTACATTAACATTGAGGGAAACAAATGAGAAACAAAATAAACATACATTTTAAAGCAAAACTTTTTTTTTATTCGGAAAAAAGGGCTTCTGTAGAACTCGTCGTGCGGTTCCCAGTGCAGACCCCCAATGGCTTCGAATTGGATGAAAACCTGCAACGGACGTATTCCTCGTGCTTAGGAGTTCATTCCAGCTTCCTTCAAAAAAAACGCCTGGCAATTTTCGGCTACCGGGCGCTCGCCACACGCTTCGTCATGCGGGTGACGTTTTTGCTCAAAACACAGGCTCACGAGCACACCCCTAGAAACAGGCTCAGAAGACACAACATCAAGCATGCAGTGTAACTCGGGGGGGCGTGACCTGCATCGCAACACTGGCTGCTGCTACAACAATGCTATCAGTCCAACACGCTGCTATGACCGAGAGAAACTGTCCAACGAGGATTGGGAAGCTCTTCTGGTCAAGGAGGCCAAAGTAGGGTCCACCAATGAGGAAGGAGGAAAGAGCTTGAACCAGCCAATCACCATGTTGGACAGGTCCAACTCATCTAAGAGTATTTGTACTGCTCCCATGAATGATTTATGGTCCATACGTCCATAGTCCCCCCACACAATGATCTGCAAAGAACAGAGTTCACGCAACGCTGAGGATATATTAATCATTAAACAAACTGTGTTAAAGCTACAAAGTGCCATTTTTCAGTTTACATCATTTTGGGAACAGCCAACTGCATGAGCTAATTAATGTAAGACATTATGTAATAACTCTCCAAAATGTAATAACTTTTCACTTCATAATGTAATGAACACCCGCAATTTGTACAAATTTGCCGCATTTTGTAATAAACAGCTTGAACGCAAAACGCATTTTGTAATAAACAGCTTGAACGCAAAACGCATTTTGTAATAAATTATTATTATTTTTATTGCAAAATGCGGCGGCTGCACTTTTTGTGTAATGAAAATGTAATAATATTGTGTTTTATGTATAACTATCTAAGATGAATGTCTCCATCTCTACATATAATATTATTTGGACGATTAAGCTTAACTAAACTTTTGTTTTCTATTGAAAGGAGTGTATTATAGGCCTAATTCCCGGGGCGGTCGTGAGGAGTAGAGAGGTGAAGTTAGAAAGATGTTGGATATTACTGGCAACAGATATTCGCCTGCCACTAATGAGTGGACTACAGTGTCGCTCTGCTCCATATCCAATACTACGGAGGCTATTAAACATTGTTAAAATGTGGGTGTTATTACATAATGACGTGAAAAGATATTACATTTTGGAGAGTTATTACATAATGCGGCGTTATTACATAATGCTTTGGTATAGGGAAATTTGTTTGTTCTGCCTTTTAGTGAGCTGAGTGTGCTTCACTGATGTAATCTTTCTAGAAATGTATTATCTCAACCAGCCATAAATAACATAAAAATAAGTAGTAAATAATACATAATTAATTTATATGAAAAAAGTGAAGAATGTGTTTGGGTTGGATTAAAGGTTAAGGTTATGGGGATATCAGTGATTTCAGTATGTGAAATGTGGGCTTACAAAGTGCTTTCAGAAAGTAGCTGTGACAAAGGGACATCTGATATCTTCATGTCTTGATATTTTTACCTGTAAAACCTTCCCACCGGGACTTTCCTCGAACGGCAGTTGCTGCTGGTAAAGAGGATCCAAAGTTTTTCTCGCTACTTTTGTCTTCTTTTTGGCTATACAGGCTCCATTTTCCAGAAGGTAGACCTTTACGTATGGTGCTTTGAGGAGAGGAGAAGATGATTAAATTGAACACCCCAAAAGCCCAGAGCAATATATGTTAAAAGATCTCAGAGAAATCATATGACAGTTTTAATGGTGGTTTGAAAAGTATAGCTACCTGGCAGTGCCTTGGAACCTGGTTTTCCCACAAGGCCACGGGCTCTGATGACCTCCACCTCCAACGCACCTTTCTTCTCCACCATGCCGATCTGGATGTCACCTGAACAACACAGATTTTTTTTTACAGTAAGCTAAAAAAATGCAGTGGACATGATTAACCAGCCAAATGTAATAAACTAAAACTTTAATGAAGTGGTTGTAGGTTGTGCATACTGCAACAATAGAGAACAAGACATTCATGACTACTAAACTATTTTGTGTTCAACCATCCAAAGATGTTTTTCTAACATTCTGTTGGAAGTTGATATAGACCATAACAGCTACCAAGTTGCAAATGTTAATCTAAACTCTCTCTTACCCATAGGTGGCGTAGCCAAAGTCTGTCGTCCAACCAGCTGTGCAGGGCCAAGGCCATCCAAGAAGTCACTGAACTGGGCATCTGACGAGAGCCTCACACCAGGGAAGATGAGGCTAATGAGGACAAAGGTAAAGTTCAGATAATTGAAATCAGAGCTTCTGATTGAATGTCATTCATATATAAACTGCTCTCAAATCAAGAATATGATTCAGTGCAACAGAGAAAAACATAATTTTTTTGTGCCACTTCATTAATTTGTTATTATTTATTTTTATTCACTGCTTGTTGAATTTAGTGCTGATACATTTGATTTAGCATAATAGCTACACACAGAACCTGGGCTCCAAACAAAGAACACGCCATATGTGGTGCATGTAAAAAACACCTGATATTGTATTGTAGGTCAGGGTGTACTACATTTTTGACAAGTTCTGTTTGCAAGTGGGTAGGCACTATGACGTGTGAAGGTAAATGCGGTGCTCACTAGTGCTGGGCAAAAAAGAATGAACAGTACCCAACAATGGTCGTGACTACTTGCCTTCATCTTACAGCCAGCCAACCAACTGTTTTTGCAATGTAAATTGGTTAGAAACTAGAAACAAACTAATTTCATTGATGAAAGCAAACAAGCTCTTGTTTTGTATCGCTAATCCAACACATATGAAATGTGTAGTGACCTACTTTCATCTCCACCTACTAAAATTTGCCTCGATGGCGATAAAACTCAAAACCAGAAACACTCCAAATGTTCTATACATTTAGAGGTATTGAATCGAAATGTACTGCCCGCCACTAGCCTTTCTCATACACATTCATATTACACTATTATTTGTCAATATTGCCATGTTCTAAAGATAGTGACATATTATAAAAGTGTTCCTACTTTCCCTCGGAGCTATAGCTGTTCATGCTACCATCTGTGGATTCCCGACTGGCCTGCCGAGTCATTCGGCTCCTCATCTCCACCGCCAGGCCAGTCTCAGTACTCCTCTGGATAGTGCTACGCAACTTCTTGCCTCCCGCTTCTGCAGAAAGACGGGAGATAACGGAGGTACAGCAGAAATTGAGAAAGAGAGAAGGCTTAGTGCATGACCATAAATATACAGCATGTGTTAGCGGATTACAGTTAATGAATAATTCGTTGACACAGGACGAGTGTTTGTGTACAGCAGAAAAGCACACAAAAATACAGAAAAGTATGATTAACACTAATAAAAGTATGTGAATTCAAATGAATCTTCTTTAACCAAGACAGACAGAAGTTTGATTCAACAACTGAATCTCTCCTTTGTGTGTGCATCCACTTAGCTGTTTCTGTGGCCTACTGTATGTCCTGTGGCCTACTGTATGTCCTATTTCCTGTACACATAGAACAGGAACATAATGTATGGCCCTCCCTAGGTCTTTGCTATCAGATGCCTGTGGGAAGCCATAGAGTCCTTGCTTCACCTACAAAGATCCAGTCTAACACCACTTGCTGCTGATACAAGTCGACACCTGACTTCCCCCATTAGCCTCGGTTAATGCTCATCTCAGCCCAGCCTTTATGGCAGGCTCTCTTTGGGCCCACGTGGCTGTAACTGTGGATGAACATCTATCTCCCACACTTACAGATATATGCTTGCATGCATGTGCGTACCCCTGGCTAGTAAACAAATGCATGGATGACAAAATCTTGGTATCATATATGCTGGTAAGTTCAGATCATAATACTATAAATACATGCACCATGCTTGGGTATGGAACAGTGTACACACACAGACGCACACACTTTTATTTGTTATCATCCATTGAACCGGATGCTAGCAGGTACAGGCTAGTTCATGGCATGTGACAGGTAACAGAGCACTTCATAAGTGGGCATTCAGCCCCTCTTGGTGGCGTTTGAGGTAATTCCCCAAATTACACTGGACAGGTTAGGTACAATAATAAAACCTTTGCACAACTGATAGAAGATTAATCGTCTAAACATTATAACAATTTATTACACTTATTAAACTTAATTTTCTTTTTATCATAATTATGAGTACATGTTTTTAGTGCACCGACTTCTCTGTGTTATTGCCCAAAAGTTAGCTTATTAATGGCTGCATCATTGGACGAGCAAACCAATCTCTCTTCAATTCACCATTTACAGCGTTAGTAAAAAAACAACATGCCACCCTATTCCTCCTATTTGTACATAAGCATGATTAAACACGATTAAACTTAAGTTGAAATCAATACTTAACATTTTCACTTTAAGACTGATAAAAAGGTCAAACACTTGGGTTGTTTAGACAGCCCCGTATGGACTGAATTCCAAGACTAGGGATAAAGATAACAAAGTCAAAGGATCCTTAGCTGACTGGACGGGGAACCCTGAAACTTGGGCAAGGGACCTTTCTTGTTTGGTGTCTTCATTGTCTATGAGCAGTGGACAGTAAGAGTGCAACTAAAGCAGAAATTGGTAGAAAACAGCAACAGAACTCAAAATTTCATCCGTGAGCAAAATTTTGCCATAAGAAAAGAGTAGCAATTGCTTTATGTATCATGTTACTTATATCAAAAGCATACTATATCCCTTGACCAACCATGTCAATGACAGCATGGACGTGGCAGTATCAACAACTGCGGTGGTCAATAAACACACACACACTCGAACTCTAGCAGACCTAGCAGTAAAAATGCTGACAAGCTACAACCTCCAGACTATGAAAAGCCACTGCTTGAGCATCTAACCACCTTAGTAGCAAATAACACCCCTATTCCTATTTGTTCCTTGCAGGGTTCCTAAACCCCAGCCACCCATTAGATAGATAGGTAGCAGCTGGATACATAACAATATCAAGGGGACTCTTAAAGTGACCTGTGATGTAAACTAGTATTGCAATTTATGAATATGAATAATAATAAAATAAAGAAAAGTATGAATATTACATTTAGGTCATTTAGCAGATGCTTTTATCCAAAGCGACTTACAATTACATGTCACTGAATAATAATAATAATAACACTGGTATTTCAACAGTCTGTAGTATACAAAGTAGACAGTAGACAGTAAAGTGGCAGCAAGTATTAATATCAACCCTCTCTTCCCAACATTTTTTGCCATCTTACCTCCGTCCTCTTCGTCAAAGGAGTTCATGCATGGGAAATAGACAGCCAGAGCCTCGAATGAGGCGGAGAGGCTCATCTTACTCTGGGAGCGCTGGATACGCATCCCAGGCACTGGTGCAGTGCCATCGTGCCCCTGCCTGCCCATCACTGCTCCTCGTTTTCCCTTTCTGAATCAAATGTGCCCAACAAAGGCTTTGAAAAGTCTGACGTTTAATGTGTCCTAGACCAGTGTGCTAGGTCTGCAGCAGTGCTCTATCTGAGCCCCGTCCTGTGTTGACTGCGTATTAAGGGGGCAGGGGGGGGGGGTTGCTACAGCGCGTTGCTGAGTCGTAGAGCTGTCTGTTCTCCTGACGTCTCCACTGCTCTTCTGCTCTCCTAATGCCACGCAGAAGGGGGAGGGACGCAGTCTGCATCCCTCTCCGCCAATCGGGTGCTCAGTGGCTGGCTGGCTGTCTCTCCGGGCAAGGGAGGATCTGTGTAACATCCATCTAAGTCCCATCTCCCCACCTCCTCTCCTCTCGCTTTACCTCCTAATTTACGTCCTTAATTTTCACTCGCTCTTTTCTCTCTCTCTCTCTCTCCATTAAGCACTTCAGTTAGCTTGAGCATTTGATGCCCTTTGCGCCCCCCAACGCCAACCAATCACTGTGTCAATGATGGGTGCATCTAGGGGGCTCAGCGAACACTGTTGTGCTGTTGTTCCGCAGAGAGGAGCTTCTGCCAAATGGAGACCACTCGCAGTTCACGTGAGTCATTTTTGTGTTGGGACAAACTGCGAGTAATAGTCCCTGGCTCCTTGGACAGTTCACACTATTCAGAAAATGAGCCAACAGTCAAGGGTGGTTGTAATGTCTGGCATTCATAGAACCTAAAGAATGTCTCATTGTTTTAATACCTTTCATCGGTCCAGTAAACACTCCTGAATAACCAGGTGGTCCTTGAGATCCTGATAACTTTTGCCCATACTGCCCTGGTGTGTCAGGGACAACAATTTAAACAAATGTCTAGAGGTCCAATTAAATGGCCTTAAACCCAACAACTGAGAAAATCTGACAGAATGGGCACACAGTTGCCAATTAAGACACGGTACTATCATAAATTTAGCATCCTCTATAGAGTTAGCACTGTATCTTTAGAGACACCATAGCCTAGTTCTAAGAAGAGGCTACTTACAATAGTACAAAGAATATAATCTGTCAGTGCAGATAAAATACATCCTAAAGGCCTTTATAATTGTGAGGAAATGGGGGGAAAAACTGAGTAGTGGACAATCACTTTTCTTCTTAAAAACAGCTACTACCACTAACGTTACAACACCTACTGTACTACAACACAGACTGGGCACACATGGCGACCTCCATGATAAGATGACGTGTTATGTACATTTTGCACATGCAAAACAATTTGGGTCTCCATCTTGGGTGAGTATACATGTGAGTAGACATATTTAGGATAATATAATTTGTAATAAAATGTTTTTGATGCTTTTTTCTATGCTTCTGTGACAAAACTGCAACAATACAGTGCCCTAGATCATGACCTGAATTCTTAAAATAACAACTAATAACAACTAATAATGACTTAATGATGTGAAGAGACTCTAGCAAAGCACCAGTCCACAGGTGATGGTAGATTTATAAATGTAAATTTATAAATCTACATTTTGAAATATGCTTTTACATCATCATTAAATTTATCTGGCACATCTTGAAAACAAGACAAGACATGTTCTTAACATGCTCTCAAATGTTGAGGGCAAGTAATACCACGTGCCAATTGCAAATAACACACTTGGCATGGGTTGCAATTCAGCAGATTAAGTACAACAAAGTAAGTACAACTCTGGGGTACCTCTTTAGTTAACATTAACCAGTTCAGAAATACATTTCTGTCAAAATCATGAACCACAGATTACAATACTGGGCCTTTTCAGTTTCCTTTCCCAATATAATTTGTAAGTATTAATTCCTATAATATTATTATACTTGACAGTTATTTACCATGGAATGCCTCTATTGAATTCAGAAACAATGCAGAATACATTTTATGAATGATTTCTTAGGGTACAAAAGGCTTGACAATCCCTATGAAGGAGTATCTCCATTTTAGGTCAGAAATCCCCACTCCAGGAGCATTAACACCCAAACACCAGTCTCATATCTTTAGGCTCCTCTCATTACCAACTAGAGTACCTTTTAAGAATTTACTATCTATTTATTCTTGATTGAAGATTCTACACTTTACTAACCCTGTGTGAGCGAGTCAAGGATTGGTCAACCTCATCTCATCACCTCAGACTTAAGGAACGCAATGAATCCTACACTTACTACAACAACAAGAGTGTAATATCCCAGAAGTCCCACGTAAGGCCTGTCTGGCGATTGGTGGGGATCAGAAGCCCCCGGCTTTCGGAAGCCTGTGTGATTGATGAGTCGAGGTCAATGACTAAGTGTCTGAGATGGGCTCTAGCGCTGCAGACTGTAAACACACTCTAATGGAAGGCTCCTGGCCCTGGCACACATGTGCACGAACACAGGCAAACCCCGCACAGTTGATACTTACATGTGCACGCTAACACGCGGATGTGCATGTGAATGGCTGTGCGCACCAAGAGGTGCATACGCAAACGTACAGTTAGAAAGGCAGACAAACACTTCTTCTCGGTTCCTCTTCTGTTTACATTCCTCACCTGCTGTCTTGAAACAGACCAGTGCTGTGGTTTGGAAGTGGTCTTTCCTGCCGCTCAGACATGACAGGCTTCACAACATAAGACCCCTTTTTCACCAAAGGAACCTTTTCAGGAACTAGGAACCCGAAATTCAAATCACCCTCAGTGATTTTTCAGTCATTGTTAAAAAAAATTCAGTCAATGATGGGAAATGTACAGTTAACGTGACCTCTGATATCAACAAACTGCCTAAAGCACAACCATCTGTTGCCTCATATTGTTTTATTTGTACTAACCCTAGTAACCACTCTTTTATACACGCCCAGTCGCTCACAGAAAGCAGCAGTGGTGCCTGCTTTAGCAATATTAAACTAATAGGGATTGGCTATCAAGTTTGAGCCAGTACAACAAAATTATCATATTGTGTATATGAACTGTCAAAAGCACAAAGCCCTGCTGCCTCTGATAGCTAGCAGCCAATTAGATGGTTTTGTTTGTACAGTTCCATTCGTACGTAGCTGTGAGCACTGCGATAATAACGATCGCTACAAAAATGCTTGGAATAGTAGATAAGGCGAGACCTACACCGGATTTAATGTATCTGCACAAGAGGAAAAGGGCAGAAGGACATTTCAGATCAGTTGATCTTCAAGAAAGTATTGGCTATGTGGCTGCGCTAAAAGCAGCAGGCAGTTCTGCTTTCCCTGTCTGCTCTTTGCACCAAACCAGAGCATGTGGCAAAGTCCCGCACAGGTCCTGTTTTGTAGAACAGCCCCGCACTCGCAGTACAACTCACCCGACCCGGTACCAGACAGCAGCACCTACTTAATACCATACACGATATTTAACACAAAACTACCCGCAAACTGAATCACTTCATGATTTCTCATTTTTATTTCTCAGAGGTTTACTAATCAGGGAAAAAATTGGTTATATGACACAAATAACCACAAATACTTTTTAAACACGTCTCACTAGCTTCCCTCTTTGAATGACTGTTACTATATCTATAAACAAAACAATGAAAAGAGGAACCATGTATTTTTATCTGCGCTGGTAAACAGTGGAAGGTGGTGTTTTAGGACTGATCATGTCTTGAATGAATTAGTAATGCTCACAGCAACACATTTACACCTCTTTAAAAGTACACTCCTCAATTGTCTTATAGCATCCCCAGAACCCCAAAAATGTTTTCCTCAGCTAAAGGTTTATAATACAACTGTGCATGACAATGTGGGCAATGGTAGTGGTAGTGGTGTGAGACTATTATTCCTACAGTGTAATGCCATAGGCTTGGGAGTAGATCCTGTCACCATGTTTCAACCACAAGAGTAGTTTCAGACACAAATCAAGAGTGTCCCTTTAACCTTCATCAGTACAACACAACAAATTTAACTCATAGAGCGCTGGTACGCCTGAAATTGCAGCAGATGAAGCAGAGTTATTAAGTCTTAATATCAAAGATTTCCTTTGTGTCATGTTAGGATGACACAGAGACACAGAAAGCAGCAGCTCTGCAATTTCGATACATAACTATTTATTCTATAACTTAGAATGAATAAAAATAAGCTATAAATGTTGTATTAATACTGATATGAAGACAACTCTTTTACTACAACCAGTGAAGATAATTTAAGAATATGATAACAAAGTATACAGTACAAAAAGGTACAAATAATAATCATTTAGTAATAATGGTAAAAATAATTTGTATCATTCATACCTGAAGCTTGCAATTCAAATAAATTAATCTGCAAATTTCATGTCCTACATATTTACCGTATAGATAACTAACTTACATTTATTTGCACTTAGAGCCATGTTATCTTCTTCTAACAGTTAATTTCTAATACAAGGTCTAAATCACAGGTATTTATCAAGCATGAAGACAAAATTAGGAACCAAACAGTCTCAATTTTAACACTGTACTAAAACAGCAAGTTTTGCTACTGGTGCGCAGATCATGTGGAAAATGACACAAAAACATTTCTAGTAAAAAATACAAATACAAATTTGGATTGGACTCTGGCGAATAAAGACGAATTAGTAGAAATGTGAAACTTCTCAAGCAAACACCCTATGATCAACAGAAAATTAGGTCAGCGCAGAGACGGCTAATCTAGAAAAGCAGGCTCTTTGTCCACCAGTGAATTGCTGCCAGAGGATGTGACATGCCTGGCAGAGGGAGGGAGGTAGGGAGGTAGGGAGCTAGCGAGAGGGAGAATGAAAGACATATTTAGGAGAAAGGTTTAGGAGTAGAATCAATGGTGACAGGTGAAATGAGCTGGTGAGGCAGGGATAATAACAAAAAAGGGATAGAAAACTGATGGGAGAAATAAAGAGGGGAGCGTCTATTTGGTGTGTAGCCCCGTTATACCTGGGCTGCTGTGTTCCTCCAATGCATCATCCAGATAGCAGCGTGTCTGCTCCAGCCCCCTAGGAGATTAATTAGTGGGCTCAGCTAGCACCAGAGCTGCCTGCCTCAACATACAAGATGAATTACCCAGGCTCAAAGCTCAAAGTTCAGCTATTTATCTCAAGTACACACACCATACTTTGTCTGCGGATTTATGAGGCACAATATACGTCAGAATCCGCTATGCATTGTACAGAAAGGGAGTTGGGGGTCAATGTGTAGCTGTATTTGCTGTATACACAGGACATGCCACAACATGCCCTAGGGATGGATGCAAATAGTTATGGGTACATATAAAGGTACAACAATGAGGGCAATGGAGTGGAAATCTGGTTAGAATTATGGTTGTTCTGTCATAATACTATGTTTTAACACAATAAGAGGTTAAAGAGGGTGTGTGATGCCACGCAGTGATGCCACCCAGTGATGCCATGCAGTGATGCCACCCAGCGCCGGAGGATGTTTCCATGTCCCTGCCTGTTCCCCTGTGGCACTACCGTTGGGCCCTTGAGCAAGGGCCTCAACCCCCACCCCTGCTCCAGGGGCGCCAAAGCATGATGGCTGACCCTGCACCTGGCCCCGACTGTGCCCAGCCTTTGCACCCAAGATGTGTATGCTGTGACGTGTACCCTACTGTGGGGAGGGAGGGGACAAGCCAACTGAGTAGTCGACCAGGGGGAAGGCACATTTCACCGTGTGTGAGTGTGGGTAGTTGTGCACGTACATCACGTGTGACCAATAAAGTCCTTGCAGAAGGACAGATTTTTTCATTCGAAAGAAAAACAATGGCGGTGCAAAAAGCAGGTCCTCTCAACTAAGGGATTTCATGGTGTTTGGAGACAAACCACTTAATCTGCTCAGGTATTATATACTTGATGTTTATGTATGTATACACTGGAGGTTTTAAAATACTAGCACTTTAATAAATGTCATCTATGCAAATAACACTGTCTATTCAACAGTCCTGTATGTGAATCAGCAGTTTCATATGTATCAAGTGATATACAGTTGCCTCATCATTCACACTTTATCTATAATCTATCTATTTATTTTGAGATTAGAGGTTGAAACTAGGAAAACACCAAATAATATGTACGTTTAGAACTAGAGCCCGACCGATATTATCGGCCGATATGAGCTAATTGCATTTAAATCGGCATCGGCGTTTATAACGGCCGATAAAACAGAGTCT
>JAODLI010000008.1:564094-579937 GCA_027575585.1 Percopsis omiscomaycus | reverse complement strand
CAGAAGTTGTGGTGGGTGGGTGGGGGTGTTGGACTGGGGGGTGGGTGAGTGGTTGGGGGTTGGGGGGTTGGGTCGGGTCGGGTCTGTGTAAAAGTCGTTCCTAGACTAACTAAAACATGACCGCTGCACAGCAGGAACACAAAATACGCAGGAGAACTAGCATGCAACTAGGAGAGACCCACATTCCAAACAGAGGTGTGTTTCAATGCTTTTTAAAAACAATACGATATGAATATGTATAAACGTCTGTCCCAGGGGGAGAGCAAAGTAGCAAGTAGCAAGCAAGAGGGGCTCTGTCCCCACACAAATATTTTTACGGCAACACCGAGCAAAAGTAATTCAAACAAAACCAAATCGCAAAAAGGTAAATTTTTGGTTTTCCACAATTCTCAAAATAAATCCAGAAATAAACAAAAAACATTTCATTTATTTAAAATATAGTGACAGAGAGCAAACAGAGACTGGGTGGAAATAGGTCATAGATAATCAAAGAAAATAAAAAATGCAAGCTAGGATTGTCGCAGTACCTTCTCGCTATGGCTATGCTCCTCGTTTAGCGTCGTGCTACTGCACGTATCAACTCCCGAGTCTTTAACCTGTGGTTCGCACCAAGCCAAGTCCTCTTCGAATGAGTGGCCCCCAAAGCGCACCATTTTCTTTTGCCTCTCAGATAAGGTGTGTGTCGTTTCGGACATAAATGCCTGCTCAATAGTTTTTCTTTTTCCCTTTTGACTGCCCCCTACAGGTGTGGGATAGATAAAAAATAAATAAATAAATAAATAAATAAATGAAAAAACATGCAGAGGTGTGAACGAAACAAAGGAAAACATGAAATGACAAAAGACTTTTAAAATAGAGAGAGAGAGCGAGGGGGGGCAAGGGAGGACAGGAAATGGGAACAGGGGCGGAGGGCAGGCGCTCCGCACGTCTCACCAAAGACATTAGGGAGGCCTCGCTGCTGTGCCAAGATGCGTGGTCCCACCAATGGCCATCCAAATCTCCTACGAGAGTGGGGATCAGGGGATGGGCAGGGGAGGGTTAGAGGTGGGGGGTCACATGTACGTAAGAGAGAGGACAATGAGAGAGAGAGAGAGAGAGAGAGAGAGAGAGAGAGAGAGGAAACAGTGAAGACACCACAGAGCCGAAACATATACGGACACCAGGAATATGACATAATGACACACACACATAGATCACATTTCCACACATAAAAGACGAAGACACACTTAACCTATCACATGTATGCAGGGCCTGTTCACACACATACAGTAAACAATCAAACAGAAACGACTGCTATGGGGGCATACATTTCAAATGTAGTTCCAATAGAGTTAGGCTCTGCTATGTTATCCATCCTAGCATCCTATCCAATATAAGTCAAACAAGTATTTTGTGACAAGCACGTTTTTTTCACCGTCGGAGTTTGACGAGGAAATTAAGGGAAATGATAACTGTTTAATTTGGCTTAATCTTCTTAGCTCACTTAACATTGTGGATAACATTTCTATGCAAACGCAATGTTCACACTGCCAACCTACCAACTTTACAATAGCAAGCTGCTAAAAATCAGGCATTCACGAGTATGCAGATCAACAACACCATATATTTTGCAACTTTTGCAAGTCTCTTGCCTCAAGTACATCAAGTGTGGCCAACTGCTACGCTGAAGCAGCCAACTTACATTTCCATATACATTTAGTTCCAACTGAAAATAAAAGACTTAAAGATTGTCAAATTACCCCTTTTTTAATGTAATCATTAGTAACGTTTCAGTATCGAGTACCGTGATACTTTATCTGGTATCAGTATCTAAATCATGGTAGAGCACAAATCTAATTTCAAAACTTTTGTATCGCTTAATCTCCTCATCATTAATTAAACATACCAGGTAATGCCAGTTGAATGGCAATTTGCAACATTTTTGGTTATGAAGAAATCAGTCAGAATGTTAGATGAATCTGTTTAACTCCATGTTTACCTCATCTCAGCACCTGCCAGTGACACTGCCTGTGGTGTTGTAGACTGTCTACTTTGTGTTTGGCCTTGCAGTGATGTAGTCTAGACCACTGTGTCTATATTATATTTGAATAGGCCTTGTATGTATACCGCTGTGTCTATTCTGTGTTTATGCTATTCCCCTGTAAGAAAGACATGGTACTGAGACAGTGCAGCTGCCTGGATAGGATAGGATAGGATACATCAGCTATTTTACAGTTGTGAATAAATTAAAATGACATTATCAGCAGAGCCCATCAAGAATGCTCCGCCCCCTCTGTGCTGAGAGAATAGCTCCACCCGATAGGAAGGATCCAGGACAGATCACTAATATGTTTAACTGGGGACACAGACTGTTCTTCTACAGCAGCCCTTAACTGACCTCAATCTAAAGTGCACCACAGAGAGCTTTTTGAAATGGAGGACCTGATCAGAAAAACTATTGTGCTATGTACAGGCTAGATGATGGCCATAATGACGTTACATGTTCAAAGATGTTTAGATATTTTGCTTCATAAAGAAAGGAGTGAGTAATGGCGTAAAGGCGTGTTTTTTCTGCATTTAGCACAAACACAATCTTCATGTGTGTGGGTTTACCGTTAACGTCAAATTTGGAGAACCACCCAGGATATGAATTTGGGGGAAACCATTGCCAACTTTGTGAATGTAACACTGAAAAACATCAATTTATCAATGTCAGAACAACAGACAATCTTGTTACAGGATTTTTCCATGTGGATTCTACTGGCTAATCACTGTACATCCATTAAAGGTTGATGTACAGCTATTTGAACTATTTGAGTGCTTGTATACTGGGACGTACACATTTGGCATGAAATAAGCCCTTCTTTGGCATGCAAAATGGAGTAATATCTTAAATAAAACCCTACAAAAATTTGATTCTGTGTACATAATCAACTAGTACCAGTAGAAACATTTAGCAGATTTGTAGACTCATTAGGTGTATGCTTTATGAGAAACAATTTCAGTCAATGGAACATTTTACTTTCCAGTTCATTGCGTACCGTGATTGAGTGATTATTTCATGCCATGACTTTTTTCTTGAGGTAAGGAAGCTATAGAGTTTAACAAAAGTTCAATATTGCACACTTCTGAAAACACGGCATTATGCCTAGAGCCACAACATCCCATTTCCCACACTTCACTTCCCCTGCATTCAATCTAGATTAAATCAGCAAACTGATGGAAAGGCATAAAAATAGAGTCTGCATATCCTACCTACTAGATGTAAACTGGAAAACAGCTTTCAGTAAAGGGAACAAGGGTGTATCAAGAAATACAAATGTGTTGTACATAATGATTTAGTTTAGTAGTGCCCACAGAACCCTACATTTCAGCCATAGCTCCCTGTTGATGTTTGAGACACAACTGTCACAAAAAAATGTGGGCGGGTGAAGGTAGAGGACTAAAGAGGAATGTAGGCCACTAAGCAGTAAGCACTAAAATGAGGAAGGGGCATGTGTCCTCGGAGTTTCAACACAAAACATCAATGTTTTTGTAATGCTGATTTCGTTACTCATCACTTTAAGGGAGTGCTAAAAACAACTTACTGTACACAATTTTGTGCTGTGATAAAATACTCTGAATGTCCCTAGAAATGACCTCTTTGACCCTCAGCAGCCAGACCCTAAGTAGCCAGTGGTATAATCAACACTGATTTTACCCATTTCATCTACCAGATGCTATTCTGTATCGATAGCTTACTTGGGATATTGAATGTCTGATATACTTGGAATATTAAATGTCGACCTCCATTAGGTATTCAACAAAGTGGCATATGTATTCTTTCCTATGTCACATGTTACACAGTTATATCACATTTACAAATACTCTATTAAACATTACATAGTTATTTATTGGTAGCCCACTTATAAGGTGGGACCATTTACTGACAATTTCTCCCAAACCAGTTCTTACTGTTGCCCACACAATGCTAAAACATCCATATCTAAAACACCCCCACCAAACATTTGGGATGTGAGCCAGCTCATAGAGGCAGATACAACCCTCTCCCTGTCTCTTTTCCTGGCATTTTATTAACGGTGGCAGGCCACAATTGGGCCCTGATCCCCAATGAGGCGCTGTGTGGTTATTCAGACAGCAGGAAACTCATAACGGCCATAAATCGTAAGCATCAGCAATCTCTGGGTCTGGCCTGTGCAGCTTTGCCCCAGCTCCGGGCCCCTCCACAAAGTGCTGATTCAGGCCGAAGGCGGGAGCAAGAACAGAGACGGAGTTCACAACCGGCAGGCTCTCCATCACTTTGACAACTCAATAAAAACAAGTGTAAACTATTAATTGGATCATTAATTATTGATGCAGTTTTTACTACAATTCGTAGGGGTCGGGGGTTGAAAGCCGAAACAAGAGAGACAAGAGTCAAACCCTGTGTATGTTTAAACATAGTCTCTGTGCTCGGAAGGTGACATAGGGATAGTGGTTATTGTTTATGGAGTGCAAGGCCTACCTTCTGTCACAGCATATGCCTACCTATTTGTTTAGCCGCCAGGGTTTTTTCCCACAAGAGGAACTCTTGCTGTATTGTCGACGGAATGATCAAACAAGAGAGCTGACTTTGGTGCAGGAACCGAGGCTGCAGCTCGGACTGTCGGCGCACAAAGTGCGCTCTCTGCTTTAGCCTTCTCTTTTTCTGTCAGCTCGGCACTATTATGAGAGTGTATGTCCAGGGAATCAATAAGGAAGAAAACGGGTTGAGCAGAGCGGCACACTAAATCACTTCTCCGGCACGCGTTGAGCCCATTACAGACAGCATGCCTTCTTCCCCTGCTCTCCTTTCGCCTCCTCTTCCTTGCCTAGATGTTTTCCATCCTGTGTCCTATACTGCTTGTTTAGTCCCGTCCTCCTCACCCACACGGTGCCCTCCCCCACCAGGTCTCTGAGGTTTAAGAGCAGGAGATGAGCTCTGTTTAGCCCGCGGTCAGGTAACACACACAGCCGTCGCTAGACCCGGTCGAGCTGAGTGCACACATCCTAAGATGCTGACTAGCTACATGCAGCCAAAAGGTGCTTTCTGTCTCTTTTTTCCCTTCTCTGTCACACTGGCTTCACATGCAATTACAATTGATGTTCTCTGCTTAGTTGCTTTGCCCCCCTGCCCCGCACTGTAGCGTAGCTAATCAAAGAATGCTTGGTATGCACGTTACACACAGAGGGAGTTTTCCTTTGCCAGCTCAGCATTTCAAAGATCACAGACAGAATCTGAATTATGATCAAAGCCAACAGAAACTGGGACGGTGTTTTCTGAAGCAAAGCGAGGCATCTGAAACACCTGTGTGGCCCAGTTGAATGGAAATGCAACTGTAGTGTATTTGTAAATTTAATGTACTGTACATCCGAAATTATCATCAGATCCTTTAAAGGTGACCTAAGTGATGTTTTAGACCAAAAAAGGATTCGTTATACATAAAAGGAAATATGATTTATATCTCAAATATATTTTAAACCATGTACACTCACTTGAGATGAAAATCACTTTGTGGTACAGAATGAGCTATGTTATGATACATAGAGGGGTCTGCGGGTAGCGTAGGTCGCCATGTTTACGCATAATATTAGGGCTGCAACTAATGATTATTTTGATAATCGATTAGTCTGGCGATTATTAAAATACAAAGTGCAGTGTTTTTAGTTTTCATAAAGCATTAAAATCATAACACAGTGGCTTTTTAAAAACAAAAATAAAAGTTATCATAAAGCCCCCCAGATAATATATAATGTGTTTTTTTCTCATTAAAATGAAGTGACATAGCATGTGTAGGGTTTCTTGATTATGATTGCAGGCGAGAAAACTATTTAGACCTCTCCAAGCATGGAGCATGGAGAAAGCATGGAGCCATCAGTGAGAGCTGAACATATTTAATGCACTGATTGTTTTTATAGGGTTTACAGGTTCACAGGTACACCGGTTCATACTGTAGATTTGAAGGTTCAGTTTTTAAAATAAAACAAATAATCAGTTTATGAATAACAGTGGCTTAACCTGTTCAATAGGTTATAGACCAGTAATGTGATTGACCTAATAACATAATTAAAGCATAATATACATATTAGGAATACACATCTACATATTGCAGGAACAAATATATAAAGAATGTTGAACAGGGTAAATATCACTTAGATATTAGCTAAGCTATTTGAGCTTTTAGACAGCAACTATAATGGTATCTCTGCAACCATGAGGTAAGTAACATCGCTAGCCTAGCCATATGCTAGTGCAGTAACATTAATTGCCTATTAAGATGCTAACCAGGTTAGCCTGGCTCATAACACACTAGCAGATGCAAACAGACTATTTCCATGTAAATATAACACAAGGCTAGCACAAGGAAACACCAGCAAGTGTAGAGATAAAAAGCAGACTGATTTGGTCACAAAATAAACACGTTAATATTTTTAAGCACTGGCCCCACGGGCCACCAAGCCCCTAAATTTGATGGCTAAAGTACATTTTTTGTGTCCCATAGAGAAAATGCAATTTAGGGTTTTCACAGCCTTGATCAAGTTGGCAAAACTACAGCTATATAACTATTTGTTTTCACAAAATGTAGGGTAAATACATAAAAACCATACACATAAGAAAATATTACAATTTGTTATTCCATAACCTTCTGATTAATCTGTTTTAACACATCAATATATTATCTAATCAACAGACATATCAGTTTTGATGACAATGTTTGGTTTTTATAAAAATGTTAAGTGCTACAGTAACTGAAGTGAAAGGAGAAAGTTTGCAATGGAATTGGGTTGTTTTCCAAAAATGAGTCCTCCTTAAACTTTCAGAACAGCGTGCTTGACATAAATCAACTAATCGATAATGAAATTTTTTGCCAACTATTTTAGTCGTGAAATTAGTTTTTGCAGCCCTTCTTGGGGTTAGTATCAATTGGCACATCCCCACCTACACTATAGTGGCAGTATAAAGTTTAGTAAACATCTACAGCATATAGGCTACAATCTAGCAAATATTTGAGGCAGGCAAGACGATAATATAATGCCCTCTGACCATGTTTGTTAATTCTGTTTGGCTGGGCTGAGTGTCAGAACCTAAAATTTGAGAGGGGCAGTGTATATTTTTGTTAGGAATCAGATCAGATTACTCACATTTGTGATTGTCAATCTTGCATAGCATGCCTTTAACACAGTTTATATTGTTGATCAGAGATTGACTGGACTAGGTAATGATTTTATTGATTCCATTAATACACTTGAGAATGTCCCAATCTGGGGCTTGGAGTCTCTTTCTCTATGGACTCACCCTCTTATATAATTATGTCTGCTTTGATAAGCAGTGCACAAGGACATTTCAGTCTAAATAAGGGGTTCAGTACAATTTTCTAAATGTTTACTGAGAGTCCCTGCATGTACCATACCAGCCTAAATTATATAATAATTAAAAACAACTGTTATAAAAAATGTATATATCAGCTAGCCCAAGTTAGCTAAATTGAATCACCCTCCATTTGATATTCTCTACCGCTGCAAAGATGATACCTATTTAGTCAGATAAAAAGTTCAATGCATTCATTTGTTTTTAATTTAGGCTACACTCATTGACCTGAGGGGAAACCCTGAACATTTAAAACACTATGGTCTACTCTACACAATACTCTACATTTATACCTGGAACATCAATAATGTAGCACTGGTGCTGTGCTTTTATTTTGTAAGGAGGACGGTTACATAACCCACCAGACTGCCCGGTTGTCTTAAAATTTTCAGGCACAGGGGTGGATGCCATTTATTCAGCACTATAGGGCTGGGGCGATGTTGACATAAGCGATTGCAAAAATACGAAGATTTGCGTGGTGTGCGTTAACACACCGCGCCATCACCATCTTTGAGGAGGGCAAGATGGTTTTGGCTGCTTACTTTGTAAATTGATTGACATAGCCTTATATCCTGTGCAGTGAGTAACTGAAAGTTGATTTTTTTTAAATGGTTCATTCATCACGCCAATGTTAAAAGTATGTTTACCATGCTATTAGCAAATTTTTTTCCACCACTGATAATGTTACCTGTTACCTGCTATTAAGATTAGGGTAGGATAATGTTAGCTAGCTTTGTAAGGACATAGGCATGCCAGTTTTAGTCCTATCTGACTCTTATTAATGTAAAGTGTACCATGTTTGTACCAGAGGAATTTTGGTTTTTGAAAAACAAATTCTATTGTCGTTTTATCAGCTCTAAGGCCATATATTCTGGACTCGCCAGAAAACCACCTGGTGGGAAATTGGCATATTCAATTAAGATGGCATTTTAGGATGCTGAACAGCCTAGAGAGAGTGACTTTGTACTGGTAAAAAAAAACATTCCTTGTTAAAATGATGAAAAAAGAAAACCTTTAAGATTCACATTTACTATCTATCTATTTGTGCTCTGTGTACCAGGAAAAAGGTTATAGCAATGCCCATATGCGATACCAGGGTTATCTTGTCAGTTAGCTTTTTTTGTAAGCTTTGAGATGGTTTGGTAGCATATCCCAGGTAGTTTGAAATAGCATGTTTGGTCAGCAGAATAATTGAATAAGTGGCATGAAAATTAATGGATGAATATTGGCTGAAGAGCCGAATTAAATAACATTTTCCTCAAGTTGGGACAGCACAGTCATGCTGTTATATGGATCAACACAAATCTCTCCAAGCACACAGCAATGACTTTGGTATCTTGACAGTGTTTTTAAAAGGGTATAATTCCTAACGTCAAAGTTGCTTTTCCCTTTTGAGTCCAAAAACTATTTCCTACACCACATTTCCCAGTGGACTGCCCTAATGTTATCTATAGGACTTTGTAAAAGGCCACTATTTACATCATTGTGGTTTGCGAGTGTTTCACTACAGCAGATAACCTTTAACCTATATACTGTATATATATACGTATATATCCCCTTGCATCTGGAGCGAGGGAGAGAAAGCAGGAGGGAGGGATATATTGAGAAAGTAAAGTGAAAGCCTTACAGCCTCATATATACCGTTGCTACAAATGCTAGAAGATAGCTGATTCTTTCAACCTTCTATAGACTAGCGTCACGTGAGTGAAGGGACACCTTGGAGGAGATTTCAAATTATTATCCAGCTTGTAATTACCCTTGCCTATACAGTACATCTGTTAATTAACATGAGGGTGGGGACCTTACTAAGTGATGTTTGTTGCATCAACATCTATCCTAGTACAGAGCATGTTCGTAAAACCTTTTTGCTATGAAAACTGCGCATGTGTAAAACTGCGCATGTGTGAAACTGAGTGTGAACTAACCGCACTATGTAGACCAAGCAGGGTATCAAAATACAGTGGTAGTATGCGTTGATCTTGTCCACAAGAAGAGAGAAAGTGTACATTTGCTATCTATCTATTTGTGCTCTGTGTACCAGGAAAAAGGTTATAGCAATGAAGGAATGAATTACTTGAAGTGAAGTACCAGGTTAAAAACCTTGGGGTTTTGATTGACTCTGATCTTAGCTTTAACAGTCATGTAAAAGCGGTTACAAAAAATCTGCCTTTTATCATCTTAGACATGTTAATGTCAAAACATGATATGGAAAAACGTATTCATGCTTCTATCTCTAGTTCTTACAAGAACAAAAAGAACAGATCACATCACCCCTATTCTGAACTACACTGGCTTCCAGTAAGTCATAGAATTAATTTGAAGGCATTGCTACTCGTCTATAAATCATTACATGGAATGGGACCAAAATATATCTCGGAAATGTTTAATGAATATAGAGCGGCCAGACCTCTCTGGTCACTAGGGAGTGGTCTGCTAGTAGTGACCAGTGTCAGAACCAAAAATGGTGAAGCAGCTTTTAGTCATTAGGCCTATGCTGCACATCGCTGGAACAAACCCTAGACATTTTTAAATCTAGACTCAAAACTGTTCTCAAAGGTGAGTGAATAACTGGGCAATGCCACGCGTACAGAAATAACTCCATTACACATCTACTATAACAGCACATAAACACAAAACATCACACATACAGGACCATAGACTGTAAGGAATCAGAAGGTTATTATTCATTTTAAACTGCAAAGAAGAAAATGCAGAACAGAATTTAAGTAGCCATAAAGCATTTGTCTCTCCTACCTTTTTCGCTGACAGACTCACTCTCTATTTCCACATCCTCACAGCTGGTGTACTCTGGTGTGGTAGCCAGCTCCTCCTCCGAGCTACTAAGGGATACCTGCCGCATTTTGCCACCCTTTTTGGTCTTGTGGGGCTTAGGGGGAGGTGGGCGCACCGATTCTGACTGGTCCGAGCTGAGCGAGTCATTCCTCAACATGCTCTCCATCTTCTCCCTCTTGGTTTTGCGGACAGCCGAGCTGGGATCCAAGTGGTGCTGCTGCCTCGCACCCAGGTCTCCTCTCCGCAGGTCCCCGGATCGATCCCCTAGCACAGGGCTGCGGTGCGGCGTCGGGGGGCTGTGGTTGGAGGTCCTGTGGCCCCCGAGGCCGGGCCCCATTAGGCCAGGAGAGGAGCGATCAACCGAATAAGAGCGCTGTCCCACCATAGGCGGCCGGCGCTCGGTGAGATGTGTGCGGGACAGTCGGATTGGGCCCTGGTCATCCTGTTCAGTGTAGGCCAGGGACACGTCGCTATGGCGACGCTCATGTCGCATGCGGCCTACCTCTGCGTGCATCCTCATCTGTTCTTCGTAGGGCTGGGGTTTCACCGGGTAGCGGGCCAGATTAGGGTCGCTGCGATAACGGGTCTGGAACTCCTCCTGCCGTTGCCGCTGGAGGTCATACTCGCTAGGTGGCCCATCTAGTTCCTGATCCAAGGGGTACTCCTGGGAGTGCCAGCGCCCAGGACCTCGCCGGTCCCGGTAGCCTGCCCGCGCCGAGTCCACATCCGTGTACATGTGCGGGCCCTGCTGAGCCCGCCGATGGTCCCCATCCCCATAATCGGACGGTGATCTGGGCATGCTGCCGTCCACCGGGGCATACTGTGAGCTGTCAAGCCCCTCCCTTTGGTCGAATTTTTGGTTTGGATCCCTGGATGCAGATGGGCTTCGTTTCCTGTCAAGCAAAGGAACAATAGTGAAAGTGAGTTGGTGGTAGACTTTGTATGAATGTTTCCGACACCTGCTGTGGTCTCGTCTTAGAACTCTAGCAGTAGGTAATGACCAATCAATAACGAAAAGACTATGGACAGCACATGAGCCAGTGGGGACACTTATTTAGCAAGATACATATTTAGTTCCACATTTCTGGTGGACGAATGGGGCAAAATAAAAAGTCCACTATTTAAATGGGAATGTATTTTTCTTCTTTTCTTAAATATTAAAGTGAAACCGTACCAATGTCGTGGCCCAGAAACAATGTGACGTGAGATCTACTAAACTGTGGGCTCACTGTGCTGTTGCATCCCTAATATATATATATTGTATTTATATATATTAAGCTGTTTAAAGAGCATATCTAAGGGTTGTAATAGAGGTCTTTCTCAAAGTGCTATCTTGTCCAAAATCTGGCTAGTGTGTGAACAACCATAATGTGTGTGTACTCTACGTGTGTGTTAATATATTAATTCTATTTGGAAGCAGGACGGGTGTGCGTAGGCGGAGATGTGAGCCAGCACTCAGACGAGAGCCTCAACACGTCTCTCTGTGCTATTCCATCAGGTCTGAAGGCTTCACTCTGCAGACTATAGCTCTGTTCTACTTTGCCCTGCGCTGCGTGGGCTTCAGTCTCTGTCAGAACCTGATGAAAGCCTGCCCTGTCACACAGCGAGAAACTGGGTCTGAGGAACAATCTGGAAGAAGAATCACTGACTGCTCTCGCTGCAGTAGAATTGATTGGCGTGGTTTATAACATGGTTGACAAATCCGAACATGGTTGAAAATTTGCCTATTTTTTGTATGTTTATGTAAACTGCTGTGTGGGAATGTACTTGTATTTTTACAAGTTTTACATAGAGTTGGTTACTAGCATTCTCATTATACAAGAAATAAATCACTGTAGTGAAGTCAAAGTCAAAATACAGTACAAATCCTGTCAAATAAATTGGAGGCATTTACATGGCTTACATGCTTAATTTGTAGTCTCCAAATTTGGTGATATATCTGAGACTTTTGTTTGTGTTTTAGTGTCGTTGGCAATCTTTTATTTGGATTCTGGTAGCATCTGATTACTTTATTAATATAGGCGGTTAAATCATAACAATTTGCAACACATCTGAAGAGACACAAAAGACAAGATTAACAGCTACAACTGCCTACAAATGACCTTTTTCTATTTCCAAATCAATAGTGTATACAGTGTGCGTGTCTATACATTAAAGAAAGAGGGAGAGAGAATGCGAAAGAAAGAGAGAACATGTTTTAACTTCTCTCCTGCATTTGGATATGTTCAAAATTTAGAATTTGGGAGCGTGTGTGTGTGTATGTGTGCGCGTGTGTGACTATTTCCAAGTATTTCATACTTTTAGTTCAAAATAATAAAGGTAATTTTGGTAAAGAAAAAGCTCTGTTAAGCTTACCGTTAGTTTTGTACATGACAACCTTCCATACATTTCCACTAGCTTCTTTATAAATTGCTGCTATGCTCAGTAGCCAGGGATGAGGCTCCGTACTGATTGGCTGAATCTCAAAACTACAGCAGTCTGACTCCTGGCCTCAACACAGTGGCACACAACACCTGCACTCACTCCCAAGAGTGTGACAGGGATTCAGATATTAGATTTTAGATACAGAAGTATGAACATATTGGACATATGGACAGAATGTCCAGGCAATTTATATATTAGACTTCATCTGAGCAAAGGTCAAAATTGAACTGCAAATAGTGCACTTTAGTGTACTGCTAAAACAAAATCTTATACCAGGAGCAGAGATTTAACAAAATAAGCAAAAGCGTTATATTAATGCTTTTGATTAAAGGTCCACTTAGCAATGTTGCAGAGATGTACAATATGCATGTTTACAAACATGAATATATATTAACTTTTTAATTTGTTTTAAACCATGTGCACACAAGTAAAATGAAGATTCAAATTGCTTCGTAGATACACAATGAGCTATTTTATGACGTACGTCTACATAGTAGCAGAGGTCGTCTAATTGTTGCAACGCTGCATCTACACCAATAGCTGCAAGTCCAAGAACCATTGTTTTTTTGGAAGGAAACTGCTTATTGGACCTGACTTCCAATGATTCTCCTAATACCAATACCACCAGTACGAGATGACGATCTTAGGGCTGCACCTAACAATTTTTTTTTCTACATTTTAATTTTTTACAATTAATCTAGAGATTATTATTTTTTAGAGATTAGTCAACTAATCTAAAGATTAATTTCTCAATTAATTAAATAAAACATTTGAATAATCCATTAATATTAAGGTTGAACAATTAAAATAACCAAAAAGTAAACTATCAACATTTCATAGTAACTGCAATAGCGGTGCAGTGTTGCAAACTCAAGGTCTCACCAAATCAATCAAAATCAATTTCAATAGTGTTAAGATCAGTTTAACTGACACTTGATCATTAATATATCACTTCAAGTAAGAGATTTAACAATAACAAGGACAAAATCTGGAAAAAGTTATCCATGCTGCTTTACTTCCTTACGTTCTTAAAAAGAAACAAATACATCTAAAGCATAGTTCAATTGAATTTAAATATACTGTCTATTGTCTGATCTTTGTGCCACTGCTGTGTTAATACAACACAAACGTAACCTGCAAATGCCTAAATAGGTACCGTCACTTTAAGGGGGCGTTTTAATTTCACACTCATGCAAACACAACACAGCGCTGTCAATAGAGCTCAACAGTGACCGTCCACTTTTTTAAGGGCTCTGGTTCCGGAAGTAAATTTCCCATTCATTTTCTCCATTGACATTTAGAAAAATCCTTATATAAAGAGTTTTAAGCCTTGAACCAATCCAACCAGCTACGACATGAATCATGGCTATCAAACATTTGAATCAGAGCAAAAAGAAAAGAAAGGAAAAACGGAAAAAAGGCAAAGGTACAAGACTGTGTACAAAATTATTTAAATTAGGTAATGAACTACTCATCCCATAAACCATTGCGAATGATAGCCTTTCCAAGGACTGCCATTCATAACAATAGTTTAGCACGCTTCTTCTTGCATTCTTGCACGCTTCTTCTTGCTCCTTCTCATAGTGTTTATATTCTTGAAAATCTAGTGTATATATTGTATAAATACGAATCCATATACGAAAATTGTTTTTGTATTACTTTTCTTATTCAGTCACTTTTAGCTATTGTCAGCTATCTTCTCTTACAACATTGAATATTTTTCGCCAATTAAGAAATTAAATTTCAGTCCGTAATTAAGTCCTGTACTATTACGGTTTTATTTAACTTATTGGTAATTATATATTTTATTGCTAAATTATTCTCGCAAGAAAGGCGTTATATAAGTAAAGTCTTATTGATTGAGTCACAGGGGCATGGTAACAACTTGATGGTGGCTCTGGTAAACGTAATGTAAACGATCTTGCAGTTAAAAGCTAGCAGTAGCCAAAATGCTTTTACGAGCATGATGAACACGATAGCCAGGCTAGTATGTGGGGTTTAAACATGTCCATGGTAACAGTGAGATCCACCAATCAGAGACTTCGCTGTTACACTTGAGGACTGTGGGTAGTGTAGTACTTCTCCGTGACAGTGCGAATAAATCTTAAAACAAGGTTGATATCATACGGACTTCTGTTTTCTACTGGAGCACATGCTATCGTATCACAACCTCGTAGCTAGTGGTAAATCTGCATTGGATGGTTACGAAATGACTCATAATAAAAATCCCAATACAGAATATGAATGGGATTATTACTTCCGGATCCGCATGCGCAGTGTGCTGTCAGCATACATTGATGTGGTGTGAACACGTCACAAGGCTTCACAGTGTATACTTTTTAACATAAACTCCGACATGACGGTGAGTTTTTACCGCTAGCATTTAATGTTCTGTTCAGTTTATGTTAAAGATAACCACGTTAGGACATTCTTTCTGTATGGTAAAGTGACTAAGCTAAGCTTGCTAACCGACTCGGTCGGCTGACTAACAACTAACTTGTAAACAACTATCTGCCTCTCTAACTGAGAAATATTGACAAATGTTATCTATCTAGCTTTGACTGATTGCACATATGGCAACCGTTGTTAGAAATCGTTGGGAGTATACAGTAGATAGAACATAGCAGCAAAACTATTACTGCTAGGCCTAATTGTCCCTTAATATTCATGTGAATTCAGCTGTATACATTGTTTCGTAAATGTATGTACAGATAATTCTCTATATTTACATTTTCCTGCACTGTAAGTGCTAATGTATGTGTGTGTTTGTGTGGTGAATATTAGCTATTTAATATGAATATCTGTATTTTACCCCAATAGAAACACGAGTTTGAGGTTGCTATGACGTGTGAGGGCTGTTCTGGCGCTCTGACTAGGATCCTCAACAAGCTGGGGGATGGTGAGTGGTGTACTGTAATTGATTTTTACTAATGTCTGGTGTCAGGTCCAGGAGTCATTTTAAGATGCATGCCAATAGCCTCTGTAAATGAATGATTTAAGTTTCGCCTGCCAATCTGACTCGCTTTACTAGTTTATTTGCTTACTTACTCTATTATGGAGATATTCCAAATAATGGTAAAATATCCCCCTATCATTTGGAATATATAATTTGAAAATATCGATATATTTCAAACAATGTTTACGGCATTGCTTTGGACAGGTAGCAACCAGCAGGTAGCAACCAGCAGGTCGCCTGGCGATCAAAAGGTCGCTGGTTCGATACCCGCTGACTTCTGTCCAAGTGTCGAGGTGTCCCTGAG